>JABAKD010000004.1:10951521-11404021 GCA_012845835.1 Undaria pinnatifida
TCTCCCTCCCTCCCTCCCTCCCTCCCTCCCTCCCTCCCTCCCTCCCTCCCTCCCTCCCTCCCTCCCTCCCTCTCCTCCCTCCCTCCCTCCCTCCTCCCTCCCTCCCTCTCCCTCCCTCCCTCCCTCCCTCCCTCCCCTCCCTCCCTCCCTCCCTCCCTCCCTCCCTCCCTCCCTCCCTCCCTCCCTCCCTCCTCCCTCCCTCCCTCCCTCCCTCCCTCCCTCCCTCCCTCCCTCCCTCCCTCCCTCCCTCCCTCCCTCCCTCCCTCCCTCCCTCCCTCCCCTCCCTCCCTCCCTCCCTCCCCCCCTCCCTCCCTCCCTCCCTCCCTCCCTCCCTCCCTCCCTCCCTTCTTCTAAAATCCAGGTATATGCCTTTCATGCAGAATATCAGGTAACAAGCAAGACCGAGAGGCGGCGGGGATGGGCGATTATGGAGCTCGGGCACCCCCTCATCCCCGACGAAGACATACAATTGGCGTCGCGCGACTTAGCACAGTCAGCAGGGGGAAGCGGGGGAGGAAACGGTGGTGAGAGAGAGAGTGCAGCATGAATGAGACATCTCTATCTAGTCAGGTTACGGTAGGGGTTACCTCGTTTTTTAGAGCTGTGAGTCGGCACGACTTAAGTCACCAACCAACTATGAGCCCGACAAATAGTTAGTCGGTTCCCGAAGGTGCCGACTATCCGACTTCTTTGGTTTCCTCGTTTTTTTCGAGGCTCCTAACTGCTTGGGGAGGAGCTCTGATGTGTACTTCCCCCAAAATACCAATTTTGAGTAAGCTCAAAATCGCAATATCCGACGACCAACCCGTGATACAGGCATACCAAAAAACGTCATGACTGCGAAACGCGAACAACATTTCCGACGTTTTTCGTTTAACGCGTTTTACAACCGGAAACCCGTTTAGGGGGACAAGTTACTAGGATTTAGTGTAGCGGGGGTTTATGCGGCTCTAAAGGGGTTGGTTAAGGAGCTCCCATCATTCAGAAAATGTTTGGCCAAAAAAGAGTTTTTTCAACAAAACAATATGACCCCTCCCATTATGAAAAAACTTACCCACAGAGTATATTACAAGTACCAACAACGCAGCTTGCAAAGATGAGTATAGGCCCTAAACGTGTCGAACTCACAGCTGACGTCCTTGAAATATTTTCATAAAAAAGAGGTCAGCGTTGTTTTTTTTTTTCGACGCGGCTACCTTACTCGGGGATTAGATAAGCCGAAAATCGTTATAATCCTATTGAGGATCTTACACGTGTTTTTCTTTCCCCCCTTTTTTTGAGATTAGTCATCGAGTTTGGCTGGAGCTTTCAGCGTTTTTTTTCAAGATCGGATTCTTAGTGCGCCGTGGAGCTCTTCCAGCATTAGATCCTCAGACAATTCGGGTGGACCGGCTAAGTTATCGTGGCGTGCGTCTCTTCTGGTTGTAGGTCATGTTTTGCGATTTGACGCTTGTGCTTCACATTGCCAGGTAGTAAGCAGAAAAAAATAGCATTAGTGTACTTGGTTTTGCTTATCCCATCCATTTTTTTTCCCCTTCTCCCTCCCTACACGCAACTCAAACCCGGGGTCACTCAGCAGGCTCTTCTCCCCCCTCCCCGCTACGGCACACGCCTTCTTTTTTATCGCGAGAATAATTCAGCACTTTCTTCCCTCGTCGACCCTCGACGAATAACGCTTATCCGCGCGATAAGGCGTCGTCGGCAGTTTGTGTCGCTAGAGAAATAAAAATCTCTAACCTTAGTAGTGTTCGAGGTTAGCGACTAGGCCAACGGAGCGACCGGTACATACTGACTGTCGGTTCGGTTTGGTCAGTTATTTTGTATCCTGCTTTTGCGGGGGGGGGGGGGGGGGGGGATAATTGGTTTGCCTGGTCAGAGTGCCGCCCGCGCCCAACGTAAAGCCGTGGGTTGAAACAGACAACATGACATATGATTTCGAACTTATTGTGCATGCCGTTGTGCTGCTGCTTATGCACTTCCAGCTGGGTACTACCATACCTGTTCATGCTTATGGTCCCTGCTAAACGTTTAGACAACACAGCGAAATTCGATTCCAATCGACGAGGAGCACAAAACGCTGAAAAGTGGGAAATCTGAAAGTGTGCGCGGTAAAACTGAAACCAAGCACCGGGGACGGGAAGGGAAGGCACTCGTGACGACGGCTTGTCCAGCAGGTCGCTGGCGTCTTACGAATTGTGTTGGACAGTAAAAGTGACTATAGAAAAAAGTACCAGGTATACCTCAATGCCACTTTTGGCTTACATTGGTTTTGTTGGTTTTGTTCTTTGTATTGATAGCCGTGCTTATCAGGGATGGGCGTTGGGACTCATACTGCACATTGGTTGTTGGATGGAGAAGATATTAAGAAAAAATAACGCCACTACTGCTGTAGTTGAATACTCGGGAAAGTATTATCAAGAAACATTAATACTACCGTTAGCACTGCTCTAGCTGTATACAACTACAACCTGCGTACTTAGCACACTATTAATGTTTACTGCTTGAACCACTTGTGAATTTTGCTTTTTGTGCCTGCGCGAAGGTGGGGAGAAAATGTCGGACATGTCAGACATGAAGCGCGAGTCAATGGCAGACCGATCTGAGGACGAACGGGGACTTAAAGAAGGTAAAAAACCAATCCTGGGTACTGGTATTAATAGTGACGGGAGGAATGCAGCACGCATCTCGAGGCAGATCACGATCTAGATAATCTAGGTGCTATATCTGTATTTCTGATCTGCTGTGCGGGATCTGCTCAGATCCTACAATGTATTGTCTATCTGATCTGTTGTGAAAGGGCTATATCCTATATCTGACTTTATGATCTGTTGTGAAAAGTCCGCATTCCAAAAGATCCTATAGTATCGGTATCTGATCTGTTGTGAAAGGTGTAGATCCCATACCTGACTTTATGATCTGTTGTGAAAAATCCACATTCAATTCCTAGATCCTTTAATATATGTCTATCTGATATGTTATGAAAGGTAGAGATCTTGTATCTGACTTCATGATCTGCTGTGAAAAATGCGCATCCTTTACCTGTCTTTATCATGTGCGATGAATGACCTGTGTGTAGTGCAGATCCCACTCGGGAAACATGTGCCATATTACGCAGATCATTCAGATCATACGGCAACATGATTTACACGCCATACAGATCATTGACCAGGGATATATCTGCCCTGGAAGTCATATAGCTAATCAATAGGGGTCTGATTTGTCCAACGTGGGGGTTGCAGAGGAAGAGCAACAGACAGACGCGTGAACGTAAATACGAGCGACGACGATTTTCTTTCGTCCCACGGCCGAGCCGCCTCAGTGGATATCGACGCGCCGGCACCGTCCTGTGCTGTGTCTACTACGTGGTATTGCCACTCACGGCTGCCTTCACGCAATGAAGGCGGAACCACCCTCGCTTTCACGGTGATCGTTTTTCAAAACCTTTCGCACGTCGGACAGATCGCTTGATGATGTAGATATTTCAGGGAATATCTGTATGGTCTAGCTCATGCTACCCGGTGGGAGTCGTATGATCTGCATGATCTAGCACATTCTTCCTGGGTTGGATCTGTAGCATCTATGCACAGATCCTGCATCACATCGCTGATCTGTATTGGTCTAGGTAATGATCTGTAGATGATCTACATGATATAAATCACGGTCTGTAGTTGATCTATATATTCTATATCATGTTCTGTAGATGGTTTATATTATCTAGATCATGATATGTAGATGATCTATATGATCTAGATCATGAGCTTGTGAAACCTTGAGAAGGGGATGATTAATATCCCGCCCCTGCCCTCGAGTTTTTCAAACGCACCTCCATCTCTGATGGCGCAGGCAACTTCGAATGCGTGGTAGCATTGTGTACGCCATCCCATCAGACGAACGTTGCCGCCATCGCTGTTAACTCTTCTACCACAGACCTAAAAAAGCCAGCACGCTTGTGTGATTGTCGCTCACAGCAACTCACGGGTTAGACGTCGTTCGGTTCCAGGACTCCAGTAATTCTCCTCTCCTCGTGTGCCCCCCCTATTGTTCCCAGGTACCGCGAGAGCGGCGGCGGCGGCGGCAGGAGGAGCGTCAGTCGGTAGCGTGAAGAGCGAGGTGGCGGCCATGGCGGACCCCAAACCAAACTTTGGGGACAAGCAGAAACCTCTCTTCGCGGTGCCTCTCATGTGGAGGAAGCTTGTTGGAAAACCGCAGGTGTACGCCAAGAATGATCGGATTGTCAGCAAATATCGGATTTGCGAAAAATATTGTCGGATTGTCCGAAATAGTCGGATTGTCAGAAATAGTCGGATTACAACAGTCGGATTGTGTTTGACCCATCCCACGGTAGGGTTGCAGCATGATCGATCAGTCCCTGAGCTCCTCACACGAGGAACTCAATATCTCACCCGGAAAAATGACTTCGAAGGCATTCGGTCGCACAACCCGACCAAGCTTCTATGCCTTAGTCCAAAAATAAAATGTGCTCGTGGAATTACTTCATTGACCGGCAGTCCCTCACATACATGAGGAACTCAATCGCCCAGGAACTTTTTGGCGCAATCATACACCTGCAACCCCTACCGTGGGATTATAGGTTTGCTTTCTTTTCGCTCTTGGTGAGGAACCGTTTACAGAGAAAGTTGTCCTCGAGTTTCGTCCAAAGGGTCGATAGCAGGACGAGTGAGGTGGCGGAGATAACGGGCCCTGAAGCGTAGTTCAGGGGGCCTAGCCTCCGTAGAACATTCCATTTCTTCGGCCTTAGAGTGATGGTGCGATTAACAGCAAGGTAGATATTGGTAATGTTCTCGTGTGTTGTTCTCAAACCATGCCATCTGTAGGCGCTACCAGTAATATAGGAGTAGGATCCATGGGTGAGCCAGGAAAATTTATTTTTTTTCCGACGATATTTGGGTTAAAGACAGTCCCGTCATTCAGAAACGGTTTTCGCCAAAAAACGGTATACCGACGATTTTGGGTTATGGACAGTCCCGTCATTCAGAAACGGTTTTCGCCAAAAAACGGTATACCGAAGATTTTGGGTTATGGACAGTCCCGTCATTCAGAAACCTCTTTCGCCAAAAAACGGTATACCGACGATTTTGGGTTATGGACAGTCCCGTCATTCAGAAAACGTTTTCGCCCAAGAACGGTATACCGACGATTTTGGTTTAAGGAGCCCCGTCATTCAGAAACCTCTTTCGCCAAAAAACGGTATACCGACGATTTTGGGTTGTGGACAGTCCCGTCATTCAGAAAAAGTTTCGCCAAAAAACGGTACACCGACGATTTTGGGTTAAGGAGCCCCGTCATTCAGAAAACGTTTTCGCCAAAAAAATGTATACTACCTCTATCGTAACACCTTTTTTTTCTTCTTCTCGACTTCCTCCACCGTTTTGGGACCAACTAGTTATTATTAGACTAAGAATAGGCTAATTGTCTTGGTAATACAAGAAGTATACTTGTAGGAGTTAGGTGGAGGGGGCTCGTTGGACAACCGCAAGGTGGGAGCCAACAATGGTCAGATCGTGTGGACCGCCTCACTTTTATCGCGAGCATTGACGGCCCGTTTGTTTTGGGTCGGTTTCGCAATCAAGCCGGGGTACACAGTCAATATCGTCTCCCTGTACCCTCCAAAATAATGAATGTAGCGTCTTGAAACAGTCTTTATTCTATTTGTTTCACCAATATATGTCACATCGTCAGCCTCGACGGCGGAACATAATATTGTTTTTGAAAGAGTATGAATTTACTAAATTTGGGGCATTGATGTCTGCATTTTAGTATAAGTTAAACCAAAATTAAGGCGTTTATGTATTGAAATAGCACGCATGAACTCGTCTCCCTGGCAAATGGAAATTGATTGAATACTTCCCCCCCTCATGCGTTAATGACAAGGCTCTGATGGGAAAATATAGTATTAATTGAAGACAAATGCGTGGCGAGTTTTGATGCATGTTGCTACTTTGTTTTTGTGAGTATGTAGCCCCCTCTGCTGCCCACGGGCGTGGGTCGTGATTGTTCTAGTCTTATTGGTGCCTGAGACCTCTTGCTCACGCCGCCGCCGCTGCCGTCGCCTGCGTTGAAATTCTGCGCAACAGTACAAACAGGACTACAAGCTGGCCCTAAGCAAGCTGTGCGAACTAAGAGTTCAAGTGTTGAGGCACTGGCTTACGGTAGAACAGGTCGGTGAAAGGTCAAACGCAAAAATCGAGACCCCTTTGTCGTAAAAATAGCTTATGCACAACGTCTCTGATGTGAAAAGGAGGTCAAACGTAAAATTCGAGACCCCTTTGTCGTGAAAATAACTTATGCGCAACGTCTCTGATGCGAAATGGTGCGGCGCTGCAACACCTAAAACCAGCCCAGCATGTGAATGGAAACGTGTGAGACCTCAGAGTGACGAACGTCGCAATTCCCGTCCCTCAAGAGTTATCTGTTCGCTGGGGCTGTGACTTAGTTGGACGTAATGAACTACTCGGCTATAAGTGTTAGTTGGGTTGCAGTGAAAAAAACAACTATCTTCAGTATTATTTTGTTACTCAAACACCACAACTCCTATGACTTAGTTGGACTTAACCACACGGCTAAAGGTGGCGAGGTAAAAGCCAACTATCTGACTTAGTTTTTTATTACTTTAACACCACAATTGTTGTCACTTATTTGGACTTAGCAACACGGCTATAGGTACTACTTAGGTGGTGGAGCAACAGCCAACCATCTGACTTAGTATTTCATTACTTAAACACCACGGCTCGAGCCACATACACGCCAGTCTGTTGCGAAGGCGCCGCACTCCGCGAATCACCTCACGCAACCAACCACCGCCATTTTTTTCAAACACCTAGGTTGGTTGGTTGGTTGGTTGGTTGGTTGGTTGATTAGTTCCTCCGTGGTTGTGCGGGTCGGCAGGTGTTTTTTTTTTTCGTAGTTTTGATTTGTCCGCTGGTGGTGTTGCCCCATACTGGCCCCGGCGGCATGCACATCAGCGTGCCGCTAATATTAATAACACACTGGCAAACCTAGCCCTACCTAGCCATTTTAGTTTACGGTCGGCGATTTTTAGCCCAAATTCAATGATAGATTGACGAACATAAAAAGATAAAAAGCTGGAAGGCTGAACCCTATGCGCGATAAACTGAAAAGCCACTTTTCCCCGAGAGACAAGCGGAAACACCTGTAACTGCGGCTTGCCCAGAAGGTCGCTGAGGGTAAAATCTCTCACGATTTGAGCTGGAAAGTAAAAAAAAGATGAGAAAAAAGGCATAAAAAAAAACGCCAGACAACTCACAGCCCCCCCCCCCCTCGCTGTTCGCGGTTGGAGCAGGTTATCATCACGATGAATTTCTTTCCGAGGTGCGACTTCCTGAGGGTGATCGTCGCGGCAGCGCTGTTTGGCCGGCTGGTGGACGTGGAGAACGTCGACCTTCTTCTGGACGAGTTCACGCACGTGCGTTACCTTTAGTCCATGCGCGGCATCTATCAAAAATCGTGCTTGCAACCAATCTTCTCCATTAACAACCCTAGTGGGATCCCCGAGAACGATAGAGACCTACACGAAAACCGATAAGCGCGGCATTTTGTCAGCTGCCTGGGTTTAGCGTGGTGGAGCAGTAGGAGTATCTTCTTGCTGCGCGTGTGCCTTGCGGCTCCTTACGTCGGTTGACGCAGGCTTCGATAAAGGTATACTGTTTTTCGGGGAGGGGGGGTGGGGATTTCTGAACGACGCGGCTCCTTAATCAACCCTAACCCTTTTAGCACCGCACTCCCGACATGGGTCCAAAACACTTGGAGTTAGACTACAGTAGGATCATTTTTAGGAGTTGGAAATGGGTTTACCTCGAAAAATCGTCGGAGTTTGATGGGGGGTTTTTGCGGTATTTTTTTTGGTTGCCTAGGCCGTGGGATTGCGCTTTTTTTTTTCTTTCTGGTCAACCCTCAGTTTAATTTTTGTGGGGAAATAGAGCTTCTGAATTAGGAACGTCGGAAAAAAGAAGAAGTGCACCTCGTCCGTATCGGCATAATATGCTGAAGAACGTCATTCGTTTTCGACGTATTTTGCTTCTTAATGCCCTACGTCAAGGATTTTTTTTTTTGTGTTTCTTTCAATTTTTGATGAGGGTGCCATTATCGCATCTCACCAAAGGCAGTCAGTGATTTAAAATTAGTTCCCTGTTTTCCCTGCGCTTAATCGCACCGCCACTTGAAGACTGAAGAAGAGGAACTTCCTGTCGTAAATTGACCTCCCTGATTATCGACGGCTGTAGATCAGCCGGTCGATTTTTACAGCTGACGTGTTTTCGTGAATAAAATATGCAAAATATGAACATGATCTATCTCGCGTTTAATAGTACCCCAGCTCGAAGGCTGAAGAAGAGAGGACATTCTGTGGAGGCTGTCCTTCTGGGCACTGGGCATCAACCAACCAATCGATGGACAGCCCCCCCGGATATGGACTAATCAATCCGATAAATACAGCTGACACATGTAACAAAGCAAAAAAAGCGAAAAAAAGAAACAATTTCTAACCTGCGCCAAAAAAAATCCCGCGGTGATTCTTAGGCTGAAAAAGAAAGAGGATTTTCTGTCAAGGACATCCCCCCCCGAGTATCGATTGCAGTAGGGCCGCCCCAATAAGGCGGCATCCCAGTATAAGGCGGTCAAAATCGCTTGTTTAGACTTGGGAACTGCACTCAGAACGTGGAATCAATAGTGCGGCTTTCCCCGACAAGGCGGTCATATTGCTCTGGCACACCACCGCTTTACCGAGATACCCCCTGCCGCAATGTGGTATTGGTAGAACTCACATGTAACGTAGTTTGAGTAAAACATGCAAAACATGACCATTACATATCCTGCTTTTAATGGTGCCCTCACTCTTAAGGCCGAGGAAGAGGAATTTCTCTGGAGGATAGGCCCCCTGAACTGCTACAACCCCATGAAACCAGATCGGGACTATGACCTGGACCTGACTCACCGGGATGAACGGGAGGTTTGCAAGGCGAGTTCGAATACCTTAAAAGGTTTTCCATTTAACAAAAAAATTCAAACTGTTTTTTTTTTATGGGTTTGCGCGCAAACCAGGCTTTTTTCTGGTCGGTACTGTAAGACACAAATTAAAAACTGTTTGCTCGCACACGCAAGCGCCGTAGCTATTGCTTGATTATTAGCGCGAGGCTCAAACCCCTGAGTTGCTGCTATTCCCCGAAGCTCGACCGGGACGATGACCTAGACTTGACCCATCGGGGTGAGCGGGAAGTTTTCAAATGCGAGTGGAACCACTGTATAGTCTTGCGTTCTAAGCAGAGGGGGGGGGACTCTATTGTTCTCTCAATAGGTGGAAGATTCTGTACATTGTTGGCGCATGGCACGATAGAGGTAGCAGTTTTCGTCTGAAACGGTTTATGAATGACGGGGCTCCTTAACCCAAAATCGTGGGAAATTAGGTTACTCCTTGCCTGATTCTCGTTGTGTGCCTAGGCCGTTGAAGTTGTTCATCCGGTAGGTAGCAGTTTCAGTATTCTCCAAATTATGAGTTTTTGGGTTGAGACATGTCTTAAGCTCCTCCCAAATTAAGGAGTAGAATTAGAGAAAAAAACGATGCACCTCCATCGTAAGACACGTCCCCTCCTGTCGCGGTTTTTTCTTCCCGTAAAATCACCGTGAAATACCGAGGACCCTGGCGCAAGGACCTGGAGTAACATCGTCACTCTTTGCTGACATCTGTCCCGCTCGACAGTCAACCTGTTACAATAGCGGGACAACACCAAATATTTTCACGCTTATTTTTAATCCGAGTCTTACTGCGGTAGCCCCGCCAACTTTTATTTAACGAAATCGCCGGTTTCAAAACCAGCTCCCGGCCGTATCTCCTGAAATACGGTGTCCCTCGACACCCTCCCCGACGTCATCGGTCGTTAGGCCTTTACACACAAGAAACATATATGGATATTTTCTTTCAATAGTATCCTTCCTTGTGTTAGCAGCCATGAAACGTTCGTTAAAGAAAGAAAAAAAGAAAATCGCTGGGTTTTTTTCTTGAGGGGGGCTATCGTAGAATCAGTCATCCCCACGCGACAAAGTGCAGTATGAGCTACAACGTCGATCACTCATGAACGTTCCCAGCTTACTTTTGGAATCCCCCCCACCCCCTCGTCTCCGTTGTGTTTCGTTTATCCCGTTTCTCCTCTGTCCGTCTCTCGACCCACTTTACGAAATGAAGGTCCTGGCCAGGTTAGCGGTAGACGAGCCTGGCGAAAACTGGGTCGACGAGACGTACTGCTGGTCGTTTGCCCAAAGGTATGACGCGCTTGACCGCCACTGCCAATCCATTTTCGGTTTCAGTTTTTTTTTCGGTGCGACATTGGTTATGCTACCGTCGAGGTCCCTCATTGGCTCGGTGCCTTCCTAGATGACAACGCCCGCACAAAAGGTAGGACCCCGAAAATACTCCGGGGTAATAAATAGCGAAGCCCTCCTTGAGACGAGGAGATCGCAGCAATAGTTTTCTAAGGCGCTGAAGTGGAGCTCCGTACTAAAGAGTCCCGCGCGAAAGCGCAACGCACTGCCAACACAACACATCGTTGCTCGTTTTGCTTTCTCTCCCTATAGCTTACCTTCTTATCGATATTTCGTTCTCGTATCGTTTGTCGTGCTTTTTCTATGTCGCCTTGTCGTTATTTTGCTTCGTCTCCGTATCGCTTACGTTCTTATCGATATTTCGTTCTCGTATCGTTTGTCGTGCTTTCTCTATGTCGCCTGGTCGTTGCTTTGCTTTGTCTCCGTATCGCTTACCTTATTATCGATATTTCGTTCTCGTATCGTTTGTCGTGCTTCATTTATGTCGCCTTGTCGTTGTTTTGCTTTGTCTCCGTATCGCTTACCTTCTTATCGGTATTTCGTTCTCGTATCGTTTGTCGTGCTTTCTCTATGTCGCCTCGTCGTTGTTTTGCTTTGTCTCCGTACCGCTTACATTATCGATATTTCGTTCTCGTATCGTTTGTTGTGCTTCGGCAATCGTGTGGGACCCCAGACTGAAGGGTATCGCACTAGAACTTTGTCGCAGTAAAGTGGGGTCCGGCAATAACCCTTTGGGCAACTGATTAGATCTTGATCAAAGGATAGCGACCGAAAGAAAAATGACGATTCCGATATTTTCAAGCGGTCTACCAGTAGCGCGAGCGCGCAGCAGTACGAGCAGGACCATGCTGAGCCCGTCCCGTACGCGTCTTCGCATTGTTGGCGTCGTCGTTCGGGCACCAATTTTATCATCATCATCGCCAACCACCAGTGACCGATGCTCTAATTATCGTGTATTTTCGTCGGCATTTTTTTCCCCATGTGAAATCCTCAAAGGGGTTGAAGAGTCTCGTTAACACTTCACCGCACAAAAGCTGGGGCCCCGCACTAAATGGCCCCGTACCAAAGGGCGCACGCACCAACACTTCACCGCACTAAGCTAGCCCCCCACACTAAAGAAAGGGTACCGAACTGACACTTTACAGCACTAAACTGGGATCCCTCACTAGAGGGAAGCAAACTAACACGGGGACACAACCGCACCGAATTGCTCGCTACAGGCCCGTGCCCGGGTGGGAGCTACCGATAAGCTGGACCACCCCAGACAGCGAGCACAATGGTGGTCCGCGGCACTTCGGTCGTCTAACCCTCACGTATAGCTCGGACCCGACCAAGGGATGCGCACCGAAGTGGGACGTAAGAGAAACTCTTATGGCGCACTTTCTGGCTGGGCACAAGCAGAAAACGCTATTGTAGCGTGCGGTACAAGCAAGACACCTGTGTTTGTACCAAGGAACGGAAACGCTGGCCCAGGGTGGGTCTGGGTTCTGCTATTCAGGAGAGGGTGCGCTCTACACTATCTTCGGGGCAGCGCCTCTCGGAGTTCTTAGTTTCCTGTAAAATATCAGCCTGTCTATTTCTTGTTACAGCAGCGGGGCCTATATATAAGGCGGTTAGAATAAGCCGATCACTCGATGGTTGGAATCGATTGGCACGACCGCTGTAGCTCTGAATACAACCGCCTACCAGTACACCAACGGGGCGGCCTCTTTGGTACGGGGCGGCCAATGCTTCCTTCGCACTAACTACATCGCCTTATCCATTCCCACCACCATTGTGTATCCTGTTTCTTGTTTGGCGTCCCCTGTGTCATAGATATAGAATACAATAGTCGTGGGACCCACATAAGAAACTAGTGCGTCGAAGTTCGCCGTGTTCACCATGCTACGGGGGGGGGTCGGTTCCCTTGCTGCGGTGTGTTTCAAATGCGACGGGATTCAATATTTTCTCCCACGCGTTTTACGTCGAAGGCGTATGGCCTGCTGCAAGTATGAGGCGCGCTCGGCTGAGTTTCATGTTTTTTCACGCGTCATGACCCGGCCCGTCGGTCGGATCAGGACGTTTAAAAAACCTCGCCGGTCGAGTTGGCTCGGGTCAGTGTTTAAAGTCTCACTGGTTGGGTTGGGTCGGGTCGGGTCGGGTCAGGTCGGGTCGGGTCGGGTCAGAAGGTTTCAAATCTCACGGGTCGGGTCGGGTCACCCACACCCGATCTAACGCGCGTGAAGTGATCCGACCGGGTGGAAAGCCCTGCTGTTTTCACGTTTTACCTCTGTGCTGCCTGCTTCATTATTTTCCGTTTGTTTTGGGATGGATGCTGGTAACATGGTAACTTTTTTTAGCCTTGTTCCACGGGGGTGGTGAAGGTGGAAAAATCTATATGCTGTGCTGTCGTTGCATGGAAGTGGGGCGGGGCGGGGGAGGCCCATTTCATCCACAGCCGTAGTCGTGTGACCATAGACCCTCGCGTCCCTACATTGCCGGGGCGGAGTCCGTCAGGTTTGCGCCGACCAGGCAAACATCGCGTGCTGTGAGACGTTCGGCGAGCCGCATGAAGGGTCGGCTGCATCCTGCTAAGAAACACTTGTGAGGCAGATTCCGGTACCTTGTGCGTAGCCTCTTGCAATGTGGATGACAGCTTCAAATTTCTTCATTTTTTTCTGTTTTGGGTACTTGGCTGCTTCCTGGAGGGGGGGGAGGGGGATTAGGACTCCAAGATCTCCATCGTGAAATGTGGGCTTTGGCTATTCGGGTCTGTGTCCCCGCTCCATATTCTTGCACCGCGTGCTTGTGTAGAAATCCCGTACGTACGTCCTGTGAAAGCAAGAATTATTGTAAGGGCGAACAAAAAGGGCTTGTTTGTTGTCGAAGACACCCAGCAAGAGGCTCATAACCTGTTGAAAAGAGGGTATCAAGCATATCCTCACGTGGGTCGTTCGCTGCATGTTTACGGGGTGGTAATGATTAAAAAAATGGGTATGTTTTTCGTCAGGCTGTATGGTCTGGATCGTAACATGTTCCTTGTCTTACGTTATTAGTTTGTAAATTTCCTTTGTACCCTGATGTGTTGGCAGTATGACTGGAACAAGCGCTCCACACGTTGTCAGATGGGAAAATGAATGATAATGTTCCAAAAGTGAAGCGCCGCTTGCGCGATACAAATCAAGGCACGTGCCGGAGGGGGGGGGGGCGTACTCATTTGTTGCTTGCCTTCGTCATTTGACCATTGACCACGCATCCCTCTTGAGACGGACCACCTATCCTACTCCTAAAAGAGAGCTCCAACATTTGGGCGCTCAATACGTTCCTTCCATTTGTTACGTAAACTGTTTTGCTTATATTATCTCCTTCCTCTTTGGCCGTCTGTGGCCACTATCTATCTCCTAGGACAGAGATCGTTCTCTCCCTAGGTACCGAGGGGGGGGAGCTAGACAGACACCTGCGATCGCGGCTTGTCTGGGGATCAACGTCCATACAGGTACGGTGGATCGTAGCTGGGCCAAGTCCGGCGGTGAGGCGGCGTACCGTGGGTTTTGTTAGTCAGTGAGTTTGCGCCATTCCCACGTCGCCAGGAGAGAGGACTCCGCGGAGGGCCATCTCCACCTCACCTGATCCCCAGTGGCAAGGTAAGGGTGGGTCGATACGCGCATGCGGTCGTAGGCCATGGCCACGTTTTGTAGAAAAAAACAGCCATGACGGTTACGGCGGTACACGTAACTACGCGCAACGAAAGACCGCCGTTCCTTGAGTCGATTTTTCGACGTCCATGTTTTTTGCATCCCCTATCCATGGTGTGTAACAACTACCGCCTGGAAAGAAGTGGAAGTCCCTGGAAATGAACAGGACACTACGCATTCCTTTTTCCAACTGTCAAAACACACTTGTTTTCATACAAATTCGAACAGAAAACGTACACGCAGTTTGTGATTTTCAACCTTTCTTTGTGCTGGATAGTTATTGCCCTCGATGAAATGCATTCGAGCGCTGTTCTCGGGTCGGGTCGGGTCGGGCCGGGTCGAGAGTCGGGGCGGGTTGGGTCACGCTGACCCGACCCGACCCGCGAAAATCCCTACAGATAATACGAAACGCATTCAGCTCAGGGCTGCAGGCTAGAACCTACATTACCAACACTTGTGGTTGTCAGGGAACATCCGGGATATATCCCCAGGTTTTCCATTACTTGATTTGCATCTTGACTATGGTGAAGCGGATACCGCTGCTTGCTCTTGAGATCACTGCACAGCAGTCAATGGCAGCATCAGTGGTAGGTCGGTGCGTAGTAAGAAAGGCCTCCTCGACGCGACGGGTCGCCAGTCAGCCTTGGGTTTGACCGTGTAGGGTCTGTCACCCAGGGTCGAGGGCTGACAGATAAAGCACGTTTTCTCTGGCGTCAACTCTCCTGGTTGGGTTATCATCTCACAAGTTGAGATTGAAAACCCGACAGCTCCAAATAAATCTGCAGATTTCTCTTGGGGGCAGGTAGGTGTGTTGGCACTCCGAAAACTTCAAATACACCTTAGGGTAGACATTCCAGGCGCGATTTGCCTCCCGGCCCAATGTTGGGAAGTTAGCATATCCTTGAAATTCATGAATCCGCCGCCTGAAATATCTATCAAAAGCCGTTGTCAGGATCACTGGCGCAGTTTAACCGACTAGACTGCGTGTCATGTCATCTCCGCCGACTGAAGTTCGGGGGTTCGAACCCCGATAAGATGGTGCGCTGAAAAGCGCGAGAGTGCGGGTTGGCAATATTTGCCGGGAAAAAAGTCGACGAGCAGCGGGAAGGCTTCAGCCCTCAATGCGATAAAAACGAAGGCAGCTACCTACGGGGTGGGGCGAAGGGGGGACACCCATAACCAAGGCTTATTGTCCATAAGATCGCCGAGAGTGCAAAACTCCTAGGAAATTAGCTCGGAACTAAAAGCGGATATACAAAATAGATGAAAAAAAAACATGTTTATCATACACTTGTGGGTGTAACATTAGAGCGCCTGAAAGGCTACAGTACTATTCCCTAGCTCGAGTCACCAGTCTGCAGGAAAACAAGAAGGCGAGGGAACATTTCATGCTCGGCATGCTCCCCCTGTTCTATGATACCGGTACAACAATACTCTACTCCTACTGCTACTACTTCATATACTCAAATCTCCAAACTCTACCGCCAACGTCATACCTCGTAGCGCTACGCTTATTGAGTAGACTTGTGCCCCCCTCCCTATCAAAAAGCCCGCCCGCCCGCCCTCACTACCTGGTAGCATCGCCGACCGATTACCTCAGAACTGTCTTAAGTGCGTTGCGGGATACACTCGCTATACCACCAATAGGCTAGTCTTTAAACATTACCCAGTCAGAAAATTACGAGATTTTTCCTCAATCGATAGAAAAAGTGAGGTGCTCAAACCGTACCTACTTGAAAAAATACAGAGATTTTTCCTCCAGCGGTAGAAAAAAAAAAGTGGCCTCAAAAACAAAAACGGATTTTTTCAGATTTTCCGAACAGCGACATCACAACCCTTGGATGATGCGACTGATTTCCCACCAAATCAACATTTTCCTTCAAAAAAAAATGGAACGGACCAATAGGAAAACTACGGGCAGCTAGCTTGACACGAGTACACCTTATTTGGTTCGTATACAGCTACAACCCAAGCCCCAAGTACCGCCTTGCCTCTGTCGTCATAATCACGCCGGAAACTTGAGTTGCGATATCGCGACGACGGCTCTGCCCGACCTCGGCGGGGATAACGATCGGAGCCAGTCTGGGAAGGGCGATTTGTGTTGGTGTAATCCTTTCTCGCTACTCGCACACGCGTATGTAATTTGAGATCCCGAGAATGATCGAAAGCCGAGTTCAAAACCAAACGGGTGCCGACAGCGCGCTATACGTAGGAAGGCAGCCACTATAAATAAGGTTAACGCTATGCCAAATGAGGCAGCAGCACACGACGGGAACAAGCCGCTCGTTTCGGTTGCCAAGCAGCCACCAAACAGGTGCCGACAGCAGTACAAGTAGGTGTTGCAGCCACTAAAACAACCTCAACGCTACTAGTGAAGCAGCCGCACACTACGTTAACATAACTCTCGTTTGGGCTCGCAAACATTCCACCAGCCGCATACTACGAGGTAAAGGCGCTCATTTTGGTTAGCAAGCAGCCCTCGCGTGTGAACAACGCAACCACGTCTACATAAAACAAGCCGCTCGTTTTCGATGACAAGCAGCTCGCTATACGCACCACGAAACCGCACACTACGAGGACAAGCCGCGTGTTTTGGTTGGCGAGCAGCCCGCATATCAACCACGCAACATCCACCGTCAACCCCATCAGCCACCGGGTGCGACTATCGCGTCTTTTTGCCTGCGTAAACAGAGGGTTCCGACCGCATCTGTTTGTCTGCATGAAAAACGAGTTTCGATCGGCACGGTATCGTTCTATGAACCCCCGTTGCACGCACATACATGAACGCACATACAGAACGCACACACACGCACGCAGTTTCTTTTTCTTGCACCGCTATTGAATTTCTCCACCAATCCTTGAATATTCAGCGTCCGGTTTATCCTGCCACCCTGCCCACACTCGAATACCACTCTGGACACAAATATAGAGACCGTTGTATTACTAACACTAGTATCAAACGATCTTTACATTTCCGCCCACATTAGTGATCTCTCACGAAGATAGCCCCCGCTCGCACATTACCACAACTTCAACATCAACACACGCCACGAAAAAGAATTTACCACGAGCGAGAGGCGTACCGCAGACATCCATCTAGACACGAATACACCCGTGACCCAACGCCCAAAACCTTCTCTTCGCGAAAATCAATCCAATAGCTATTAATACTTACTAAATATATGACGGGAAAGCATGATGACAGAGGAGAATTGCAACAATATCAAAACACGAACCAACCCTTCCCCCCGCCCTCCCCGACGGCCTCCCTCGTGAGGCTCCAGGACCAACACACACGCCAACACTTACTATCCGCCAGCTCCCGCTGCTAAACCCTCAAAAACACAGCAAAAGCTCTCCCCGCCGGTGCCTACGCTTGGCGCACGACCACATGCCCCACAGATAACCCGGTAATTCACCATCAAAACCGCACAAACAGTACGCGCTCGTGTTGGAGCGTCATCGCAACCGCACAAACAATGCGCGTGCATATAGGACCATTTTCTACCCCCTTTGTTGCTGTGAAAATTAACCCCACGAAAAAATCCAAGCCGTGTACCCCCAGATGCGTGGGTGCAGACCTAAGAGGGGTACACCTTTTTTCGTTGCTAGAGAAAAATCAGACGCGAATGTACCCCTTTCCCATTTCTCGGGGGAGGCGGGGCGGGGGGTGGGGGGTAAATCATATCAAGCATGGCCGTAGTCCTCAGGACCGCAGACCCGCGCACCCTTACATAGCCAGGACGGAGCACATCAGAATTTCACCGATCAGGCAGACAATGCTTGCACCAAGCGCGAAGCGCCGTGAGGTGTTCGGCGAGTGGCGTGAAGGGTGAGCAGCATCCTCCTGAGAGCAGGCCGTCGCGGTTGCCCTTTGCCTAAAATGCGCACCTCCGAACCAGTAGAGCTCTGACAACCGTACACGATCGGCGATAACTTCCAAAACCCAGCGCGATCATCACCGTGCGCGATTTGCCATAACTCTCACGCACTAGTATGGCCATGTTTTACACCATGTACGCGATCTACGACAAAAGAAAAAAAAGAAAAAAAAAAGGCAAAGTTTCGGACTTTCCTTTGCAGCAACCGTAGCCGTCCAAGTCTTAAGACCATCTTTGCAACGAACCGAACCACATGCCACTTCTTTTTTTTGCCTTCGATGAAAAAAATGTTTCCATCGAGTCACGCACGCGTATCTCAAAAGCTAAAACGCCTGCCCAGGCCGTCTCAGTGCACGCGCGTCCAGCCGATGGCGTTCCTGCCACGGGGACAAGGAGGCGTAGGTAGTATGATCCCTCACCAGCCAGAGCCTCTGCCGTGCCCGTCTCTTGCGCTTGGAAAAAGCCGACGGTGGTCCCTACTCCGGAAAAAGGCGTGATTTTGGCATTTTCCATGTACCTGGTAGGCAATGGAAACCGGGACGCATCCGCCTTTGTCCCGTGTTCCATGTACAACCCAGTAGGCAATATAACCAGGCCACATTGTTCCCTGTGTTTTTGTTCCCTATGTGCCCGGTAGGCAATAGAAACCGGGTTGCGTTCGTCTGTGTCCCTACCTGGTACGCAATATAAACCGGGCCGCACTCTTCTGTCTCCGTTTTCCATATACCTGGCAGCAACAGAACCGAGCCGCATGCGGCTGCTTCCCTCTTGTCTACGTACCTGGTAGGCTACACAAATCCGGCCACAGCGGCCGTGTCCTCGTGTTTTATGTACCAGACAGGGAAGAGACCCGATACGCATTTTCTGGAAACTTCGTCGAACATCGACCCGGGGGAAACATCCAACCATCTAGGAAACCCGGACGCATCTATCGCGGAACATGATAAGCAGCATAATCAAGCCGCATTGTCCGGTGACAGCATCCAACAGCAACTGGCGAAACATCCAACCATTTAGGAAATCCAGCCGAACACCTGTCGAGGCGATGGTGATATGCGCCTCCCGAACAAACATGAACATGAAGAGGGGTCGCCGACTAAGTACCGCACCATCCTACAACGTGTACGCACTTAGAGAATACCGCGTGGTCAACTCGGGCCACCGGCCACACAAAAAAAATATGGCTTGCGTAGATGGAGGCCACGGGGCGCCACGAAAAAAAGGACAAGCTGTGGAAACTCCCCCGCCAAACGTGCCCACAACGCACTACCAGACCGCGCTCGGGAACACAACCAGCAGGGAATCCAGACACCGCACCTCGTCTTGGTAGAAGCATCCCATCTCCCACGCGTCTAAAGCGCTACCATATCATCCCGTGTTCGCCCAGCATGCGGAGAACACAGTCGAGGCGCCCTGGGCTTGATAAAACCATCCCATCTCCCTAGAGGCTAACGCAATAACAGACAGACATGCGGACCAGGCGTTTTGTCTTGACAATAACCCACGTATCTTAGCGCAATACCACACAATCCGTTCGCGTAATGTGCGTGCAAGCCCCCTTGTCCTGATAAGCATCCGTGTTAGACCTTCAAGTGCCTTCGCCGCAAATTTCTTCGCGCATCAAGAAGGGTCGGTGGGGCTCGTCAAGAACCACCGACACGTCGACGCTGTGTGTCGCCGGGCGTGCCTCTGACCACCTTCGTAGGCCGACTGTTCTCCCACGTATCATAACACACGTCCAAATCGCCCTCGTGCACATAGCGTGAAAAGAATAACAGACGATGTGCCTCGTTTTGATGGACATGCCATATCCCACGTGTCTATAACGCACAACCCGAGCGCTCGTTTACACGATGTGAAGAACACAGAAAAGGCGCCTCGTTCTTTCGGAGGAGGGTGGAGACGCTAACGTGCGCTGCAAGTGCACCAACAGCAGCAGCACGTATATACTCGCCATCTTTCACGTGCCTTAACGCACTACCAGACAGTTCGCGAATACGATGAATACAACGTGCATAGAAAAGAAGACAAGGGTGTCTCGCGTGTTGACGAAACGTCCAACCCTCCGCCCGTCCAGCGCAATACCATGTCCGATTGCTCATACAACGTGCGGATAATACAAACAAGACGCCTGGCCCTTAGATAAACATACCGCGTCCCACGTGTCTACCGCACTACTAGACAGCTCGCTCACACAATGTTCGTAACATACAGACAAGACGCCTCGTGTTGGTAAAATCCAAGGCGCCTCGTGTTGGTAAAATTCAAGGCGCCTCGCCTTGATAAAATACAAGACGCCTCGTCTTGATAAAAGACGCCTCGTCTTGATAAACATCAACAGCAGCTCGTCTTGATGAAAAGCACCGCAAAAAAAAATGCGTTCGGGTCGTAAACGCAAAACCAACAGCAAATGTTCTTCTTTTGACGGCACAAACCAATCCCAATTCTAGGCATTCGGCACCATCGTTTCCACCCACTGAAAAGCATGGCAAATAGTGCGTGCGTGAGATCTCCTGCTGACTCGAACCGCGCACATGAACGACAACACATACTATCGGCTGACGGCTAACAGAGGTTGCGGTTCCACCCAGGCAACCACCCCCCCCATTTCACAGTTCTTAGTAGGATGCAGCTCTTACTCTTCATGCTACTCGCCGGTGAGCTTCGTGTTTGGTGCAAGCAATGCCTTCCTGGTCGGTGAAAACCCCCGACATGCTCCGTCCCGGCATTGCAGGTATGCGAGGGTTCTATGGTCTCAAGACTATGGCCATCATGATACGAGTACACCTGCCCCTTTCCCTCTCCCCCGTTGCGCACGAACCATGCTGTGCAATGCCTTAATCGTACCGCGGCTACACGCCGCCAGCCACCTCTGCTGCCCCCCCCCCCCCCCCGAACCGCCCCTGGACCCTCTCTACAAAACCATACGTGGGCGACATCAGCAACACCGGGCATCCCGATGTAGAGTCGCAGCAGTGACTTCTTCGCCCGGAACAAGCTTTCCCATTTCGAGTTACTTGAGGCGAACCACTTTGGACGAAAACACAAGGACCATCAGGGTAGTACCATGATTAACAAAATGGTCTGTACATATCCGTCGCGAGTGGTGCACACTGGCAAGTCGAAGATACTGCTGCTGATGCTTCCGCCGCTGTTGCTGCCGCCGCGGCTGCCATCGCTGCTGCTGCCGTCGCTGCCGCCACCGGCACTGCGGCTATTGCCCCCGCTGCAACACTCCCCCTACATGTATTGTCGACAATTGCAAGTTGCTGCCACCGCTGCCGGAGTTCCCCCACACGCGTCGTCGACAAGTGCTGCCGCAGACACCACCGCCGCCGCCGCGGCTGCCCCCGCTGCCGCGTTACTCCCACACATGTTGTCCACAACCGCAGATGTTTCCCTTTTCGACGTGGCAGAACTCTCTCCCACGACGCAATACCCTTCCCCATAATGTCACCTTTCCCATTGCAGCGCGGCAGACCCCTTCCCATTACGCAGCGACACACCCGTATCCGACCACCACAGCAGGCAGCATCACTACTCCTACTTTGGGGGACCCTTCCCGCCAACAGGACCCGCCGTCGCCGTCCCGTCCGCGCCCCCCCCCGCCGCCGCCGCCGCCGCCCCCTTGGCCTTGGCAGCGGCCTCTGCCTCATCCTTTGAGAAGAGGAGGAGCGGCTCCCCCACGCCTGCGATCTCCTCCAGATTGCACCGCAAATCGAACACTCTCGAAAGCACTACCTTGAACATCTGCGCGCGATTTCCGTCGCAAGATATATACAGACGTGGGGGGGGGGGGGGGGGTTGGCACTGTAAGAAGCCAGACGGGGGAGGGGGGAGGGGGGGGCATTTTCCGCATGACAAACAAGGCAAACGGACACATGCTACTGATACTGTAGGACCGCCGGGGTCCACCTTTTTTTTTTTCAAGGGTCCGCGTTAGAGGAGCTCTGTCATACATGACGCTGAGGAAAAACGAAAGCTCAACCAGCTGAACTTTGTCATGGCCGAAGCATATAACGAAAAATCTTGAACAAAACACCAGGTGGATATAGCCGGTCGCCCCGGTGGCGTATCAGGTTATCCTCGAGCCTGGTATAGGTCGGTTTCGTGAGTTCGAGTCCCCCCGAGTGCGTACTCGTATAAATTCGTAGGGACTTTTTTTTTGTGCACAAATTGACTTGCGGAAAGCGCGAGAGCGTGAGTAAGCAACACTCGATGAAAAATCGACGAGCAGCGGGATTGATAAACCCTATGCGCGACAAAAAAATTAAAGGCAAGAGCCGGGGGGAAGAAGGGACGACACCTCTGACCACGGCTTGTCCAGAAGCTGGAAAGTAGAAGTGTGACAAAAAAACAAAAAAACAAAAAAAATGATACAGTAGTTTCAGTTTTTGTCACGGGTTATATCGTATCAGCGCGCAGAATGTATATGGGCCGTAAAAATCGCCCTTGCTAAAATTTCTTGTCAACCCTGGCAGCGTCCAGGGTTATCATAGCCTACATCTTCACCCAGAAGGACAAGTTTTGATCAAAATCCTTCAAGGTCGGTCTCACAGCGGAAGTGCTTTTTTTCATCCTTCTAATTACACATGCGAAACTGGACCAAGTTGTACGCCACAGACAAGAAAAGTGAAGTCAGAAATGAGCATATATTGTACTTACGCGTGACAAGAATCAGGTACATGGGAGCGTCGTTCCATACGGCTTGCAACGGAAACTCTCTCTTCAGAGGACGAGGACTCACCTTCTGGACATTGATGGAGTGCGAGGCGGAGGTGAAGATCAGCGGTGCATGCATCGCCTTCGCAAATTTGCGCGCCTGGGGTAGAACAACATCAACGAGGCAAGAGCGGCGGTAATCGCGGTTTCCTCGCAGCAGACACCAGAAGCATCGCAAACTCCGTAACTTTTCCCCAACGTTTCCTACTGCCCTGTACAGAAGTATATGTAACTCTAATTGGGACTTATTCGGCATCCAAAACGAAACTGCTTGGATACAGCGTCGGGGTGATTTCCGCGGCGGAGCAGAGGGTCAAGACCGAAGTTGGCATCGGAGTCACCAGGATCAGTAGGGACCAAAAAAGAAGAAAATAAGCGAATCGCAAACACTTGTGGTCGAAGATCAGCGCGCATGGGGTGGGACAACGGCAACGGGACAATGGCGGTTGTTTTGGCGGCCGGTCAAATCGCAGCAGATATCAGAGGCACTGCTTCACAACTGTAATTTTCCACGAAAATTCCGCCTAACTTGTCCCGATATAAGGTGCCAGGTATGTAAGATTTCTGAAATTGCACTCACGGTTTAGGAACAACCGGCTCGGATACAGCGTGGAATAACGTTCGCGGTGGTAAACGGGACCAAGGCTGAAACGGGCTTCGGAGCCACCGTCATCTGTGCGGACCAAAACATACACCGAAGTGAAACGCAAAGAGTCGTCCCGCGCCAGGAATGCAGCAGATTCTAAGAAACTTCTGAGCTCCTGACATGACCATCTCAACACCTCACAACACCCGAAACACGACTTCAAAGGCGTTCGTTCGCGCAACCCGACCAACATTTCTGTGCGCTAGTCCTAAAAACGACCATTGTGCTCGTAAAAATGGCATACTGACCGATAGCGCCACACGTGATCTCAACCGGTCAAAAACATTATTCGACCCAAAAATCCCTTTCCGTGTGATGAATCTTAAGGTTGAAAATTTTCGGAGCCACCATCACCAGTGCGGACAAAAAAAACATAAAACAAAGCGAAACGCGAGAACACGCTCTCTCTCCTCAAAGCGCCAGAGCCACGTATTTTCGAACGGGAGGAATGTCTCGCTGCCGGCCGCGCTTTGGTATCACAAAGCTGACCTGCTTGTCGATATCTCGCTGCTCTTCGGGAGGCATTGACGTGTACAGGTCGTACTTTGTCCCCACGAGAAAAGCGTACGCGTTCCGGTTCAACCCTCGCACCTGGACAAGAGACAGATGTATATAAAACCACGAGCAAGAAAAACAAACACACAAAAAAAAAAAAAAAGTTAAATTGAACAAAAAAATGAGCCATTTACGAAAATACTTCTGGAGGCATTGATGTGTACAGGTCGTACTTCGTGCCGACAAGAAACGCGCACGCTTTTTTTTTTCTTTTTTTTTCCATCCTCCGGCGGATGGGGAAAAATAAAGCTTTAGCTCTCCACACTTCCTCGTATTTTCATACGCGTCGTGTGTCGATTTAACTCAGTTGCTTTACGCACGCGTTCCGGTTCAACCGTCGCACATGGACGCGAAACAGACAACAACAACAAAAAAAGGACACAAGACACAAAAACCAAACCCAAAACACAAGAAAACGAATAAAAAAGCCGGACTTGGTTGACTTTGCGCCCCCGGCTCTCATGCGGACGCCGGATGTGAAAACTAAAAACGTGAACAGGACTCAGGCTGTACTTCCGTCTGCACGAGAAACGCGTGCGCGTTGCGGTTCAATCGCCGCACCCGAACAAGAAACATACATGAAATCACAAGGAAACAGATCCAAAACCACACACCTGGTCAGACAATAAAAACAGGCACAAAACAAATCATACAGCGCCAAAAAGAAGCAGGGGACATGTTCGCGATCAAGCCGGATTAGATGTATCACACGTCCGCCGCCGACGACAGCCGAAAAAAACGCACACAACTCGACGACATTGAAACGTGCCCCAAAGGGCGAGCGCCTAAGCGAAAGATACATCATTCTGAAAAAACAAATCAGACACCTCAGCTGTGAGATCGCCACGTCAACTGCGAGATCGGGGATTCTGTCGAAAGTTTATATTTTCAAGCTGTATGCACTGGTTAAAAATCCTTTTTTTTATGCTGCGTGTACTGAAACGACACGTCGATTTGGCACTTCAGAGGGGGGAAAGATAATGAGCACACATACGGCGTTTGCCAGCGTCGACCACATACGAAGCACTACTGGGTCAGCAGACGTTTTACGTGGTGTGCGCACCAGAAGCAAGCATGTAAGCCACGCGCACAGCAGGGCACACTACCGCCATCTGTAAATAAACCGATATACTGGTTTGACGCTCTGGACATATTTGGGAAAGGTCTCCTACACAAATTTCAGTATTATTACGAAGGAGTATACTAATAAGAACCCACGATACACACGACAAAATGTATATTCCACTTGTTTTTGATAACTATATTTCGTTCGGAATTCCAAATTTTCCCGCGATAGTGCTGTCGATTTTTCTTTATCCTGTAACATGTACCAGGTAGGCTAATATCACCGTGAGGCGCTTTCTCTTACCGGGTATGAGAGGGCCTGCAGTGTACCACGAGTGCTGCTACTACTCCGATCGTTCGACAAGCCTGCTTGGCGTTACCAATAATGAACGTCGTCAACCTGCCGAGCAGCGGCCAACTCAAACGTAAGCTCGCTATTCGGTCCAGTTTTCTACAGGCATGCCTTCAGCAAAAAGAAAACGGTGTCCTGGTTATTCATTCCTCAGCTGGGCGGTACATGACGAGTACCGTGCAGCGAAAGCAACATTAGATAAGGACATCGTTATCCTCACATTTGCGGTAAGCTTAAAGAAAAGTGGACTTAAATGTCGAACTCGCTTTCGACTTCGCCGGTGCTCGACAGGTCGACGATGCTTAATACCAACGCCGAGCATGGCCGAACGATCGGAGCTCGCGCTAGAATTGAGCTTGTAGGGGGCGAAAAACAAAGCACCTTTGTGACACGCGTACGACATGATGCCACTCTTGATTGGCAATCCTCCAATCATTCGTCCAGCCTGCTCGGCGTTGGTAATGAGCGTTGTTGATCTGTCGAGCACCGACCGAGGCGAAAGTAATTTCGCCATCAAATCCACTATTATTCAAAGCTTGCCGCAAGGAATAGGGTAACGATGGCCTTATGTTTTGTTGTTTCGCCGGGCGGTACTCAAGTGACAAGTACCGCCCAGCGAAGCAACAAAAACTATGGACATCGTTCACCATCTTCCTTGCGGCAAGCTTGAAGAAAAGTAGGGTTAACGCCCAACTTACTTTTCGCCTTCGCCGGTGCTCGACAGGTCAATCACGCTCAATATCAACCACGAGCGCGTATTCAATACCAACGTTGAGCACGTAGACCGAACGATCCGAACTCGCGCTACACTTGACCTTGCGGAGGAAAAGAAACCAAAGACCTGTATGACACGCGCACGACATGATGTCACACTTTCTTGCCACTCGTCCAATCAGTTGACAAGCCCTGCTCCGCGTTGATAATGAGCGTCGTCGATCTTTCGAGCACCGGCCAAGGCAAACCTAAGGTTGCTATTAGGTCCGATGAGTACCGCCCAGCGAAGCAACACAAAATAGATACATTGTTTACCCCCTTCCTTGCGGCAAGCTTGAAGAAAAAATGGCCAACTTACTGTCGCCTTGGCCGGTGCTCGACAGGTCAACAACGCTCACTACCAACGCCGAGCACGCTAGCAGAAAATTCCGAGCGCGCGCTAGATTTCAGCTTGTGGGGGGCGCAAGACCAAATACCTGTATGGCACGCGCACGACATGGTGCCACTCTTTAATGACAATCCTCAATCATTCGATCAGCCTGTTCGGCGTTACTGACGAGCGCGCTCGTCGACCTGTCGAGCACCGGCCCAGCCGAAGGCTAGCTGGTCATTCTGTCCATCTTTCCACCGGCATGCCCCAAGGAAAAAGGAAACAATGTCCTGGTTTCTTCTTGCCTCGCTGGGCGGTACTCAAGCGACGAGTACCGCCAAGCGAAGCAACACAAAGTAGAGACATCGTTTACTCTCTTCCTTGCAGCAAGCTTGAAGAAACGTGGACTTAATGGCCAACTTACTTTCGCCTTCGCCGGTGCTCGACAGGTGGACGACGCTCAATACCAACACCGAGCACGCTAGCCAAACGACCCGAGCTCGCGCTAGACTTGAGTTTGTAAGGGGCGAAAAACCACAGACGGGCACGACATGGTGTCACCATTTATTGGCAATCCTACAATCATTCGACGCCAGCCTGCTTGGGGTCCGTATTGAGCGTCGTTGATCGGTCGAGCACCGATCGAGGCGAAAGAAAGTTCGCCATTAGGTCCACTTTTCTTCAAAGGTTGCCGCAAGGAAGAGGGTAAACGATGTCCTGGTTTCTTCTTGCCTCGCTGGGCGGTACTTAACTGACAAGTACCGCCCAGCGAAGCAAACAAAAAAAGGACATCGTATACAGTCTTCCTTGCGGCAAGCTTGAAGACTAGCGGACTTCATGGCCACCTTACTTTCGCCTTCGCCGGTGCTCGACAGATCGACGACGCCCAATACCAACGCCGAGCACGCTAGCCAAACGATTCGGGCTCGCGCTAGACTTAAGCTTGTCGGGGGGCGAAAAACCTTTATGGCACGCGCTCGACATAATGCCACTATCGAAAATCCTACAACCATTCGACCAGCCTGCTCGGCGTTGGTAATAAGCGTCGTTGATCTGTCGAGCACCGATCGAGGCGAAAGTAAGCCCACTTTCCTTCAAAGCTTGCCAAAAGGAAGAGGGTACACCACGTCCTGGTTTATTGTTGCTTCACTGGGCGGTACTTGACTGACAAGTACCGCCCAGCGAAGCAACAAAAACCATGGACATCGTTTACCGTCTTCCTTCAGGCAAGCTTGAAGAAACATGGACTTAATGCCTAACTTGATTGCGCCTTGGCCGGTGCTTGGCAGGCCGAAGACACTCAACGCCAACGCCTAGCGCGCTAGGCGAACGATCGGAGCTCGCGTTAGACTTGAGCTTGTGGTGGGGCGAAAAACAAAAGACCTTTATGACAAGCCAACGGCATGATGACACTATTTATTGGCACTCCTACAATCATTTGACCAGCCTGCTCGGCGTTGGTATTAAGCGTCGTCGATCTGTAGAGCACCGGTCGAGGCGAAAGAAAGTTCGCCATTAAATCCACCTTTCTTCAAAGCAGGCAGAAAGGCAGATAATAAACGATGTCCTTTCCTTTTGTGCTTCGCTGGACGGTACTCAAGTGGCGAGTACTGCCCAGCGACGCAACAAAAAGAAGGACATCGTTACTCTCCTCCTTGCGGCAAGCTTTGAAGAATAGTGGACTTGATAGCCAACTCACTTTCGCGTTCGCCGATGCTTCACAGATCGACGACGCTCAATACCAATGCCGAGCACACTAGCCGAGCTCGCGCTAGACTTGAGCTTGTCGGGGGGGCGAAAAACGAAAGACCTGCCTGGCAGCGAACGACATGATGCCACTCTTTATCGACAATCTTACAATCATTCGACCAGCCTGCTCAGCGTTGGTCTTGAGCGTCCGTGATCTGTCGAGCACCGGTCGACGCGAAAGAAGTCGCCATTAAATCCATATTTCTTCAAAGCAGGCAGAAAGGCAGATAATAAACGATGTCGTATGAAAATACGTGGAAGTGTGGTGAGCTAAAGCTTTATTTTTCCCCATCTGCCGGGGGATAAAAAAAAAAAAAAAAAAGTCCTTTTCTTTTGTGCTTCGCTGGACGGTACTCAAGTGGCGAGTACTGCCCAGCGACGCAACAAAAAATAAGAACATCGTTACCCTCCTCCATGCGGCAAGCTTTGAAGAATAGTGGACTTCATAGCCAACTCACTTTCGCCTTCGTCGATGCTCCACAGATCGACGACGCTCAATACCAATGCTGAGCACACTAGCCAAACGAACCGAGCTCGCGCTAGACTTGAGCTTGTCGGGGGGGCGAAAAACGAAAGACCTGTATGGCAGCGAACGACAGGATGCCACCATTTATCGGCAATCCTACAATCATTCGACCAGCCTGCTAGGCGTTGGTATTGAGCGTTGTTGATCTGCAGAGCACCGACCAAGGTGAAAGAAAGTTCGCCATTAAGCCCACCTTTCTTCAAAGTCGACAAAAAGGCAGAGAATAAACGATGTCCTATTTTTTGGTGCTTCACTGGGCGGTATTTAAGTCACGAGTACCGCCCAGCGAGGCAACAAAAAATAAGGACATCGTTTACACTCTTCCTTGCTGCAAGCTTTGAAAAAAGTGGACTTAAAGGCCAACTTTCGCCTCCGCCGGTGCTCCACAGGCCGACGACGCTCAATACCAACGCCTAGCGCGCTAGCTGAACGATCGGAGCTCGCGCTAGACTTCAGCTTCGCTAGACTTAAGCTTGTGGTGCGGCAAAAAACAAAAGACCTGTATGAAAGGCGAACGGCATGATGCCATTATTTATTGGCACTTCTATATTCACTCGACAAGCCTGCTAGGCGTTCGCTATTAAGTCCATCTTTCTTCAAAGCCGACAGAAAGGCAGAGAATAAACGATGTCCTCTTTTTTGGTGCTTCGCTGGGCGGTATTCAAGTCACGAGTACCGCCCAGCGAGGCAACAAAAAATAAGGACATCGTTTACCCTCTTCCTTGCTGCACGCTTTGAAAAAAGTGGACTGAACGGCCAACTTTCGCCTTCGCCGGTGCTCGACAGGCCGACGACGCTCAATACCAACGCCTAGCGCGCTAGCTGAACGATCGGAGCTCGCGCTAGACTTCAGCTTCGCTAGACTTAAGCTTGTGGTGGGGCGAACAACAAAAGACCTGTATGAAAGGCGAACGGCATGATGCCACTATTGATTGGCACTCCTATATTCACTCGACCAGCCTGCTAGGCGTTCGCTAAGCCCACCTTTCTTCAAAGCCGACAGAAAGGCAGAGAATAAACGATGTCCTCTTTTTTGGTGCTTCGCTGAGCGGTACTTGTCAGTTAAGTACCGCCCAGCGAGGCAACAAAAAATAAGGACATCGTTTACCCTCTTCCTTGCTGCAAGCTTTGAAAAAAAAGTGGACTTAACGGCCAACTTTGGCCTTCGCCGGTGCTCGACAGGTCGACCACGGCCAATCCCAACGCCTAGCGCGCTAGCCGAAAGACACGAGAGCGCGCAAGACATGAAAAAAATTGGGGGTGCAAAACCAAATATCTGTGTGACACGTACACAACACGATGCCACTGTTTATTGACACGCCTCCAATCATTCGATTAGCCTGCTCGGCGTTAGTAATGAGCGCGCCCGTCGACCTGTCAAGCACCGGCCAGGCCAAAGGCCAGATGAAAATTCGGTCCACCATTCTACGGGCATGCCGCCAGGAAAAAGAAAACGATGCCCTGGTTTCTTGTTGCTTCGCTGGGCAGTACTCAAGTGGATATCACTGCCGAGCGACGCAACAACAAGTAAGGACATCATTACCCTCTTCTTTGCGGCAAGCTTGAAGAATGGTGGACTTCATAGCCAACTTACTTTTGCCTTTGCCGGTGCTCGACAGGTCGACGACGCTCAATACCAACGCCGAGCGCGCTATCCGCACAATCGCGCTATACTCGATCTCGTGGGGGGCGCGAAACCAAAGACCTGTACGACCCGTGCACGACATGATGCCACTCTTCGTTGGCACTTCTCTAATCATTCGACCAGCCTGCTTGGCGTTGGTAATGAGCGTCGTTGATCTGTCGAGCACCGACCGAGGCGAAAGAAAGTTCGCCATTAACTCCACTTTTCTTCGAAGGTTGCCGCAAGGAAGGGGGTAAACGATGCCCTCATAGTTTGTTGCTTCGCTGGGCGGTACTCAAGTGACGAGTACCGCCAAGGGAAGCAACAACACATAAGGACATCGTCACCCTCCTCCTTGCGGCAATTTTGCTTGAAGAATAATGGACTTAATAGCCAACTTACTTTCGCCTTCGCCGGTGCTCGACAGGCCGACGACGCTCAATACCAACGCCGAGCACGCTAGCCGAAAATCCGAGCTCGCGCTAGACTCAAGTTTGTGGGGGACGAAAAACCAAACTCCTGTATGGCATGCGCACGACATGATGCCACTCTTTATTGACACTTCTCCAAACATTCGACCAGCCGGATTGGCGTTAGCGATGAGCGCGCTCGTCGACATGTCGAGCACCGGCCAAGCCGAAAGTCAGCTGGATATTCTGTCCATCATTCTACAGGCGTGTCCTCAGAAAAAAGAGAACGATGTCCTGGTCTCTTGTTGTTTTGCTGGGCGGTACTACCTTGAGTATCGCTCGGCGAAACAAGAACAAAAAACAAGGTCATCGTCACCTTTTTTCCTGTCGGTAAGCTCCCAGAAACGTTCACCCAATGGTTTCATCGTTAGCTGACGTTAGACTCGGCCGGCGGTGCTCGACAGGTCGACGTTGGCCGAACGATCGGACGAGCAGCAGAAATAAGAGTTTCATGCCGCGCGCGCGCCTTGCAAGTCCTTGGGTTTGCGACCCTAAACAAATACAAGTCTGACAACATACTTCGAACGCTTTGGTGCTGTTGATACCGTCAGCATTACCGTTCGTGCTGCCGTCGGGGTCACATACCAAAATGAAAAAAAATGCGATATTGGACGTCTAGAGCCGAATTATGTGCAGCTGGAGTTTTATACGCGTGCCGGAAATCGCGATGTTTTCGCGACCTACGGCCCGCAAAACACAAACAAACGCGAAAAATTGCACGGGGCAAGCTTTACCCCACCGCGATATTTAGAGTTCGATTTGTTGCTCAGAGCCGGAATTGTTGACTGGCAGACATAATTAGACACGCACATGGCCAGACGCAGCCTGCTCCTCTACGGCGTCATCCGATCATCACCCCGCCAACATGAACAACAACAGCAGCGATGGCCGCGAGGACGGGGTTGAATGCACACGGCAGGCCGGTGCTCCCGTGGCCGGGGAGTGGCGGATGCCCGGGATGCCCGGATTCAGCTGCACCAGAACAGCATCCAGTGCTGCTCCGGCTGGGTGGCCTTCTGACGGAGCTGCCCCAAACCCGTGCGTGCCCCCAACCCGGCACACCCTTCACCTTACCCGGCAACAAGCGGGTAGCGGTTCGCGCGCCAGACGCGCGGTGGGGAGGAGGCAACACTTGGCAGCCGCACCATTTCAGTGCCATCGCCGATACCATGAGTTCTGGTCTGGGCTCTACCCACTGCAATGCATAGGTTTGAGAACTCTAAACAGCAAAGCACTGCGGCTGCTGCTGCTGCTGTAGACTACACGTCGTACGAGAAGCGAGATACCTAATCCCGCCAGCAACACGTAAGCGCTTCATGCGACGTGCGGTCTGGTAGGCCGGTGCTCATGAGCTCAGGCGGGCTTCGAACTATGGCCTCGGGTGGCGACTCCGTACCTAGGGTGCACAACAAGTCTTGGCGCCCAGTTTTGAAAGATTTATCTACCTTTGCTCGAAAAAAACATACTTCGAAGTAAGCTGCACACTAATTCCAAGTAGTTTGCTATTTGTCTGTTTTCAAAGTATCGTACTCAACTCGTAATCCTCACGCTATTTTCAAGCAGTTTGCTGTCGTTTTAAAGTAGCGCACTGGTTATCCGCACACTTACTCCAAGCACTTTACCGTCTTTTTGAAAAGTAGCACACTGGCAATACGCAAGCTGAATTAAAGTAGTTTGCCGTATTTTGTTAAAGTAGCGCACTGATTATCCGCACACTACGTTTTATATCTCACGTGCTTCTCGAAAAAAAAAAGCGATTTTCGAGTTTTATATCGAGCGATAAGCGAAATCGCATATCGCGATAAGGAATTTGTCTTGAAAATCGTACACATCGCACTCCTTTCAGTTTAAATATGTCTAGCAGGGGCCCCCCATTAAGGCGGTATCTCTATATAAGGCGCCGGTCGTCCCGGTGGCGTATCCGGTCATCCTCGAGCCTGGTATAGGTCAATTTCGTGAGTTCGAGTCCCCCCGAGTGCATACTCGTATAAAATTGTAGGGACTTTTTCTTGTGCACAAACTGACTTGGGGAAAGCGCGAGAGCGTGAGTTAGCAGCAATCGATGAAAAATCGACGAGCAGTGGGATTGCTGAACCCTGTGCGCGATAAAAGTTGAAGGCAAGAACCGGGGGGGAGAAGGGACGACACCTGTGACCACGGCTTTGTCCAGAAGCTGGAAAGTGGAAGTGTGCAAAAATAAATTACTGAACAACTAAATAATTCAATAACCAAATAATTAACTACTAATTACTAATTAACCAACTAACTGACTACATGAATAAATACATATAAATAAAAAAAAAATATTTGAATAAATGAATAAATGAATAAACGAATAAATGAATAAATGAATGAATGAATAAATGAATAAATGAATAAATGAATAAATGAAAAATTGAATAAATGAATAAATGAATAATAAATAAATGAATAAATGAATAAATGAATAAATGAATAAATATATAGATAAATAAATAATAAACAAAAAAGTAAATAAAAAAATAAATAAAATAATAAAAAAATAAATAAGAAAAAAAAAAAAAAATAAGGAGGTCAAAATCGCTTGGCACGACCGAGGAATCGCACTCCTAACCCCTTCAGAGCCCCCGAACCCCTCCCCATACTACATCCAGGTAACTTTGTCCCCAAAACGGGTTTCCAGTTGTGAAGGGGCTAACCCGGAATGAATAAGGCCCGAATAGTGCGGCTTCCCCCTTTGCGGATAATATTCTTCTGCCCCATATACCGCACCACCGCCTTACTAGGGAAGACCCCTACTATGGCGATGGTGTATGCGGTTTCCAAATCATGTTGTGTTGGAACACCATAATAAATCGTAGCATTGAAACGGACGAACGCCATGACCCAAGGCCATCCAACCCATAAAAAAACCAGGCCAGAAATTACTACAGGCCGCTTCACGTAAAAAAAACAACCCGAATTATCTCCCCGGCGAATGCCGCTCGCAATATCCAGTCAATGGGTGAAAGTTTAGTATCATACGCACTCTGACCCCCATGACCAGTGGAAGAGGGTGACATGGCTAGTTTTTTTTAACGGCTTCGGGTCGTCTCTAGGAGCAAAAAACCTCGTATCGACTAATGACAGCCGTTCATATTCTTCCATAATATTCAGGCTCTTTCCACGCGGAGGCGAAAAAAAAGATTGCGCCGCAATTTTGCCCGAACCGGTTGGAGGTACTCCAAGGCATGCCTGTAGAATTTTTCGCGGAGAAAATCAAAAGATCTGACCTGCCTGTGTAACTCACTCTTACGCACGAAAGTCCAAATGTCCACGCCGTTTTGGGGAGAAAGACCCTGAAAATACGCACACGTGTTCTACTTGCCCATCCCGAGGTCCGACCTCCCGGAGTTTCTTCTTTTTCCTTTTTTTTGGCCGGAAAAGTTTGGTCTAAGGTGGGTCACATTTTCCAAAAAATCTTGTCCGACGAAAAATCAGGCAAACAAAAAGAAAACGACAAGTGGGGTCTTTGCAATGGCACATACAACACGTGCGCAAAATTTCACCGTCTGAATCGAAAAAAGGGCGTGGACATTCGCCGGGGAGTATATTTGGCTTATTTTTCACGTGAACCAGCCTGCAAAGCGTCAAGAAAACATACTTCTAAGCTACATTTTCGCTAAATAAAGGCGGGTTGGGTTGGCCCCGCATTGTGACGTTCAACGGTTTAAAGTATTCTTGTGATACATGCTTCGGTAAAGGTGCAGCAACCATTTGCTGTTTTCTTGAGGCTCATAACCTACTGAGGGCCTCTATTCCTTCTGTAACCCAAAAACTGATCTTCAGAACAAAACACGCGCCAATCCCATGAACAGCCCCATGTTCTAGGCACAAAACGAAAATTATTGCAAAACACGGTCGGCATTTCAACGATTTGGGAATAAGGGGTTTCGTCATGCAAGATCTTTTTTTGCATACAACGGGCTACCTTCATCTATCGTAGCAGGCGTCCTATTACAATGTTTTCCTACATAACTAAGTCCTACCCAACAACTTCTTGACATCGCGCAAACGCGCCGGTGTTGGCGTTATCGTGCGTGTTACGCGTTGGTGCTACCGATGGTGTTCGCGCTGGCGTTATCTTCGCTGTTACCGATATCGTACCGCTACCGTTATTGGCATCCTTTGTCGTTACCGGTACGGCTACCGTTCCCGCAACAGTTCCCGTAACCGTTCCTGCAAACGTTCCCGTACCCGTTCCCGCAACCGTTCCCGTAACCGTCCCTGCAACCGTTCCCGTAACCGTCCCTGCAACCGTTCCCGGAACCGTCCCCGCAACCGTTCCCGTAACCGTTCCCGCTATCGTTACCGTCGTCGTAATCGTTGCCGTTACGGTTGGTGATGGCGTTAACGTCACCGTTGTTACCGCTACCGCTACCGCTACCGCTGCCGTAACCGTACAACCGTAGTCGTCATCGCCACCACCCGCACGAGCGCGGCGAAGGCGCCGCCGCCGCCCCAATCAGCAAAATTTGTCTTCGTCGTCTACCTTTCGGTACCACTCCTTGATGGCGTTTAGTGCGCTCTTTCTCGACAGGCGGTGCCACCGTTTACGTTACCGCTACTGCTGCCACAACCGTTGCCACCGCCGTTCCCGTTACCGACACCGCTGCATTTACCGCTACCGTTACCGCTACCGTTCCCGTTCCCGTTCCCGTTACCGCTACCGTTATTACGTTCGGTTCCAACCGGAAAAACGTACTCTTCATTCACCGGACGATTACACAAATTGATGGATTCTACTGCACTCTTTCTTAGCAGGCGGTGATACCGCGGGAGATATCGTTCGTGTCACCGTTACCGCTACCGCTACCGTTACCGCTACCGCTACCGTCATCGTTACCGCAATCAATACGGCTATAACGCTACAGCTACCGTTACCGTTGCCGCAGCCGCTACCGTTAACGCTGATGTCGATATCAATACCGCTAACGCTACAGCTACCGTTACCGTTACCGCCATCGTTACCGATATAATTACCGCTGACGCTACCGCTCCCGTTACCGTTGACGTTGCCGATACCGATACCGTAATCGTTTTCATATTCAGGCAGGGCGCGGCAAGCGCGCTGTTGCCGCCGCCCAATCAGTCAAAATTCAATACAATTATTTTAGCTATCCGACAAAGTGCTGAATGAGCTGTCAATTTCTCACAAAACATCCCCAGAAAGATAAAACCCAAGGGAAGGCAAACGAGAAATGAGAAATCCAAGCAAAGCAAAAAAAAGAAAGAAGAAATCCAAGGGAACTAATAAAGGACACAAAAATGCGCGATCGTATCAATTCTTCGTCATTCACCTGTCGGTACCACTCCTTGATGGAGTTCAGTGTGCTCTTTCTCGATAGGTCGAACATGAAGAAGATGGCCACGGCGTCGTTGCACACCTGAAAGAGGCACGGCGGAGGGGTGCAACAACAACGGCAACACTCAGTGCGTTACGCTGCCGCTATTCGCGAAAAGGGCACCGACTCGGTCAAAATCACAGCACAAAACCATTTTTCTGAAGACAGGACCAAGAAACAACTAAAACATCAGAACTCGTATATACGTCAAACCCACCACGGACATACAGCTAGAACAATTAAAAAAAAAAAAAAAAATCACTACAGCAGTACATCAGACCCATCAAAATATACCTGGTACAACGCAATCTAACCATCAAACCATCCCACTTATCAAGAACAAAGCCGGGCCTCTCCGGATCCGGTCGGGTGTTTCTCTACGCCACAACAATAGCAGGCGGGCACGACAAAAAAGAGTAAAAAGCCAAAGAAAGTAACTTTCCCAAAAACTTCCCGAGTTGCACCTTTGCTGTACAGATCCTGCTCTACGGTACACACACCAGCACAACATGTCACAACGGCAGACCACTCACCAAAAGGAAGTATTTCATGATCTAGCCAGTCTGACGATAAAATATAAGGTCAATACCAACATTGCTTGCAAAATGTGCGAAAGCCCGAAATCTTAGGGAGGGGATGATAAATAAACATCCCCGGGTTAACCAATGGATGTTGCAATCCTTTTGTTCTCGTATCTGCATCGGGATGCGATTATCAACGAGTCTTGGGTTTATGAAGGGACTACACCCCATGGCCCCAATTTCATATCGAGCTGGTATTTATTGTCGGACTGGGTATATCGTTCAGGGAAGATAAGATCTATATATCGTCTGCATGCTCCATAGATATTGTTGCTGAGTGGGAGCCCGACAATCTGTACGTATTTTTTTGTTTTTTTTTCCACAATTCTACTTTCCAGCATCTGGACAAGCCATGGTCACAGGTGTCGCCCCTTCCCCCTTGCCTTCAATTTCTATCGCGCATATGGTTCAGCAATCCCACTGCTCGTCGATTTTTCATCGAGTGTTGCTAACTCACGCTCTCGCGCTTTCCGCGAGTCAATTTGTGCTCAAGAAAAATTCCTGACAAATATATACGAGTTTGCACTCGGGGGGACTCGAACTCACGAAACTGACCTATACCAGGCTCGAGGAGATAACCTGATACGCCACCGGGGCGACCGGATTAATCTAACCTGGTGACAATATATATACAACACGCTTCCTGTGGGTTGGAGCCGTGCAATCTGCCCGATCTAAAAAAGAAAAACACGTCTCATACCCATGTACGTAATCCCTGGCTTGCACCTGTACGATACGGATCGTTTGCACAACACGTCATGACGGCAGACCGCTCACCAACGGAAGCATGCTGAGAAACTCCCGCTGCCCTCCCAAATCCCAAATGCTGAAGGTGATCTCCGTGTTCCTCAGGGTGATGGTCTTCTCCATGAAATTGACGCCTGTACAATGATCATACAACGCCACCGCCCGAATGGTTCGGGGCGGGGGGGGAAGTGGGATATATGGTGGTATGGTGGATGGGGGGGTGGTTGGCAGGAGGAGGCGGGGGTGGTTCGGGGGAAGCACATGCTACGGTACGAAGGATTTCACCTTTTTTTTTCCTAAGGCGTCACATAAGGAGCTCTGTGCCTCACCCTCAAACCTAGTTTAGTAGTTTTGAGCTTAACCCCTTTACAACTGGAAACCCGTTTTTGGGAACAAAATTACTTGGATTTAATATAGGGAGGGGTTCGGGGGCTCTAAAGGGGTTAACCCAACGGACCATCCGATGGCCTAGATACTATAATTCATAGATACTGACTGCTACACAACCAATAATAACTCGATAAACAGGACTTCTACTGCGACGATTGTGGCCTATGGACCGTCGCTATTCAGAAAACCGTTTAGCCAAAAAGAGCTACCCCTGTGGTACAACGCCTCGGGAGAGGAGCTTGGCTCGCGGGTGGGGAGGGGGTCGTTAAGAAAACGGGTGGAAAATGCAAGCAAATGTCACGAACCGCCTATCTTCCTGTCTATCGTCTCGAACCAGATGTGCGTGGTACATGCAGGAGAAACATCAAAAAGTCGGGATTACCCGAGCGCAAAGAGGTGCTGACTGGCTGGCTGTTCAAGAAGCATTCTGCAGATCAAACCCTCCCGTGACTTTTCGGGGGGCGCAGCGCTTCGAATGCATGGTCCATGGTCTCACCCAGAGTCATGATGTACTCCTCGTCGAATTTGTTTTCCACGTATTTGACCATTAGCGTCGTTTTCCCCACCTGAGCGTCGCCTACCATACCAACCTGACCAATGAAAAAAAAATCGAGGGAAGGGTGGTCAGTAAGAGCAAGAACAGGAATGCGAGCAACGGCAGGAAAAAAACCAAGGACAACAGCATGAACAAGAACACGGACAAGAACACGAAGAGAACCTGAGCATTGCCCACCATGCCCACCTGACCACTGCAAAACGTCGAAGGGTTGCCAATAATAGTAAGTTCAAGAACAAGAACAAAAACAACAACAAGAACAAGAACAAGAAAAACAACACAAAGACGAAAATAGCAAGAAAATACCAAGTCGGGTCGGGTCGTTGAGTTTGTTTTCGTTGAGTTCAACGGGTGAGCGCGAAAGCGGCAACGGTAATGACATTTGTTGTCTTGCTTGCTTGTTTCGTTCATTTTTTTAGTTTGCCTTATTTATCTCTTTGTTCCCTTATTTTCCCTCCCGGACGGCCTTATGCCGGCATCTTCTTCCTCTTCCTCGTGCTGTTTAGTCCGTGCAACACTCATCTGTCCCTCTTCGGGGCATTGTGTCGTTTTTCTTGCAGCCTTTCTGATATTGCATCGCATTCCTCAGAACTCTTGTCGGCTTCTTGTCTTGTTAGTTTAATACTTCGTATCGTGTGTGGTCTGGCTTGTTCTGTTGTGGTCTCGTACCCGGTACGCTAGCATTCCACTTGCTTTACCTTGATTCATTGCGGTTGTTTTTGGTTCTCTCTGTGACCACCAGAATTTGTATCTCTCTAGGACGAAGACCTAGCACGGACACTGGGTGTACTGATGATGTCGTGGGGTAATGAAATGACGCTTTAATGTGAAGACAACACACAAAATGTACCGAACGTGGGGCGGGTGATCATTGTTAATAGACTAAACAGAGCAGCGTTAGTAGTACCTCCAACACCTAACCTTACCACAACGTGCAATTTGCCGACACATGTTATCAATAGCATTTTAGTACGAAAAGTCTGAGCCTGCTCCGCGCGGCCGACACTGCGAGTCGGACACCGCGGCTGCAGCTGCGCAGATGATGCCGTTGGACCGTATGATAATCGGGTGTTTTCGTTTTGAATGTTTTTTTTCCCCGATACTTTTCCCTATTCGCCGTGAAAAAATTGCGCCCAGGGCGAGAGAGCAATAGGTACATACAATACGGCAGTAACATTAGTATGATGTGCACAAACAAGTATCAATGGCGCATATGATAACTGGTACAGCAGTATGTATAATGCTATTAATACCAGCATATATACCAGGTACCCTTATGATATGGGTGGGTGCTATCAACCGCGTTTTCTTTTGTATTGGGTGCGGGTATTGGCGATGACGGTATGGTCACCACACTCAGTCGTCAGAAACAGAGCGCAGGCGATAAGACCAGGCGGCAATGCTCTTGCTCCTACACCAGGGTCATTCTAAACCCAATATGCTTGCGCCCCCGACGTTGATTGGATGGCTTCATCTGCTTTGTTGCTAGTTGCGAGACCAGGCGTGTAATTGCACGTACGTGCAAGGTTTTCAGATTTGCACGTAACCTCAACACTGCCCCTGGCGACCTCGAGAGCACACCTCGAGCCCACCAAAGGGTTGGGTTAGGGTTAGGGCTAGGGTCAGGGTCAGAGTCAGGTCTGGGGTTGGGTTGGTCTGGGCAGCGCAACGGTCGTGTTGTGCGGACCTGCACATAGGGAGCCGCCATACATAAATATCGCTATTGAATTACGTGCAAATCTTAAAAAGCCTCGCACGTACGTACAACTTCGCGGAGGCTGTTGTAGCGGGTGCCCTACATCATTGTGTTCGTCACCATGGATGGCACTAACCCTAACCCTAATCCATAGACCCAGTCTACGGTAGGGGAGTTCTCTTTTGGGGCGGCTTTTGAAGTGGCTCGGGGTCACTCGCGCGATTGACCCGCCTGTTCCCTGCGGTTGTAGCTTTTTCGTGCTGTTGTAACATTGCGATATGAACCCTCAATGGGATGGTTAGCTAAGCTGCGCCAAACGAATCACCGAGCATGTTTTTAGTCGGTGAGGTACAGAGTCACTCGCGTGAGTATGATAGTATGATAGTATGATAGTATGACAGTATGATAGTATGATATTAATAGTATGACAGTATGATGGTATGATAGTATGATAGTATGATAGTATGATAGTATGACAGTATGATAGTATGATAGTATGATAGTATGACAGTATGATAGCATGATAGTATGATATTAATAGTACGATAGTATGATGGCGCAAACCCGGTATGCGAAAGTTGGGGCATATCAGAACCGTCGTAACATCCCCCCTACTGTAGCCTTGACCGATAGGAAATACACTATACCGATGACTGCCCCCTAATAACGTCACTGGGGCGAAATGGTTGAAAAAACACAATAATGTGTATCATCATAGTTGCTGGCTAGCTGTTGTGCTTATTCCATTGTTGTCGCGCCGTTCTGTTTCCCTCTTTATTTCCAGTCGTTTTTTTCTGTTTTCTCATTACTGTCTTCTATTTTTTCCTTCTGTTTCCTTTTTTCTTACTACTCTGGTGTACTGCTGTCGTGCATCATTTTTGTGCAACACGTGTTCATTGCGGTTCATTGCATGGCTGAATCACCCCGTGCAGCGATGTGTGTCTCTCGTAGTTTGGATGGTACCTTACCACATATTCGAGAAAACGGCTGGCATACTCTCCAAAATATACCTGGTAGATATATAGACTATATACCCTAACCCTAACCCAATGAAACGCAACCAACCATTGTGGGGTAAAACCCCCTTCGTCTCGTACACAGCGTGCGTCAACCATTTTCTCGATCGAGTGAGTGGTAAGCTCTACTGGAGGGTAGTTTGTGCCCACAGAGCTCCTCTCCCTATTCGGAGGCACGGACACTGCTTGTGCTGGATGCAGAGGGGTGCAAATATCAGTTCACCCCCTTTAGAGCCCCGTAATCCTTCCCCATACTAACTTCAAGTAAATTTGTAAAAAAAAAGGGTCCTCAGCTGTAAAGACGTTAACGTCAACAACACGCTGCTGTTCCTGACCACAGAGTGGTGCCCATAGGGTGTTCTACACTAGGGCGTTTTTCACGACCATGGAACTAACTCTAGCCCCAACCCACACGAAATACCTGTTTTTCACAACCATGGAACCAACCCTAAGACTTACTACTATGGGAAAAATTATTCTTGGCTCTCAGGACTGAATTCTGGGCCAGTTATACCAGTTTTAGTCGGCTGGACTGTCGAAAACACCGATACACTCTTCAAGACCCATCACGTAGTTTTCCGAGGGCTTTCTGCAGCAGTTCGCCGTTTCTCCAGGGTTTCGTTTTGTTTTTTGGCGCAATAAATCAATTTTCAGTAAATAGCGTATGATCAGCCAAAAATCTCAGCTTTGAGGGTCCAAAAATAATTTCCCATAATAGTTGGTCCTAACCCTATAACCCTAATCACGTCGCTGGGGTGAAACGGTTGAAAAAAACACTAATCACGTCGCTGGGGTGAAACGGTTGAAAAAAACACAATAATGTGTATTACTGCTGTGCCCATACCGTCATCCATCACCCCCGTACTCAATACCAATACACCAGGTTTACTATCATTTGTATACTATTAAGTGTTCTTGTTGCCCTGCTACGGGTGCTCGAATGCCTCTACGATACTGCTCTTGTTGTTTGACATTATGTCGCTCTTGCTGTCTTCTGCACACGAAACCGCTGCTTTTCTTCGTACGCCCAACAAGGCCGTTCTCGGTATTTTGTATTTCGTACTGGTACACAGCAGTACGTGTTTCGTACCATCACTTTTCCTCTCCAGCTCAACCCGTATTACACTATTACGGGGGACCATAGTAAATAGGACCAAATATTGTTAGTCAAAATAGGGAAATATATTGGTTTTTGTGTGTACCGTAGGTCCTATTTACTATGGTCCCCCGTAATAGGTCTTACTACCCCCGGCGGCCTTCTGGACAACGCTTCGTCGCGGGTGTCCCCCGCCGGCCCGTGCCCTTGTTTTCATCGCGCGTAGGGTTCAGCGTTATGTTCAGCGTTACGCTGGTCGCCGATTTTGCATCGTTTTTTGCCAACTCGCGCTCTCGCACATTCGGCGACGGACGAAGATTCAGAATGCATGTACTAGCTGTTATTTGCGTGCGTTCTACTGTACATAAATATCGTTAGACATGACGAATACCGCAATATGCGCGAAAAAAGACAAATGCACGTGCCGGGGGAAAGGGAACATACCGGGGGAAAGGGAACATACCGGGGGAAAGGGAAGACACCTGTGACCACAGCTTGTCAAGAAGTTCGAGGAGGGTAACTAAAACCTGTCACGAGTTGAGCTGGAACGTAAAAGTGATGATAAAGAAGGAAGAGAAAAAGGTAGTACTGCTACTGCTGTGTACGCTAATGGACGGGCGTTTTATTTGCCGTACCCAGTAGATTGCCCTAACAAGTACGAGCAGAACAGCATAATCATGTGCCGATTGTCATTGTCGCTGTAGCTGTTCTCGTCCAAGATGCCGCATTGCGGCCAAATATTTTGTTGCTCATGTTAACCGTGCGGCAACAACCTTAGGAGTCATATATGTTCTCAGAATAATACATACGTGAAAACGAGCGGCTGGTGTATCACGCAGCTCGCAAAGATGGCTATCGACCCTAGCTTTATCGAACTCACAGCTGAGCTGACTTATTGCGAATAACTTTATAAACTAGCTCGAGCGTACGCAATCCTTACATTTAGAGCATGCGACATATTTCCGGGTATAGCATCCACTGCAAAAAAATGGGATGCTCAAGAGACACCCACGTCAGCATCGAAACGCACATCTAAACGCGCGGAACAAAACAAACAAAAAAACAAACCCCTCGCTGGGCAGACTTCAACACTATGCCCCATCCACTTGAGGAAAAGTGCGCTGACATGCGAGCCAAGCGTGTGTGTGCGTTTTTCACATCAACCCTTTTAGCACCGCAGTACCGACATGGGCACAAAACACTTGGGGTTAGAATATACTCCGGAGTAATATTTTAGGAGTTGGAAATGGGTTAAACTGTCATTTCCACCCATCGATATCCAGCGCACCCAGCGTCCGTGCCGACTCATCATCCTAAAACGACGCGCGCAGAGTGACTAAACACTGAACGTCTTCGCATCACCCCCTGGCTCTACTGTAGCTAGCGCTAAGGGGAGTCACCGACCTGCGTCCTCATCGAGGACATGCACACACCCCGTAACACGCGCGATCGGAGAACCACACACAGTTCGCAAAGATGAAGTTTCGAAGAAACACTCGATCTCGCAGCTGCCGCGCTCGTATTGCACCAAAACTACTCTTCCACAAAAATACGCCGAAGCTCTGATGCGGTTACGAACGTACCCATGTGACAGATTGTTACTGCAACTGCTAGCACGCCTTCCGCCTCTCAGCCCGTGACAGCACAGCTTGTATCCCATAATACCACAAAAACATTTCCGGAACGCGGGGCGACCTGCAGCAGCCGTCCAGTGAAAAAGCTCTTGGAGAGTCATGTGCTATGATGGGGTATTTTACGCCACGGCAGAGACGCACACCGACCATTCTGAGGCTTCTCGCATCCGGAGAGGTGTTTAACGCTGTGCACAAGCCATGCATGCACCCCTCCCCAAAAGCATTGTATTTTACATACACACCCCGATCCCACCCTCTTGCAATTTTCGGGCTAGAGCAGGCTCTGACCCGCCAAGAAAGGAGGTAAGTATAAAAGCGACCTAAACAAGTGACCATCTCTTACCGCTGCGTAGCCTATAGCACTCTACAAGATTTTGCATTCTACAACTACATTGGCCGTGGGATCCGCTCATCGAGATAAAGCGAACGGGTGATTTTTATCAACAGTCAGGCTGTTGGGTGAGATACACAGCTCTTCCCAAGCGAGAAGCCCCGGCGAAAATCGGCCGCACCCCTCCCGTATAATGCCTTTGGAAAGGGAAAAAAAATGCCTCGGAAACAAAGAGCTTAACGCCTTCACAACTGGTAACCTTTTTTTTTTTACAATTTTACTTGAATAGAGTATAGGGAGAGATTTCGGGGACCTAAAAAGCTTTTATAACGGTAGCACCCTCATTGTGGGTTGCGGGTTGCGTGGTAGTTTCATTGAACGAAGTACCAGGTGGGGATATTGTTCATAGTTTCAGCTTTCGTACCTCTCCGTACGATCTTTGAAAAAAAAAAAAGGAAAAATACACTACGGATGCGAGATCGAGCCAAAAAGGATTTGGATCAATAACTTAGCTCTGCAAGCTGCGTGTGATACTTCGATCGCGCACGAGCTATATAGTATCAGTGCGCGGAAAGTGACTATAACGCCGGAATTACTCTTTGACAAAACACAGAGGATGCACAAATCTTCAAAGAAAAAAAACGCGCGACCGGAGTATCACGCAGCTTGCACATATGAGCATCGAACCTTAACCCCTATAGACCCCGAAAATCCTTCCCTATACAAACTCCAAGTAAATTTGTAAAAAAAAAGGGGTTCCACTGGTAAAGGCGTTAAATTGATCGAACTCTTAGCTGGCATATTTGACACATTTTCTTAAAAAACGTACCCGTGTGACCAAGTTGCTTCCGCCACGAATCCCTTCGGTCTCTCAGCCCGAGACAACGGAACTCTTTATGCTCTACCATGCCGTACCACAAAAAAAATCCGGAACGTGGGCGAGCTGCAGTGGTTTGCAGCGAAAACAACTCTGAAGACAATAAACACGATACGGTTGTGCTGGATGTACATGGGTTGGCAATATCAGTCTAATGCGAAGAACACGGAGGGGTATAGAGCATTTTTTGGCCCATGTCTGTCTGGTCGATGGGTGGGGGGGGCATAAACTAGGGAATCGCCGAATCGTAGTAGTACTGGGATAATATGGACCTAGGGACCGACTACTGCCATGATGGGATACCTCTGGCTTTGTACTGGCCACTCACACGAGGGTTGCTTCGATGTTACATCTCTGGTACCACGATTAAGAGTTGCTTGCTGTCCACCGGATACCTCACGGCAGAAGGGGGGGTGGAGTCGTTCGTTGGGACAGGCGATAACGCACGCCAGCTAGAAAGGGAACACCTGCAATGAACCATGACGCCCCCACGGGGTCGCTGGAAAGGAAACTAATTTATATGTGATTTCGTGTATCATAGTAGTCATCATAGCATTCGATACCAAAGCCACGGTATTTATAGCCGATCGGGGTAATCGTTACCCCGCCCCCCCCCCCCCCCCCCCCCCCCGCCAGCCACACACATTATTGTGTTTTTTCAACCATTTCACCCCGGTGACGTCATTGCGGGGCACTCATCGGGTGTCCTACATTATTGTGTTTTTCACAATGGATGGAACTAACCCTAACCCTAGCCCTATAACCCTAACCCATACGAAATATACCGATGAATGCCCCCTAGTGACGTCACTGGCTGGGGTGAAATGGTTGAAAAAACACACTAACGTAACACACTAACGTGTTTCTCTGCACCCATCGGTATATTTCGTATGGATTAGGGTAAGGATTAGTTCCATCCATTGTGAACGACACCCCCCCCCCCTCCCTCAGAGTCAGGATTTGGGTGACGCGTTTTTCGGCCCCAACTACTCCACAACGATTGGGCTCTTCAAACCGAGGAGCTCCACCCACTGCCATTGGAATCGAATATCATCTATATATTAAAAAAAGTAGAGAGGGCTAACCATGAGGAAGAAGTATAGAGGGCTAACCCATGTGAGGATGGAGAGTCAGAAACAAAAGTTGCAAATTGTGATTTTCTTTCCATACCCAGAGCATGAGATTCGTGAATCTGGTGTGCACAATCGTAACCCCCCCCCTCCGTCAAAGTCGGGTTTTGGGTGATATGTTTGGCCCTAACTGCTTCCGAATGACGGTGGGATCTTCAAACGGAGGAACCCCACCTAGTATCGTTGGAGGAATGGAATCTCCTTTTTAATAGTGAAAGCTCACCGCACACCACAGCGGCTGTAAAATCTAGGAACCCGTCGAAATTCATCTCGATCATCACATTTGTCCTCTACATTTTTCTTCGTTTGAGACCTACGCCGCGGGCTTGTTTTGTTGTCCATCGTGTTAATCGTACGCTCTTTCTGAAAGCCAGGATTTTATAAAAACAAATAATATTCTTCAGCTGTGAGATCGAGGACTTCGTCGAAGCTCACCATGGCAAACTGTGTGTCATAAAACGATCGCGCGCACGTGGTGCGGAGTGCGTGTATGTCCTCATGAAGGATATAGGTCGGTGACTCCTCTTAGTGCTAGCTAGTATACACCAGGGTCCTCTACCTTCTCCGCACCGTATATCCTCCTCTACGGCTGAAAACCCGTTTTAGGGGACAATATACTTGCAATTAGTGTAGGGAGGTCTTTTAGGGGGGGGCTCTCAAGTACTTGTAGCACCTTAGTCCCGACAGGAGTGCAAAACACTTGGAGTTAGACTAGGATCATTTTAGGAGTTGGAAATGTTGAGGAACCTCGTCACTTACAGTGGACGCAATATTTGATAAGGCACCCCCATTCCCTCTTAAGGGGCCACCATCAGTCTCCCCGTTGAAAAACGCAACATCGACTGCTAGAAACCTTCACAGGGAACAACATTGTCAAGAGGGACGTCGGCATGTAAGAGACCTGCTGCCTCGACGCACTATGGTTCCTTAAAAGGGCGCCACCTCCTGCTGTGTCACACGCAGCTGGCAAATATGAGTTCCCACGGGATCCTCGATCTCACAGCTGAAAAGTCTTTTTAATAACCTGTGACCACGGCTTGTCGAGAAGGTCTCGCTTACGGCAAAATCTCCTATGCAGTACCCCTCCCCCCCCCCAGTATGCGGTGGCGTGCGAGCAATATGACCGCCTTGTTGGGGGAACCCGCACTATTCATTCCGGGTTAGGAGTACTTCCGTGCAGTTCCCAAGTCTGAGCAAGCGACTTTGACCGCCTTATATAGGGATACCGCATTATATCGGCATACCGCCTTATCGGGGGACCCCTACTGTATACTATACGTACATTCGAGTTGAGCTGGAAACGACAAGTGACGACAAAAACCATGACAATATACAAGAAAACATTTCGTGGCGACCATGTAGCCCCGCGGAGGCAGTCTATGCAACAGCAACAAAACCCACAAAACGGTCCTCATACGTAATAACACCCAAAGGGTCCCGAAAAAGTACGAACAGATAACAGAGGCAGGTCGGTTGGTATACTCGGGGTGTTTGTGTCTACCCGTACAGCAGTACGCATCGGCAGCAGTGACACCGGGGTTTCTTGGATGCGGAAGGAAAGAACGACCAATATAATGTGAAGCACACGAGCATACAAACATTTACAAGGTATACAGCAGGGAGCGGCAAAAGGGAGACACCCCGCACGGGCAACAGATAGAGAGACACCCCGGGGGGGCAAGAGAGGGACACCCCGGGATCTTAGCTACGACTTGCTGTATCATAAACCGCAAGAAATACAGGAGGATCCCTACAGCGGGATCCGAAGGGTGCGCCAGCTAGCGTTGGGTTGCGATAGCAACTGAGTTGAATCGACACACGACGCGTATGAAAATACGTGGAAGTGTGATGAGCTTAAGCTTGACTTTTCCCCATCCGCCGGAGGATAAAAAAAAGAAAAAAGAAAAAAGAAAAATACAGGAGGAGGATGAGGGCCAAGGGGGAACAAAAAGGGGCGCTTTCTTGTATCTCTGGTATCACATCATCGTAGCAACACAGGAAAAAAGGGAGCATCCTCTACTGTAGTCTAAAGAACAAGGGCCCCTCGATAGCGCCGGCATGTGCCAACCGGACAATTCCTGCATTACAGCGGCAACCTGCACTACTCCGCATGCGGCAACTGCAGCTTATTCTCATCTAGGCCATGCAAATGCCGAGCGATTCACAAGCACTGTAGCGGGCAGCCGGCATTACCCAATCGGCACAACAAGAGGGACCTCCACTGCCGTATTCTAAATGGCAGCAGTCCAGAGTATAGTCGGGTACAACAGCGTGTGGCCTGGCATTAGACCGTAGCAGGCTTTGTGCACTCGACTTCGACGGGGTCGAGGAGCACAGTTTTGTTTCTGCGGGATAAAGCTTGCCAGTCTTCTGGCTTGGTCACGTATTGGTGCGTCACGCGGCTGGCCGACTCGCTGGTGCTGTCCGCTCTTCGGCTAGGGCCTCCTTGCTTCGCGAGAGCCCAAAGCTAACCACGACTTATTCTATGCTCGCGCAACGAGATACTGGACTCACAACCCTCCAAAATTTCCCATGGCCACAAACAACGGATTGCGTTTTGTTTTTCTGGTTTTCTTCCCGTTAGTCCCAATCCTCTCCTTTTTTATCTGAGACTTGTTCCGCACTTGAGGCGAGCTTGAGGACCTCTATACCCCCCACCCAAGAACTGATTCGGGGAAAACAAAAGAAAAACATAAAAAAAACTCCCCGATGAACGATTAATCCAATGGACAAGGGATACAACGAAACAACACCTTCCAAAACAAGAAAATTTCCGACGACGACTTTGGGTTAACAGAAATACCCTCTATGGACTTTGTTCAACGTATATACGAGTGGCGACAAGAAAAAAGCAAACAAACCACTCAAGAACAAGTTTTCAAGCGTCTACGAGCATATCCCGCGAGCGCGTACACAACAGTTCGAGTATAGGACGATCATTCCGCCTGCACCAGACTTGCCAGGAGACGGCCAGTCAAGGGGAAACGTCCAGCGGCAAAGAAGGGTGTTAAACCAAGCCTTCCGCACTAAAACCTACCTGGTATTAGTTTGCCCCCAGTCGACGTAAATTTTGGTGAAATTGTCATCTAGTCTGTCAAGCGCTGGAAGTGCCCTTTCCTGATATCTTTGGCCTGCACCCGCCCCGTACTCAAGTTTTTAGCCTTTTGGCGCAGGTTCGGACACCCTTTTTTATTATCGCCTTAACCGAGCAGCAGCAGCAGCCGATGCCGTAAAAAATGTCAATTTTTTTCTCGTCGCCAAACTTTTTCCTCCACGTCTCAAAAGGGTGATATGATGACCTTTTTTCGTTTTTTCGTCGCCAAACTTTTCCCTCCACGTCTCAAAAGGGTGATATGATGACCTTTATTCGTTTTTTCGTCGCCAAAATTTTCCCTCCACGTCTCAAAAGGGTGATATAATAACCTTTTTACGTTTTTTCGTCGCCAAAATTTTCCCTCCAGGTCCCAAAAGGGTGATATAATAACCCTTTTAGCACCGCACTCCCGATATGGGGGGAAACACTTGGAAATAGACTAGGACATGCTATAGCAGTGGGGAATGGGTTAACGAGCCCTGTCATTCAGTTTTTTTTGTTTTCCAGCTAAAAGAAAAATGTTACACACCTTTATCGTCGCGCGTCCGTTTACGTTGCCACGCCATATCCATACCTTTTCATAGTGCTAGCCCCTTTGGGACTATAGTCCCAATTTGGGGATAAACCACTTGAAATTAGAGTCAGATCGAGGCTTATGTACACTGCGCTACTAAAGGGGTCAACACCCTATTAGGGGCCTCAGCCGGAAAAGTTGACGACAAATAACTATCTCGACTTCTAGTCTGGGCCCAAACATAAGCCACGTTTACATTGGCTTGCAGTTAGGAAAAGCGGCTTTTTTTTACGTTCATCTCACCTTTAAAAATGAAATCTTCAATCAGGTTTTGTCAAGTACCGGTACATGAATTTTCACCTTTTATTATAATTCCAAAATTATGGAGGGGGTTTAGGGGGGGGGGTTATTGTACCATATATATGCGATCGGAGTATCACACACAGCTCGCAAAGATGAGTTTCGACAAAATATTCGATCTCACAGCTGGAGTGTATTTTTATTTTTATAATATACGCACAGATTGAGTTGCCCCGCCCCCCCCCGCCCCCGCCCCCGCTCCCTCTTTTGTTCAAACCCAGGCCCCCACGCCCTTAAAAACTCCTCCCTCCCCTCACCGGTTATATGAGTTACAGGATATACTTGATAAACTGATGCGTTTCCTTCCACAGCTGTCAGATTTTGTCCCCCTCAAAAGACGGGTTTTACAGTTCCCGCGCACAGACTGACTAACATCACCCTGTTGACCCTGGTACAAGCTGCACTGTAGTTCCTGTAGTTCCAAGGGGAGTCGCCGACCTATATCCTTGACGAGGTCACACACCCAGTAATACGCGCGATCGCAGTACCACACACAGCTTGCAAAGACGACTTTCGACAAAATCTTCGATCTCACAGCTGGAGTGTATTTTTATTTTTATAATATACAGTATATTATATAAAAAATACTTCAAGGACGTCAGCCGTGACTTCGACCAATTTTAGGTCAATACTCATCTTTGCAAGCTGCGTTGTTGGTACTTGTAATATACTATATGGGTGAGTTTTTATTAGGAGAGGATACTTTATATTGGTTGCGGAATTATACCCAGAGTCGGTGTCTTGTAATTTTGGACCGTTCTAGGCGTATGGCTCCGTTTTCTCGTTTTGTGTGCTCCTGATTTGTTGTATATACCGAGGTTAGCCCCCTCTCTCGCGCGCGGCTCAGTACCTCACTTGAAAACGGACTCGATTATGTTTCGTTAGCGCTGCGTAGCAAACACCCCCAACGCGAAGGTGTGTGTTCTGCACATTAAATGTATTTTTCCACCGATCTGCACGCAGCACAACCATCGTCCGTGTCGATACCTCCTGAAGAGCAGAGACGATCTCTGTGGTCACAAACTACCAAGACAAGAGACACTCATTGAAAATGCAGCGAGGTGATTTGCCCATTCTAAACGCCCACCGCGATGAATACAAGGGCAAAACATACGCAAGCCAGCAAGCACATCAGGATATTTGCAAGGGAAAAAAAAAGACAGTGATGAGAAAGAAGGAAAACAAGACGCTGCATATCGCGAGTCGATGAAAAAACATGGCCAGAAATCGACCACCTACCGTAGCCGCGCTCCCATATCACGTACGTTTTCTGTTGTGCATTGTAGCATGTGACCGCGGAACCTGCAAACAATATGTCTCCAGGAATGATGACCCGTCCGTGCGGGCCCTGGGTGATATGGGATCAATTGGCCATATAAAACGTGCGTGTGTTGGAAGTCGCGTCTCATTTTCATACCAATATCTGCGGTTTACGAAAATACTCGCGTAGTACAAGTATGATACCTGTGTTGTGATGACGCACGGCGGCGCGTTTTTTTCGTTTCGCGCAACAGCAGGTGACCACCTGTACGCATGCACGTTGAAGTATATTTCCAGGAAAAATAATCGGCTCGCACGGGTCCTGGGTGTGCTTGCTGGGGCTGCTGGGTGTCGTTGGGTATGCATATCACGATATAATGGAGGACGGTTACTGATTTATGGTAACTTTCAACGAACGCCGAGATTCTAACATACTACATGGTCTCCCTCGGCATGTGGTGTGCTTGGAACCCGGGGGTGTCGCGAGCTGAAAAGGGTTGGGGGGGAGGGGGGGGGGCGTAAAGCTCGTCAAAACTGCGAGAAAAAAACTAGCCTCCGCGCAAGCAACCCGGCAAGCTGACACCGCCCAGCCTAGGCTAGTTTATAGCTTAGTCTAATTATTTGCGTCAAGAAAGTGGGAACTCTGTGGAGATAACTGACGCCGGATCATATCATACGAACGTCCATCACCCACTAACACAGACAACTTGACGACGGTTTCAAGCATCCTGCTGCGCGAGCTCCTAGCGATAGCCATACCGGACGTGTCTTTTTATATGTTTCAAATACGTCAGCTGTGAGTTCGATCAGTTTAAGGGCCGATGCTCATCTTTGCAACCTAGGTGTTACTCCGGTCGCACGTTTTTTTTTTTACCAAGTTGAAGATATGTGAATCTCCTGGATTTTGTCAAGGGCGATTTCGGTCCGTACCCATGCTGCCTGCGCACTGACACGATATAACTCATTTTGTATTGCGCAGTAACTGCATGACCGAGTACGTTGAAATCGCCCCGACGTTCTACGTGTAGTTTTTCTTTTACTTTCTTTTAATTTATTTCATCATCCCTTCTATTACAAAAATACACGCCAGATGTGAAAATACTCGCGTGGTACAAGTATCATACCTGTGTTGTTGTGATGAGATTGAATATTTCGTCGAAACTCATCTTTGCAAGCTGTGTGCGACACTCCGATCGCGCGTAGTACTGTGTGTGCCCTCATTAAGGATACAGGTCTTCCATTGTCTTCGCAGTTTTTATGTCTCCTTCTCCCTAGACGAAACTCAGACCCGGGGTCACTACGCAGCCTCTTCTATTCCCCCTTCACTACGGCCTTCCCCCTTCACTACGAAACTCAGACCCGGGGTTACTACGTAGCCTCTTCTCTTCCCCCTTCACTACGAAACTCAGACCCGGGGTCACTACGCAGCCTCTGCTCTTCCCCCTTCACTACGGCCTTCCCCCTTCACTACGAAACTCAGATTCGGAGTCACGAAGCAGGCTCTTTTCCCTACTCCAAACTACGGTGTGCGCCTTCAATTGTATCATGAAAATACTCCAGCCCTATCTTCCCTCACCGACTCGCATCGAAAGGCACGACAGAGCCTAGATAAGGCGGTTAGATTAAGGCGGCCAACCGATTTTGGGCGGCCAAAAGTCCTTGGCACTTTTTTTGTTTTTGTTTGCCCCATTGCTCATTGCTCTCGCACTCCGTCCCAGCAGCACCTCAAAATCCGGGGTCACATAGCGGTAGGGCCCTCCTCCCCCCTCCCCACTACGGTACGTGGCTTCATTATTTTTCGCGATAAGAAGTCAGCATTTCCTTCCCTCGTCGACTCGCGTCGAATTGTATCTACCCACTACCCACGCTGCTATATAGGACCGGTCGCCCCGGTGGCATATCATGTTATCCTCGAGCCTGGTATAGGCCAGTTTCTTGAGTTCGAATCCCCCCGAGTGCATACTCGTATAAAAATCGTGGGGACTTTTCTTGTGCACAGGAAACGCGAGAGCGTGGGTTGGTAAAACTCGATGCAAAATCGACGAGCAGTGGGACTGCTGAACCCTATGCGCGACAAAAATTGAAGGCACGAACCGGGGGGAAGAAGGGACGACAGCTGCGACCACGGATTGTCCAGAAGCTGGAAAGTAGAAAAAAAGGTGCCCTCAACAAGTTAGTTGATCCTTCTTTTTTTTTCATTTTTGCGAATAAAGTCCAAATCTCACCACGGTGAGAATCCAACTCAAGGACCAACGCCAGTAGTATTCGAGGGTAACGACTAGACCACCGGGGCGACCGGGCACTGTACCGGCTTATATATGCCCCTCAACAGGGCATGGCTAGACTATCTACATACAATGCCACGTAGGTTGATTCGCCCGCCGCTCTCCACATCAAGAGTTTTTTTTTTTCGTTATACCTGGTATGCGAGGCTCATAGGGACGCCTGTGTTTCCCCTTTTCGACTTGCGCCGTGGCTACAATCACTCTTTCGGTAGTTTTCAAGGGCTTTTTTCATGTCATATCGGTTTGCTCCGTCTCACAAGCTCTGTGATCACAGAATCTGTATCTCTCGAGGATTATTTCTTTTCTTCTTTTTTTTTTCCTCCGGCGGATGGGGGAAAAAAAAAAGAAAAAGCTTAAGCTCACCACACTTCCACGTATTTTCATACGCGTCGTGTCGATTCAACTCAGTTGCTTTCGCAACCCAACGCTAGCTGGCGCACCCTTCGGATCCCACTGTAGCGATAGCGTGGGCTGTCCCTATCAGTGGTCCTCGCTACAACCCCGGCAGCGCAAGCTATAGTTGTATACGGATGCGTGTGTATGTCGACCTGGCCTGTCCCCTGAGGGTCAGGTTCGGTGGAGATAGGAAGAATCAGCACGAACACTGGGTGTACTAATGCCATTGGGTAGAAAGAGCGGTTTATTGTGAAGACGTGAAGACAACACACACATATCTGGTATGCGAGGCTCATAGGGGCGCCTGCCTGTGCTTTCCCCTTTTCGACTTCGACGCCCCAGGGATTTCAAGCCAACCATATGCCGAGGGGGAAACTTGAATTATACATATGCTGTGTTACTGTCCAAGCACAAATCGACGCGAATCGACGAAGGCAAAAAAAATGCTGAATTCTTCTCGCCACAAAAAAAATGAAGGCACGTACCGTAGTGGGGAGGGGGAAGAAGGGCCCGCTTTGTGACCCCGGATCTGAGGTACTACTGGGAAGGAGCGCGAGAATAGTGCGACGATAACAAATGGGACGGAAAAACAAAAATAAAAAGTGGGTACTCCGATTCAAGAGCCCCGAAGACAACAGCATTCGGGACTTGAAAGCGGTCAAATCGGCATGTCTCGCCACACTAAAAGCCACATATTTCCCCTCTACAGATAAGAGCAATGCGTAGTAAAGAGGGCCTGTTTCGGCTTTTGACGCGGGGTGCTCTTAAATCGGGTACCCACTGTACGTTCAAGTCGTTGACCCTGGTGTTAGGTATTTAATACCTGGTAGTGCTGAAGGGAGTCACCGACCTACATCCTTCATAAGGACATGAAGGCACCGCGTATTATATTTATATTATAAAACTAAAATACACTCCAGCTGTGAGATCGAATATTTTGTCGAAACTCATCTTTGCAAGCCGTGGGTGATACTCCGATCGCGCGTATTACGGGTTGTGTGTCCTCATCAAGGATATAGGTCGGCGATATATATAGCACTCGATCTCACAGCTGGAGTGTATTTTAATTTATATATAATATATACAGCACGAGCGATCGACGCACCACACATCGAACACAGATTGTAAAGAAGGGTAGGTGTCGACGAGGTTCCCGACCTCGTATATAGCTGAAGAAAGTGCTTCTATTCTACAACAAATAGGTTCACCCGTTGCCTCTTTACGACTGACTTCCCCTTCAAATTTCAGACGGGGGAAGTGGGGAGGAAGTTGAAGAAACGAACTACGACGATTACAGCATCGCTCACAACACGAACCAACGCGGGCTTGTGGACTTGAGCAACCTCTACCAGGGTGACGGACTGTAAAAAAGGACCGTGCGAAGACCAATGCTGCTTAGAAGTGCACACGGCGATTACAGCATCGCTCACAACACGATCCAACGCGGGCTTGTGGACTTGAGCAACCTCTACCAGGGTGACGGACTGTAAAAAAGGACCGTGCGAAGACCAATGCTGCTTAGAAGCGCACCTGATATTTCTGAAGCCCCTCAGTTGAGGATCTCCATATTCCACGCCTCTCACGCAATCTCTGATTGGCTTCGAGAGCAAAAGACAGCTTTTTTGCTTTTGTTGTTTTTCGGTCGTCCCTTCTATTATCTTCAAACGATTTTCGTTCTCCCGTCTCCCCCAGCAGACGTACCTCAGATCCGGGGTCACTAAGCCTGCTCTCCCCCCCCCTCCGCACTACGGTACGCGTGTACTACTGTAGATGATCTGTAGATGATCTGTCTGAGGTGTGTACTGCCGTGTATTATCTAGATCGTGGTCTGTCCGAGGTCTGCATTACTGTGAGATACTCCGTAAATGATCTATAGATTGTCTGGATCATATGTCTAGCGTGTGCATCTGTAGATGATCTGTAGATTATCTAGATTGTGATCTGTCCGAGATGTGAAAGCATTCCAACCGTATTGATTGGCTCCTCGGCCGAGAAGCCCGGTCCGTCAGAAATAAGCTGGCCAATAAGCGCTACCCGTATGGCAAGCTCTTAACAACATCGCGATCGTCGTCTTTCTATTGGTCGCTATCCTATAATCAAGCCCCAAATGATAAGCATACCAGGGTATCAATTAGTGGTTCGGCGTCTGTTGCGAAAAAAAATGCGATATATGCGCCAACATACGCCTGAAAAAAAAAAAAAACTACGACAACTTGGAACCCTCACCCCCCCCCCCAAAAAAAAAAAAAACGCTTGCCGCGAAAAAACACGCGCAACAACTTTTATTCGCCTACAGTGAAATACGTTGTGCGCCCAAAATCGCGTGTTGCGCTGCGCACAACCAGCCTCGCGACGACTGTTGTGGCGCAAAACGGTTATGTTGACCCAACTGTTGTGCCCGCGTAACAGCCCGACAGCTAGTCAATGCCCTGGAGCATACTACCCAACATCCTTGGATCTCACGGGTACTTGACAATAAATTTCGTTAGATACCTACGACGCCCATATGAAATTGTGGGTCGGGCTTAGCTTAGAATTGTTCTCAAAAGTTTGGTTGTTGCGGGTGCGGTATAGAGCTCTTCAAATAATAACTTTCAGATAAGAAAAAAATGCTATAATACCGCCACCGCCGTAACACGCAGGCAGCCGTCAGCCCTATCCGGTCGCCCCGGTGGCGTATCAGGTTGTCCCCTCGAGCCTGGTATAACGTCACATTCGTGAGTTCGAGTCCTCCCGAGTGCATGCTCGTGTAAATTCGTAGGGAATTTTTCTTGTGCACAAATTGACTTGCGGAAAGCAACACTCGATGAATAATCGACGAGCAGTGGGATTGCTGAACCCTATGCGCGATAAAAAATGAAGGCAAGAACCGGGGGGGAAGGGACGACACCTGTGACCACGGCTTGTCCAGAAGCTGGAAAGTAGGAGTGTGGAAAACATATATGGAAATATATATATTTTCATCACATATATCACATATTTGGTCCCCCTCAGAAACGGGTTTTATAGTTTCCGCGCACAGACTGACTAACATCACCCTGTTGACCCTGATAGCTACACTGTAGTTGTAAGGGGAGTCGCCGACCTATATCCTTAGTGAAGACACACAACTCGTGATACGCGCGATCGGAGTATCACACACAGCTTGCAAAGATGAGTTCCGACGAAATCTTCGATCTCACAGCCGGAGTGTATTTTCATTTTTTTTAATTATTTTATAATATATCCGGTAGACCCAAGTAGCCCACTCCAACAGCTAACTCACACTCTAACACTTGCTGTTTCATGCATACTGAATTCTACATATGTCTGGTGATGTCCCCCTCAATGAGGGTTATACAGTTTCCGTGCGCAGAACGAAGCTGAACGTCTTAGTCCTGTTGACCCTGGCATTAGCAGGGGAGTCACCGACCTATATCCTCCACGAGGGTACACAACCCGTCACACGCGCGATCGAAGTATCACGCAGCTTGCGACGCTGAGTTTTGATTGAAAAATCGTTCTTGGTTGATTCACAGCTGAATATTATTTTTAATTTTTCTCCAATATATTCATCTCATTTATCATCCTCGCAATGCTCTCGCGCTCCTTCCCAGTAGTCGAGTCTCAGACCCGGGGTCACATAGCGGGCCCTTCTCCCCCCTCCCCACTGCGGTACGTGCCTTAATCTTTGTCGTGAGAAGATTTCAGCATTTTCTTCCCCCGTCGACTCGTGTCGATTTGTGCCTCCCCACGCTGCTAGGCGCTTTCAACAGCTGATCTTTTTTTCGCATTTCCGCAAATGAAGTAACAATCTCCCCACGGTGGGAATCGAACCCAAGGACCAACGTTAGTAGCGTTCGAGGGTAACCACTAGGCCACCGGGGCGACCGGCTCCATTTTCTTAATTTTCTTCTTACTAATCCAATTTTATAACTAATTTTCAAGGACGTCAGCCGTGAGTTCGACGAATTTCAGGTCAATACTCATCTTTGCAAGCTGCGTTGTTGGTACTCGTAACATACTATATGGGTGATTTTTTATTGGGAGGTGTCCTACTTTTTGTCCACTATAATGGTAAGTGTTGGTATTTATACTCGAGGTTGTTATCCTCGCACTCCGGTTCACTCTCGCTCCCTCCCAGTAGTAAATCAGATCCGGGGTCACATAGCGGGCCTCCTCCCCCCTCTCCACAACGGTTGCGTGCCTTCATTTTTATCGCGAGAAGATATCAGCATTTGCTTCCCTCGTCGATTCGCGTCCAATTGTACCATATGTTTAGTCCCCTTGGACCCATGGCCCGTACGAACTTATTCTTGCTGGAGAAATACGATACACGCCAACGTATGTACCAGCCGGTCGCCCCGGTGGCGTATCAGATTATACTCGAGCCTGGTATAGGTCAATTTCGTGAGTTCGAGTCCCCCCGAGTGCATACTCGTGTAAAATCGTAGGGACTTTTTCTCGTGCACTTTCTTTTCCCCTTTTCTTCTATATTTTTAATGGTCTGGCTTGTTTCGTTTGTTTTCGTACCCGTTACGCTAGCACTTCACTTGGTTTGCCTGGACGAATTGCGACTGTTTGGTTTACTCTGTTCCACAGTCTGACCACAGAATTCTCATCTCTTTAGGATGAAGAATCAGCACGGACTCTGGGTGTACTGACATCGTTGGGTAGAAACAACGGTTAATTATGTTATGACAACACACACACACAAATTAACTCGCGGAAAGCGCGAGAGCGTGAGTTAGCAACACTCCATGAAAAATCGACGAGCAGTGGGATTGCAGAACCCTATGCGCGCGATCTTATGCGCGATAAAAATTGAAGGCAAGAACCGGGGGGGAGAAGGGACGACACCTGTGACCATGGCTTGTCCGGAGGCTTTGCTGGAAAGTAGTATAGAAGTGTGAAAAAAAACAAAACACGCAGGCAGCCGTCAGCCCAACCAATTTTTACAGATATATTTCACAGTTCTACTTTCCAGCTTCTGGACAAGCCGTGGTCACAGGTTTTGTCCCTTTCCCCCCCCCCGGTTCTTGCCTTCAACTTTTTACCGCACATAGGGTTCAGCAATCCCACTGCTCGTCGATTTTTCATCGAATGTTGCTAACGCACGCTCTCGTGTTTTCCGCAAGTCAATTTTTGGACAAGAAAAAATCCCAATCGAACTCACGAAACTGACCCATACCAGGCTCGAGGATAACCTGATACGCCACCGGGGCGACCGGGTTATGTATATATAGTGTGTATATATTTTTTTTCTCACACTTCTACTTTCCAGCTTCTGGACAAGCCGTGGTCACAGGTGTCGCCCCTTATCCCCCCCGGTTCTTGCCTTCAATTTTTATCGCGCATAGGGCTCAGCAATCCCACTGCTCGCCGGTTTTTCATCGAGTGTTGCTTACTCACGCTCTCGCGCTTTCCGCAAGTCAATTTGTGCACAAGAAAAAGTCCCAACGAATTTATACGAGTATGCACTCGGGGGGATTCGAACTCACGAAATTGACCTATACCAGGCTCGAGGATAACCTGATACGCCACCGGGGCGACCGGCATATATATATACCCCCCCCGCCCCGCCCCCCTCCAAACCCGCTCGCTTTTGATCAAAACCAGGCCCCCCCTTTCCCTTTACAGCTGTCAGATTTTGTCCCCCTCAGAAACGGGTTTTATAGTTTCCGCGCACAGACTGACTAAAATCATCCTGTTGACCCTGATAGCTACACTGTAGCTGTAAGGGGAGTCGCCGACCTATATCCTTAATGAGGACACACAACTCGTAATGCGCGCGATCGGAGTATCACACACAGCTTGCAAAGATGAGTTTCGACGAAATCTTCGATTTCACAGCTGGAGTGTATTTTAATTTTTATAATATATATAGCCCCGGCATATATATAGCCCCCTTGCAACCATGGTTCGTACGAAGTTATTCTTCCTGGAGAAATATGATATCGTACAAGGTACGTGGTCACATGCTTGCAGTGTGATATTTCGCGAAACAAAAAACACGCACAGCAGTATCGTATCGTGTCGTATCATATCATAGACAGTGTATCATAGGCGTATGGATATGGATATGGTATGGCACGAGTTTTCACACGTAAACCGCAGAAAAAAACAAGTAAAAGAAGACGCGACAACCAGCACACTGCTGTACCCAGAAAGAACACCCGCGACATACGGGCTATAACAGCCGCCGAATATAATAGGAAGTTGGGCAGCTATGTACGCAAGTATTTTTGTTAGTTCCGAGAGAGGTAGTGTGCGTTGTTTGTATCTGATTCATGCGTTGAGCTTCGTGCCCATAAATAAGCTACTGGTACTAAGGGCTACCTTGTATACACGACACAAAAAACATGTACTTTGTATAAAAATATCTTATACAAGTTTTACGTAAACCACAGAGAAAAATATTAGCAAAGGAGGCGCGACATCCAGCACACCCAGCAAGCACGCCCCCACCCACGGCCCGTCCGCAATGTTTGGTCCTCCCCGTAAAGCTATATAAAGTATGACTCCGTGATCATCACGCTGCTACTAATTGTGGTACACGAAACTGAAGCAAACTTGTATTTACACTGAACGTACACCGCAGATAAACGGACAACAAGGAGACGCGACATCCAGCACATCCAGCAAACATGCCCCAGCCCACGGCCCGTCCGCATTTTTCTTTCAACACATTTCTACTTTCCAACTTCTGGACAAGCACTGGTCACAGGTGTCGTCGTCCCTTCTACCCCCCGGTTCTTGCTTTATGTTCTTATCGCATTGATGGCCCTTTCGTGTGGAGGGATACGAAGTATGATACCAGTGTGATGCAAGTTACGTGATCATCGCGCTACTTCTAACACGCGAACCAGAAACATACGTGTGTTTACATTTAGTAAACCGCAGATAAACAGATAATAAGGAGACGCAACCTCCTCCAGCATACCCAGCAAGCACACACCCGCCTACGGCTCGCGCGCAGTTCTTGTTCTTCCCCGTGGAGGGATACGAAGCACGATACAAGTATAATACAAGTTACGTGATCATCGTGCTACTGTAATAAACGAACCAGAAACAACCGTCGTGCATTTACACTTAGTAAACCGCAGATAAACAGATAACAAGGAGACGCGACATCCAGCACACCCCCACCCACGGCCCATCTTCAGCGGCTGCTCTTCCCCGTGGACGGAAAGGAAATACATAGTACCAGTACCATACACGCTTCGTGATCATCATGACACTGTATTACACCAAAAATAAACACGTGTATTTGCGTTTTACGTAGACCCCAAATCAAAGCGGTAAATGTAACTGCGAACATCCATCACACCCGGCAAGCACCCCCCCCCCCACGGCCCGTCCGCATCCACTATTTTTCTACGGACGGATACGAAGTTTCCGCACAGAACAAGATCCGCGATCAGCAGGCTACTGTAGTCCACCGCACAAAAACAAACGTGCTTATGGTTTACGTAAATCGCAGGCAAAAAAAACACAACAAAAAGTAGACGCGACCTTAAGCAGTAGTACACGGCAAAAAACATGCAATCACGTTTACATGCGTTTGACGCAAACCGCAGATAAATATAGTAAGGAAATAAGCGAACGCAACGCCGCGCGTGCTACTGCGGCCATACACGAAACAGATAAACACAGTTTTTTTTTTACGTTGTATATATGTAAACCACACACAAGAAAGCAGCGGAGACAGACGAAAGCAAAGCCACATGCACTACTACGCTTGTACGTGAAGCGCAAAAAAAAGCACGAATGACATCATATCTACCTTGTACGTAAACCGTAGATAAGAATGTAAGAAAACACGCAAACGCAATGCCACATGTACTACTACACAAAGAAAACCATGTACGATAGTGTGTAAGATTCAACGTAGGAAATCTGGGGTTTGTGGAGCGGGAATGGATCTCAATATATTTGGAAGGCATGTTCATAAGCAGGGATGCGTGTTACGGATAAAAAAAGTGCGAACGTCGGGCGTTCACGCCAACATGACCAATTGTGCGAATGTTGCTCGCGAACGTCAACCGCAAAACCTGACGAGGCGGTAAATCAGGGGATGGATAACTTTCATCCTCGTTCCACTTTAATTTTACTTTTTGAATGTGGGCTTTCTTACTGTTTCACCCAGGTATCATGCTGCATGCAGTCGCAGCCAGAGCAATTACGAAGGGGTGTCCACACTATATGGAGGGTTTTCTTCCAGGGAATATGTTGAAATAACGCGAACAACGTCATTTTTCGTTTTGTTTACGTCATCTCAATATACGAACGCGAACGAAGGTGTGACGCGTAACACACATCCCTGTGTAGTGGGGGATCTTCTGGTACGAGAGAGCGAGTAAACCGAAAACCGCAAAGAAAAGGAGACAAGCAAATTGATCGCCACACGCGCCAACACCGCTAGGCACAACTCAGAAAACGTGCACTACCACAGAGAACACGTCGGCAGAAAAAGAGCATCTGCAATGCCAAACGTGCCGATGTTGTACTCGTAGCAGAACGTTCGGAAATAAAATAGGCGATGAAGTGCTGCGCTGGCGCACACATTTCGGCAGAATTGTGAGCAGCGCCCATTCCGCCAAGAGGCCAAGTGTGGCTTGCCGAACGTTACATCTGTTTCGATAGCGCACCTTTTTTCGCCGCCTTTTCGCCACGGGACTAAAATCAATTTTAATGGACATGTGCGGGGTTGTTTCGCCGCAGGATTCTTCTTGGGGGATACCGAAGCGCAATAGGAGCCGCAAAGATGCCCATTTGGGTTAAGTTTACGCATTGTTGTTCTCACATCAATTCGTACACTCAATCAAGTACGTGGTCACAGGACAGGCTCCAGTCACTTTGGATTGGAAAATACCCTAGGGGAAAAACAAACATATATTACAAAGAAACCAAATGTGGGACCAGGTATCATATATAAAATACGTACATACACGTATACGTCGCCTCGTACATTCGTACGTCGTAGCTGAAGCAAGTCACACATCCGCCAACAAATATCAAAACGAAATCGGAAGTCGGCGTACGTACGTGCCAGGTCCATACTGGCACGTGCATTGCAAGACTCGCAGCTGAAACCGGCTACTCGTAGCTACACCGCATGCCACCCAGGAAACCAAATCAATGTAGGTGTCCGCGAAGAAAAATAGCAAGCAAGAATGAAAACAAAAGACGAGATACATCGTATAGAACATTACCTGGTAATACGGAAAATAATGCGTACGAAATAGATACGTAGACTCGCCAGCAGGGGAGGTGTAGCGATGCAAGGCAAGCTACACAGCGCTAGGAGAAAAAGCCAACCCAAAAATACGCGTCCGGTCTAAGCCGACAAAATTTGAGAAGACAACTACGAATATATTACACGTAGAAAGCGGATACACACTACGTGAGCTCGTCTGCAGAGAGGAGGGGTGGCGAAAAATACCACGTGGTGGCGTTTCTATTGAGGGCAATCCCAAAATAAACCCTCAGTTGAGGATGCGTCGGCCGCGTAATGCTTTACCTTTTTCATAACAACACGAAAAAAACGCCTCCAGCGGGCCTAAAGAGGGTAGCGGCCTTCGGTGGCCCCCCGGGTGCGCCACGAGCTGGAAGCCCATGTATACAACGTCGCACACTGCCGCTGCTAGTGCTGGGTACTGGCTGACAGCAGCAAATACAAAAAGCAGTGTTGGAACCAGCAGCCAGTGTACAGGGTCACTTCATTATACTGTTGCAGCGAAGCCGCGAGCATTCCCCTTCCTCCGGCCGGTGCGGGGCCTCCATTGGAGGCGATGCTTTGAGGGCTTTTTCGCTTCCCCTTCCATCAATATCCGGGGCAAAGATGGGTCTGGGTTGGTTCAGTAGCGGGAGACAAGAAGTAGCCCACCGCGGGATCAGCAGCCAGTATACTAGGTCACTTCACAATACTGTTTCAACGAAGCCGCGAGCCATCACCTCCCTTCGGCTGGTGCGGGGCCTCGGCCGGAGGGGAAATATTTTGGGTATTCTCTCTCATCCTTCTTTCGTTTCCTCGCTTATTTACGTTTGGGAGGTTTTCCGCATTCGTGGGAAGGCGGTTCGTAGGATGCACGTAAATTCTATTCTTTTCAACGCACTGCTCTTAAATCTACTGGCACTCTCAGCCTGCCATAATATTCATGCTGGCGATGTTTACCGCGCCAATACCCACCCTACGAGTACGAGAAACTGCTGCTGGACGCTGGATACCCGGTGCATTCAAAGACGCCTCACCCAAAGAACATCGGCAAATTAATATTTGCAAGTCAGTATCATATCAAGATCACACACCAGAGTACAACTTCGGGAGTCGGGCGGTGTGGTTGTGGTGGGAGGGTGTGTCAAGTGTTCTGTTTTGTTTTGTACGGTCTTCTAGGGCTGGTCATTCTTCAACGGGAGAAAACCACGGAGAGCGGGAAGTATAACAACAAAAGCGGGCAAAACAGTGAGAAACGGGGAGTTGGAAGCGGGACGAACAAAAACACAAGAACAGATGAGAAAAAAACGGGTACGCAGCACGAGGGGTCTTCAATTAAGTCGGTCTGAGTATGCCGGTATCCGGATATCCGGCCGTCAAAATCGCATGGCGCGACTGGAGAATTGCACTCAACACTTGCAAGGAATAAAACCGTTTTCCCAAAGAAGGCGGTCATATTGCTCTGGCACACCGCCGCCTTACTGCCCCCCCCCTACTGTAGAGGTGGACATCTTGGATCATGGGCACCGTTGCCTCGTGGCGAATAATGCCATCGTTGCATCATAGGAAATCCGTTCGTCCAAGCCACCCCGATGGCCGTTACAGTCTGGAGGGGGGGGGACTTAGACCTAATTTGTCGTGTGTACCTCATACTGTCGTGAACAAAAGGTATCTACCAAAAATGTCAGGGTGAAATTTACATGAACAACAAAACAAAACAGGAGCTGTGATACTGAAGTTGGTGAAGAACACGCCATTTTCCAAAAAAGAAAACCTGCCTGGAGCCTGGGTCAGATCTTAATAGACTTCTTCCTGAGCGGGCTCAGTTGGTACGTCCCTGGCCTCTCAAGGCTTCCCACTTGAACACCGCCTCCTTCTATTAGTTGGGGAACGGTCCAGGTTTATTTGATTTATTCCTTCATCATTTTTTCAGTTGCACAAAGTATCATGCCAGGTCCCAGCTGAGCTCAGGTTGGCTCATCAGCTCCGCTCAGCAGCGCACCGCAGCGCTAGCTCAGCAACGCAGCGCCGTGCGATGCCCTGCCGTGCGGTGCTGTTGTGCCGTGCCTTGCCCTGCGATGCGGTGATGTACCGGGCTGCGTGTTGCTATATTTCGAGCATACAGTCCCAGGTATCATGCGAAGCGCCAGAACAGCAACCGGCATGCACCTGTGTACCCGTCTTTTTGCTTTTTTCATTTTATTGCCCTCTCTTGGTCCTATTCATGTTTCCCCCCCCGCAAACTACACTCGGACTGCCCATCAGAACTCGACATCACCAACAAGCACACAGCACAGACCAGCGCAATCAGCTCTGCATACGTAGCTCTTGGCAAAATCAAATCACTAGCTACACCAAATTATGGGCCTTTTTCTTCTGCCCCCTTCACAATTAGTTGTATTCTACCTTGCGTGAGCGTGGCGGGCGGCGTCAGCCGCCCGCGGGGCGGAGCCCTTGTAATTCTTACCGCAGTCTCATAACATACACAGGTGGTACCGTCTACAAACGTCGCCGAAGGCGCGGAAGCTTGCTTTCGTTTATACCCGATGGTAGTTGCAATAGTTAGGGAAATACCGAAAAAACGATGAGCAGTGGGAACGCTACCCGAACCAATACTCTGCGCGACAAACATAACGGCATGAACCAGGGGGGGGAAGGGGATATCTCGAGGAGGATTGGGAATGTTGAACGAGCCGCCCTCTTTTTATTTATTTATTTTTTCTTTATTCGCATTACTCTCGCGCTCCCTCCCACTAGTAACTAAGATCCGGGGTCACATAGCGCCCCCCCCCCCCCCTCCTCCCCACTACGGTACGTACCTTCATTTTTATCGCGAGAATAATTCAGCCCTCTGCGCCATGTAAATAGAGGCATTAACCAGGAGGGGGGGGGGGGGGGGGGGGCGATAATGGGTAGTAGAGAGGCACCTATGGCCACTGTTTGTGGAGAATCATGCCCAGCGTAGGCAACCTCCCGCGAGTTGAGCTGGAGAGAAAGCGCGATTCATATCAACATATACTTGGTGCGTAATAGCAGCGCAAAACACGAGCAAATCCTGCTGCACAGCAGCGCTCGTAGCTTGGGAACCAGTACTCGTCCGGCAGCCTACCAAATACCAGCGAGCTGGTAGCAACAGCGGGGGGGGGGGGGTGTTCACAATAAATCCTCTCTGCCACAAGTGCGTCAAGACGACAGAGTTTCAATAGCAAAACAAGGCACCCATACAATGTACAACACCAACAGCACAGCAATGGTAGCCTCGGAACAAGCACAAGAACTGGAGATGAGAAAAGGGGAGCAAACGACAGGGAAGCAAACTTGCCTCCTTCGTCACTCATACACGTACTCGTGGCAGCCTGGCGCTGCTGGGTCCCTTGCCGCCGCTTGGCTAGGGGGTGCCACATTTACAGCAGCGAGGCACAGGACAACTACCAGGTGTATGCCAAGAAACGGGCTCTAAGAAACCCAGGTTGAGATGGAGAAGTACAAGAAGAAAACAAATTGGGAGCCGTTGCATTGGGGGTACTATTGCAGAACGCGTCCTTTCCCAACTGAGAATCCAACCTCGGTTTCTCCATGTAAGGAGGCGTCCTGTACTTCTGCATGCCACCAGTACTGCTGTATCACACCGGAAGTACACCACGTACACTACAACACCCTCGCACCGTGGCAACAAATCCCTTTGAGACCCAGATACGATAAACGACGCAAACAGAACTTTTCCGATTTTCTTGCCAAACATCAACTAATAGTCCAGGGTGACCAAATTCGGCGTACGAGCACTAACTGCCGTGCAAGTCCATGCACCGCAGTGGCTCGGACACGAAACATGTTATCCTATCCAGCAGCCCGCGTTAATTCATGTGGCCGAGGCTGCAATCGTTGTTTTTTTTCATTTTTCCCTTCGGAGTCCGAAAAAAGCAGAAAAAAGATTGGCACTCGCACTGCAAATCGCTACGTACCTCATTTGACCCTCAGGGGACAGGCCGGGTCGACATACACACGCATCCGTATACAACGGCAGCTTGCGCTGCCGGGGTTGTAACGAGGACCACTGATAGGGACAGCTCACGCTATCGCTACAGTTAGTGGGATCCGAAGGGTGCGCCAGCTAGCGTTGGGTTGCGAAAGCAACTGAGTTAAATCGACACACGACGCGTATGAAAATACGTGGAAGTGTGGTGAGCTTAAGCTTTATTTTTCCCCATCCGCCGGAGGATGTGAAAAAAAAACAACAAAAAAGCTACGTACCGCTACCGCTGGTGACACACGCGATTTCTGGTCATGTAAAATACCTGGGTCTCAAAAGGGGTATTTTAAGATACCAGATACAGGAACAACAGCACTCAAGAAAATGAAGATCAAGAAATACTAAAAGGAGAATTATGACATCTCGGCGTTTTTCTGGCCAAAATTTTGAATTTTGCAGATAGATTATCTCTGATATTTCATCAAAATATTCTAACGACGTCAGCTGTGAGCTCGACGAATTAGGGTCACACTCATCTTTGCAAGCTGCGTTGTTGGTACTTGTATTAATCGTATACTATGTGGGTGAGTTTTCCGCTTATTCGGAGTGGTCTTGTTACTTTGTTTTTTTATTTTTTGTACATACAGCATTTAACGTATGTTGTTCTTCTCCACTACAACGGCTGGTTTTGGCAATTTTGCTCAATACTGCTGGAAAATAATGGCTGATTTTGGCATTTTGTTCTATATTGCTGGAAAACAATGGCTGGTTTGGGCAATTTTGCTCTAGGTGGCGATTTTTGAGCCAGACCCAACATATCTGTTTTCTAAATTTATTACTATTGTAGTTTCTACCATATGCTGCCTCACATGTCGTACTGGTACCAGGTACAGCCCTACGCGACAGCACTTAAGAATCTGGGAAATGATAATTTTGGCTAATTTTTGGCTAATTTTTGGAAAAAAATGTAACAAAACACAAGAAACAAATTACAATGCCAGGTATGATATCTATGTACGCCATTAGCAAGGCTCTGAGTTGTTTAGAAAAAGGATCCACCTCGTCCCGTTATAGAGCCCCTGATTTTTTTCCACAAAAAAAACCAACACCGGGCCGCCTTTACCGCACTACGAATGATTTTTATTGTCAAAGATAAAGCATAGAAATCGGACAATCGACGAAGTCCACATGTTATTTGCTGATTATGTGACATTTGGTTTTACTCGACGCTTGGATTATTGAAGTCGAAGCGATGAAAACAAATGCGACTATTAATAATACAGATTGGTTCTAATGGCGCATGTGTACGTTGAGATAGCCCAAGAAGGGAGGGGGCAGCAGTCACGTGGCATTAATATTCCGTGATGTATGCGTGTACCACCCTTGGTTTGTTTGTGTTTTGTCCCTGGGGTATTCCTCAGCTCCAGAGTGACTGGAGCCTGTCCTGTGACCACGGACTTGACTATGCGAGGTGATGTGAGAACGACATACCATGTATACAGCAGTGTTGCGAACAAGAATCAATCGGAACGTTGGTTCACGTTTCCACACAAAGGAGTATATTGATATGGAACATTGAAAATCGCGCTTCAACCCGAAATCGAGGTGCTGTGCTTTGTCTGCCTGCGCACGCATATATGTATTCTTAGCAAGAGCAGTAACCGATGACAAGTATCTAAGGATGGGAGACAACGCACTGGGCTTCTGGGCTGAACTTGTCGACCCTCTCTCTACTCTGTCTCTCTCTCGCCCCTCCCTCCCTCCCCTTTCTGTGTCCCCTCCTCGCTCCTCCGTCAGAGATTTCTTTACGGCTCCGGCACGCTTTTGAGGGGGGGGGAGGGGTGACACGGTGGTGGGATGCAGTGCTGGTTGCTGAAGAGGAAGCATCTCAGTAGGCGTGGATACCACTAAATACCGGTACCTTCGACTAATGACGCATCGAGTATCATAGACCAGAGTGTCGTACTTACTTACGGCTATCAGCAGCAACACGTTCTGAGTTACCTGGCATAATAGACTACTTGGCCGAGAGAGGTCAAGATGGCTTCCACTGGCGTCTCGAAGGAATAAAAACATACACAAGAAAATACAGCATGGGGTGAAAAAAAAAGCGACGGAAATCGAGTCGTGTGGGTCGAGCACAGCCTACCCTCTGCATGCCGAGTCCCCTACTCTGCTAGGAGACCTCCTCGTAGTACTTACTGGCTTGTGGAGATCCGAGTGTGTGGCAAACTTGGTAGTGAGCGTAGCGTAGTGTATCACAGCAGGGGCATGTTTCGCGTCGAATGTACCGGTGGGAAAGCTAACTATCCCAGAGCATCCAAAACAAAATGCATCACGAACCACACCTTGACAACCACATTGTTCCTGCTTGCATCGCGCCCCTTCGTTTCCGCCATATCTCGCAATGGCTCGCCACGAACGCTGGTGATAGCTTTGCTGAGCGATATGATCCTATTCTCTCTCTACACGCGGCAGCGGGCAGCAGCATCATCATCGTCACTTTTTGACATTTTTATCGAGAGCGGAGTTCCATTTTCGGCGAAGCGTGTTTTAGTCGGAAATCAGGGGTCGACCGGAGAAACTGGACCCAACACCAAACACGAAAACAGGAAGTCGGGGCATTGCGCCTGCGCACAACTGGCGCCCATTTGAAAGGTGTGGCATACACATTTTCAGGCACTTGACGGTAGAGTTTGCAGTGCCCGAGGGTACTACGACGAAGCACCTCGCAGGCAAACAAGGATTGCCTGCGGAGCTGGCGATTGAGAATTGCCTGCGAAGCTGGCGATTGAAGCTTGCCCGAACAGTCGTCGGCGGACCGCGCGATCGATCGAGCAGCACTGCCGAAGCGGCAGGCTCTCGCGCGCGCCTGCGCAACGACCCGGGGCGGCCAGCCACGCGTTTTTTCCTGCCCGTGTGGGCTCTGAACTCTGCGCCAGCTGCTTCCCAAGCTCCCCCGGCAGCAGCGGGCACGGGACTGGTCGCCCAAAAGAGCTGGTCTGGTGTGTTCGGTTTCTGCTTTTTACACACAAAAAGCAAGAGACCTTCTTGCTGAAGTCCCCTCACTTTTGGGATCTTTGGGCCTTTTATCGTACCAGGTAGGTACCAGCTGATAAAAGTACACTACGCACAGACCCGATAGCACCCAGAACTACTTCTCGCAGCCGGGAGGAGCATATCAAGAAGATGCGGCCGACGACCCACCGCCAAAACCCCAGCCGGAACCTAGGGAAGGTGCAGTTGGAGCAGACCCGACCGGACTTTCCGGTTTCGGCGACAGCAGCAGAGGCAACCGTGCGACCTCAACCAGCCCCAGGGCCTCCTGCCTCGCACAATCAGGTGAGAACCTCGCCACCACTAATCCTGTACTAATTCCAAGTAGTTTGTCTCTCACAACGTGGGTCCATTGCTACCAGTGCATTGTTACCAAGGTTTTGTTGTTGTTGTTGTTGTTGTTGTTGTTGTTGTTGTTGTTGTTGTTGTTGTTGTTGTTGTTGTTGTTGTCGTTGTTGTTGTTCTCACATTTAACTCGCACTTAATCAAGTCCGCGGTTCCAGCAGGACAGGTACATGCGGGTTACAACATGTTTTCTGTTTTTCTTCCGTAACCACTCCTGCTGTTCATTTTAAACTCTAATTCCAAGTAGTTTGGCCTTACACGTACATGCGTGCGCAATTCTACACAAATTGGTGCTACTCGTACAGCTGCGTACAGCAGCAGCAGCTGCAGTTTTTGGTGCTAAAAGCAATGGAAATTCGTTTTTTTTAATTGAAAATTGACAAACGTCAGCTGTGAGTAATTTGCAGATTGCCATTGGAATTTTTAGGTCGCATGTTCTGGTTCGAGGGGAGATCAATGCTCGGAGGATGGGCTTCTCTCCTTGTGTATCGTACACGCAGATGGGAATAGAATGCACGTACGAAATGCTCATGTACAAATTTTATCAAATACGAAAGATAGGTACATTGATCAGAGTATCACACACAGCCTGCAAAGATGAGTTTCGACAAAATCTTCGATCTCACAGCTGGAGTGTATTTTTGTCATAAGTGAGTCGTGCAGAGTGGAGATTAGAGATTCTCCGCGAAAAAGCCGTACAAAGTGCAGAAGAATCAATGATTAGGTCATGATGATGCGATTTCAAGCTCCGTGTGACAAAGGGTTAGGGTGAGGGGTTTAGAGGTAGGGTTCGATTGGCGGGTAGGCTAAGGGGGTCGTGAAGCAGCCGCCAAGTCCATCGGTGACCAGGTTATTTTAGAACTAATGTTCAAGGACGTCAGCCGTGAGTTTGACGAATTATTATCGTGCGATTTATTGAAGCCCCTTTTTTATGAAAGAACGAATACCGGTATCAGGTAACATCTGATTGCCGCCTACACAAGAAGTCATCTATTGCTGCTGCTGCTACTGTTGTTGTTGTTGTTGTTGTTGTTGTTGTTGTTGTTGTTGTTGTTGTTGTTGTTGTTGTTGTTGTTGGTGTTGGTGTTGGTGTTGGTTGGTGTTGGTGTTGTTGTTGTCACATTAACTCGCATGATCAGGTCCGTGGTCACGGGCCGGCAGTTGGTATTATACCAGGTATACTACAGGACCCATGAACAAGGAACAGGGATCTGGGCTCAGCCTGGATTTTTCCTGTTTTTTTCTTTTGCTCGACATTTTTCTTGTTGAGCCTCTTGTTTTTGCTGGCCAGACATCGAATTTGAATTTGTGTCTAATTCAAGACGTTGTTTTCCTTCGTCGAAGCAGACGCTGCGTGCTTCTCGGCCCTCCTCCCTGCTGACACAAGGGATTTTCTTAACGACAGCATTTTGGGGGATTTCCCGTCGAAAAAATAGCACCTAAAATAGGCAAAGTGTTTCAAATGCGTCAGGTGTGAGTTCGATCAATGTAAGGGTCGTTTGTTGGGGGGGGGGGGGGGGGATTTGAAGCTGCTAGAAAGAATGCCGTCAAGAAAATATCATCGACGTGTACACTGCTGTACAGGGTATGATGTATGATACCGGTCAAAACTGAGAATTACGTTCGCTGAAAAGGTAAACATATGTTACTCGCGGCCACCGGGCGCGGCCACCGGGCACGGCAGCAGGGTGACCCAAGGGGATATAGGGCGTTTGTTTTGTTGTGGTGGATGATCAGCCTCGTGATTTTTCGTTTTTTTGGAAATCCCAGCCTGATTTTGTTACTACCCTGTTTCTTGTCATCAGTAGGTGTCCTGTACTGCTGTCACTGAGGGGCTCCCTTTTATGCGATGTGAACGCTGATGGAAAATCGCGTTTGATATTGTTGGCTTGATGGGGGGAGCACGTGCTGCCTGCTGCTGCTGCTGCTGAACCTGCTGCAAGCGCTCGAAAAATATGTAGCCTGCGCTGCTGCGATTGACCGCTTCGGAGAGTCTCCTTCCTAGCGATCTTACCATAGGGCCGCAAAGACAAACAGCGATCGGTTGTGAGGGGCGATCATGACGCGATCAATCCAAGCTCTAGATGGCGTGAGAGAGCGATGAGTGGTGAGAATGAAAATACGATAACGCAAATTTGGTTCGATAGCGGGTGTGACATGAGAGCTGCCTGGTGTTGCTATCATAGCGCTGGGAAAACAAGTTGCCTGAGTTTTTGCGTCTGTGACCTAAGCCTGGAGTCCGCCACCCACCGTTACGATAGATAAGTGCAGCAGCCGCAAACGCAATCAGCGATCGGGTATATTAGGTGATCGTAACAATCCAAGCCCCTTCCGATTATTCCGAAGTATTACTTGACAATGCAAGGTGATGTTGGTTTGGTAGAGGGAGGGAGTGCTGCCCTCCCTGTTCTGCTGCTGCAAGCGCTAGGAAAGCACGTTATCTGAGCTGCTGCGCTTGGCGTCGTCGTAGAATCCTATGATAACTGGCTAGTCCTATCATGCATCTACCGTATACTACTGTGTAGGGCATGGGTGGGGCAGCCGCAAAGGCGACCCACGATGGGTTCTAATATGTCATCATGACGCGATCAATTTAAGCTCCATGTGACTGCATTGTTCGATTGATGGTGCGGGGAGTGACATGAGTGTTGCCTGCTGCCGCTGCACGCGCTGGGAAACAAGTTGTCTGCACGTTTTCATCTGACCTCATCGGAGAGTCAGTCCCCCATCTGCCGTGCGGTAGGAGCAGCGGCAATGGCAATCAATCGGCGATGGGGCATAGTAGGTTATCATGATGCGACCAGTCCAAGCTCCGTACGATTTCTCCGAAGTATACGAAAACGCACGAATATTAATGCTGGTTTTTGTTGGGTAGAGTAAGTGCTGCCCCTGCTGCTGCTGCTGCTGCTGCTGCTGCTGCTGCAGGCGCTGGAGGCACGCGCTGCCTGCGCGTGCGCACCGCGGATCGCCCGCTCAAGTATAACCCTGCTGCGTTGCGTTTGACCCAGTCAGAGAATGAACCTCCCGTCCCTTATCTGTTCGGGACTTTGGAGAGAAAATTTGTCGAAAGTAACTGGCGATTTCAGCAACAGCAGTGGCCACTCGAAGCATTCGGCGCTGCTGCGTGTCCGGCGCTGCAAATGCAAAGAGACGACCAATCCAAGCTCCGTACGATTTCTCCGGAGTATTTGAAAACGCGAGATTAATAATGTTGGTTTGGTGGGGAGAGTAATCACTGCCCCTGCTGCTGCTGCTGCAAGCGCTGGAGATAAAAGCTGCCCACGTTTGCCCCCCACGGAAAGCCCGCTAAAGTATAACCTGCTGCGTTTGACTTGTCGGAGGATCAACCCCCTGTCCCGTACCTCGTCGGGACTTTGGAGAGAAAATTTGTCGAAAGTAACTGGCGATTTCAGTAACAGTGGCCACTCGAAGCATTCGGCGCTGCTGCGTGCCCGGACCTGCAAATGCAAATAGATCTCCGACATGAGCGCAGCATGATACTGTTGATAGCCGTCCTGCTGCGTAATCCCACTCTTTCGGAGGAACATGGTAGTAGTGGGAACCCGTGATAAGCACAAAAACCTACACGGTACATATACATGTATACATACCAGGTACACATTCCCCTACTTTAAGTCTGGCTCGCGGAAGCCCCCTGCTTGATCATCATTCAAACTAGAAGAACGGAAGCTGCCTAGCCCTATCCCAGTGGATTCAGACTACTGTTGTAATTTGAACTAATATTATTTACGGGGGACCATAGTAAATAGGACCTACGGTAACACAAAAACCAATATATTTCCCTATTTTGACCAACAATATTTGGTCCTATTTTCTATGGTCCCCCGTACATAGTCTATATCACACTTTGAACAGAAACTGTAACGCTGACTCTGCTTGACTACGTGCTTCGCTCGCACGTCAGCAACTACGAACTGGGCAAGGTGTGTCTCATGGCTATCCAATTGTCACGTACAATGAACCCGCGTTGATCTGATTGGCACGGGCGGACTTCTTCCGCACGGGCAACACGCGCATTTTCTCATGCCTCGATGAAAGTGTGCTTTTGGTTTTGTACGAGTAATAGCCTCACGTTTGGTTCTGATTACAGTACAAGCAATGGTCCCTCCATAGTGCCGATTGATAATACCGCACTTTTAAGTGTTCGTCGCTACCATATGATATGTCACTCATATTCCTGGGTCCCGAAAGGGTTAGCCTAACTCGTTAGTATCTGGTACAGCGGTGGGGGTCCCACTTGAGTGCGGTTCCGCTTGGGTCGGGTTCCCACTTTCATGCTGTGAAATTTGCTTGTCACGACCTCCTCCCGCTCTAGATCGGCTCCAGCATACTACTCGGGAGTCGTGAGAGTCAGAGTCGTGTTATATGCAACTAGACTACGACGGGTACTGGCTACTGACTACGAGTCGTACTGCTGTATAGTGTACACGAAGTAAGTACTGCTGAGGTGCAACAACACGGCAGCTATTTTAGAACCCACGGAGGGCGAAAAAAACACACGCTGCGAAGTGTTGGCGCGCGACGGCGGTGTAGTATGCGCGCAGTAGTACGTATGGTACGCGTACGCGTAGGCTGATTGTGCTGCGCCCGCGTCGTGCTACTCTACTCCCTAGTTTATGTTTGTTCGGGCACTATTAATAGCTTCATTACTTTCGAACCAAGCGGTGGCACGCTCTGTGAACTCCGTCGTTTTTTTTTTTTTTTTTTTTTTTTTTTTTTATATATCCTCCGGCCGATGGGGAAAAATAAAGCTTTAGCTCACCACACTTACTTCCACGTATTTTCATACGCGCCGTGTGTCGATTTAACTCAGTTGCTTTCGCAGCCTAACGCTAGCTGGCGCACCCTTCGGGTCCCATTGTAGATATAGCGTAAGCTGTCCCTATCAGTGGTCTTCGTTTTTTGTTGTTACTCTTTCTCTCTCAAGACCGAGAAGGAAGGGTTGTTTACATACACACGCATCCGTATACAACGGCAGCTTGCGCTGCCGGGGTTGTAACGAAGACCACCGATAGGGACAGCTTACGCTATACCTACAATGGGACCCGAAAGGTGCGCCAGCTAGCGTTGGGCTGCGAACGCAACTGAGTTAAATCGACACACGACGCGTATGAAAATGCGTGGAAGTGTGGTGAGCTAAAGCTTTATTTTTCCCCATCCGCCGGAGGATGAAAAAAAAGAAGAAAAAGAAAATTGATACACTATACGGAACTCAACACACCCTGTATGGGACTTGACCCTTTTGGGACTTGATTATATCTTGATTATAGTGTACAGACCCAAAAGTGACGAGTACGATCTTACCTGGTGTCTACAAAAAGCTTGAGGCAATCCGAGTATGCTCATGCCGCACGCTTGCCTCACGGCTCCCTGCGTTGCAGTTTGAACATACGTGCTACTACACCAAGTACTCGGATTGCTTCATGTGGCCGACGCTTCAACCGGCAGTTTTTTTTTCATTTTTTGCATCTGAAGTTCCTAAAGACAGACTCAACACACCCTATATGGGGCGCCGGTGTTTTTTTTGTGCACAATTTGACTTGGGGAAAGCTTGAAAGCGTGAGTTAGGAACACTCGATGAAGAATCGACGAGCAGTGGGATTGCTGAACTCTATGCGCGATAAAAATTGAAGGCAAGAACCGGGGGGAAGAAGGGACGACACCTGTGACCACGGCTTGTCCAGAAGCTTGAAAGTAAAAGTGTGAGAATATATATATATGTATATATACGAGTATGCATGGGGAGTTAATACTTTTATGTCGGACTTGGGGAAAAATTGTCGGAAAATTGTCGGAAGAAACTAACCTTTTTACAGCAGTACATACACATCGACCATCCGAAGCACCCGGGCTGCTGGGGCAGGATGCGAGGTGGTGAATGTATGTCCGAACTGAAACGCAAGGAGCTGGCTGCGAAACACACGTGCACCACGCATGATGTGTGATGACACTATATTGATTATGCTGCTTGCTGCGTGCTCTCCCTGTTTTCGAGATAAGACTGATGCCATCAATCGTCGTGTTTATTTGTCACTGAACGTGGAGTCCCATAAGGGTTTGAACTGCAGAGAGAATGCCACACAAATTTCAAGTAGTTTCGTCCCCCAAATCGTAGGTGTACGTAGCTGTTTTACAGGGGTTGGTATTAATAGTAAGTCTTGACCATTTCCAGCTCCTTATTTATTTCCTACTCTAACTCCAAGTGTTTTGTCTCAATGTCGGGAGCGCGGTGGTATTAATAAAAGAATTATTAGTCTAATACTGGTACTTTTTTTTTTTACACACATCTACCTGCCAGCTTCTGGACAAGCCGTGGTCACAGGTGTCGTTCCTTCCCCCCGGTCCTCGCCTTCAATTTTTATCGCGCATGGAGTTCAGCAATCCCACTGCTCGTCGATTTTTCATCGGGTGTTGCTAACTCACGCTCCCGCGCTTTCCGCAAGTCAATTTGTGCTCAAGAAAAAATCCCCATGAATTTATACGAGTATGCACTCGGGGGGATTCAAACTCACGAAACTAACCTATACCAAGCTCGAGGATACACTGATACGCCACCGGGGCGATAGTAGAGCCTAGCCTGGTAGGTATGATCGCATTCGGGGCTATCGGAAGTATCGTACGGAAGTGCCGGTCCGGCAGTATAGGGTTCTTTAGCATCCCCATCGATCCGTTAAATTTCTGATCGCCCGGCGTTTTCGGTGGTAGCGCGCATTTCCTTAGCGCACTAGTGTGTTCCGTATTTCATACCATGGTACCAGGTATCGTGTCTCCTGTGGTAATATTTTGCGTGTGTATAAACACTAGGTAGGATAGCGTATTGAGGGATGTAGAACTGCTGTACTCACGGTTTTGGAACAAAAGTACTTGAAATTGGTGTAGAAACATCGTTGCAGTTTTGGTTTTCGTAGCAGACGAAGAATCGGCACGGACACTGGGTGCACTTGGATGTTGTTGTTGTTGTTGTTGTTGTTCTCGCATTAACTCGCATAATCAAGTCCGTGGTCACAGGACAGGCTCCAGTCACTCTGGAGCTGAGGAATAGCCCAGGGAGAAAACACAAACAAACCAAAGGTGGTACACGCATATATCATAGCTGACGCGGATGTAGAAGGTTACAGGTATGAGTAGAAAATACCAATTGGAAAATGCTGAGACGAACTGACAAGAACCACCAACGTCATTATTAACGATTTCCATTCACACGTGTGTTAGTATTCAAACTACCGGGGAAGGAGCACAGAATCGCTTCTTGTTTTTTTTTCTAATTTCACTTGATTATAATAAGACATCGTCGAGTCAACCATGGCCGTCTTGTTCCCGTTTTCGTTTCCGCAACGGGAAGATTGGGGATTTGAAAGTTGGTCTTGAAGATCGAAATATCGAAATATCGAAACGCGAAGTGTTCCGACCACGAAAAGTGAATAAAGCCTCACGTCGCATCACTTTTTTCCCACGGTAGTTCCTACGGTGCAGACAGCCCAACCGCTGTAGTTGTTGTTGTTGTTGTTCCCACATCAACTCGCATAATCAAGTCCGTGGTCACAGGACAGGCTCCAGTCACTCTGGAGCTGAGGAATACCCCAGGGAAAAACACACACAACCCAAGGTGGTACACGCATATATCACAGCTGACGCAATTCATGCCTCCACCAGAAACATATAAAAGTGAAATCGGGAGTAGTATGTAGCCGCGAGTTGGTTAGTTGTGGGCACCGGGGAACCATATACTGTAGTGTTGAGTGGATATCCGCGGCCATGTGAGTTCCGTTTGCACGTTGGACCATTTCACTTGTGCGCCTTCTTCGTATCGTGCGTTGTAGGCGGGAAAGCGTAGTATTTCTCGGATGAATTTTGATTTCATTCGATCTTTCGGATCTTCCTAGGGCTACGGCACCTTTGTGTGACCACGGACTCTGGATTTTTGACACGAGACAATGTGAGACGACAGCAACAACTTTTTTTACAGCAGCAGTAGTAACACTTGAACGATATTTTTTCCGGTTCAACCCCCACAAATAAATAGAAGGTTTCACCCCCATCGAGATGCTGGACTTTGCCTCGGCGACCTTGTGGGCGATCCATGGTCCACAGGTGCATTGCTTTCTTCTCCTCGGTACATTGAAAGTGTCACATTTTTCGGCTAGACCACACAGAAGCAGCGGCGACAGAACGGTCATCACCCGCAAGCTTCACGCGATGGTGCTCGTATAAATCGTAAGTCAGACGTGATGATGCTCGAGCATTTCCTCGGGTATTCTTCCACTCTAGAATGGCCGGACTCTGTCGTGTTACCATGGACTTGATCATGCGAATCAATTAGGGAACATTCCAACCAATATATATATATTATAAAAAATGAAATATATATATGACCAGGAACGTATCTACAGCTGTGCAGAGGAACAAAGGAGGAGTACCATCGTACTCATCAATGTGCTCATTCCTTCGCGTTGGACGTGGGAGTACCGGGTATAATACGTACATATATATCCACGAATAATGTATAGTTTCCAGGCACATATTGAGCTGCCCCACACGCCCCCCCCCCCCCCCCCGCCCCCAATAATATACTGGTGCCAAATCCGTCAGATTTATCCTCTCGAAAGGATTTATAGCTTACATGCACAAATTGCCCCCTTTCCCCCCCCCCCCCCCCCCAAACCCGCTCGCTTTTGATCAAAACCAGGCCCCCGCGTCCTTCAAAACTCCGCCCCACCCCCCTCACCGGTTATTCGACTTACAAGATTCACTTGATAAAAGGATACATTTCCCTTCACAGCTGTCAGATTTTGTCCCCCTCAGAAACGGGTTTTATAGTTTCCGCGCACAGACTGACTAAAATCATCCTGTTGACCCTGATAGCTACACTGTAGTTGTAAGGGGTGTCGCCGACCTATGTCCTTAATGAGGACACACAACTCGTAATGCGCGCGATCGGAGTATCACACACAGCTTGCAGAGATGAGTTTCGACGAAATGTTCGATTTCACAGCTGGAGTGTATTTTCATTTTTATAATAGAACTATATACCTAGACCTCGCCCCTTTCGGACGTCTCGCTCGGCATATCCTCCCCCCTCTCAGCCCTTCTCAGCCCGTAATTGCCGAAAAGAAAATTAGTTGCTGGGGAAAAGAACCGTCCCGAAGTTCCTTGCCTTCCTGGCTTTCCCTAGTCTCATTCTTACTTACTTTTTAGCTCTCATTCTATATATTATAAAAAATGAAATATATATATGACCAGGAACGTATCTACAGCTGTGCAGAGGAACAAAGGAGGAGTACCATCGTACTCATCAATGTGCTCATTCCTTCGCGTTGGACGTGGGAGTACCGGGTATAATACGTACACATATATCCACGAGTACTAACTTTTACGAACACATTCCACGACAAAAAAGTAGGAATAAAAAAAAACGCGTTAATTTTTTTCGTCGGTATTCGTTGTTGCGGACCGTTGTTCCCGCAAGTGCAATGTTTTCCAAAGTTTACCCAGAACAAGTAGAATCATACCCGGGACCTCGTGCGCTGTCGCCAGTCTCGCGCAGGAACGATTTCCTCGATCCAATCGATTTTTCCCGGAAGCTCTACTCGAAAGAGCGAACATTTCCGACAGCCAACAGCATAGGACCACAACCAGCGCTCAAATCGATGCGCAGGGAGAGCATGGCAATCATCGCCCGAGCGGGGGCGAAGGGCAAGGATGGGATTTGGGTTCCGTGCTAGTATGCACACGATTCATGAATAGTACCGACATGCCTGTTGCTTCCACAGCCGGCATTGAGATGCCCAACAGGTAGAACAACGGGCACCAAGTAGCTAGTTTCTCGATCATATACGTATGTTTGCCAAGAGCTCGAAGAACGAACAGAGTGCCGACAGCCGACAATCAGAACCGGCGCTAGAACCGATGCGCACCGACAGCATGACAGCCGGCGTCCGGGCGGGGGCAAGGGGCACGGATGGGCTTTGGGTCGTGTATTTAGGAAACATGATGGATCGTGACGATGTGCCTGTTTCATCAGCAGTTGGCTGGTATATATATATCGTACAACACGCAGAATCGTAGCCGCCAACAATCGAGAGCCTTAATCAAACCTAAATCTGCCACAGAGCTTACACCGCCAACATCCGAGAACTAGAACTACGACGATGGGCGTCCGCATCGACGCGCGACAGCATGACCGCCAGCACCCTCCTGGGGCAAGGGGCCGGGGTGGGCTTCGGGTTCCGTGATGGGGTTCTCATGAACCACCGTGAGGGGTAATTATTGGCGACGTGTCTGTTGCCTCAGCTGTCAGCATCTAATTGTACAAGCAGAATCATAGTCGCCAACATATCGAGTTGCTCGATCAAACCTAAATCTGCCAAAAGCTCGAAGAGCGAACACTACCGACAGTCGATCTCCGAGAACCGGCACCGGAGCGGAGGCATGGGGCAGGGGTGGGGTTCCTCGCTAAGGTAGCGTACACTTGAATCATCGAGCGCGCTGATGGAGGTGTGTCTGTTGCTCACGAGCAGGGGCGCGTGTAACCGCGAACTTGAGCGCAAACCTATCGATACTGCGACACCACCAGATTATCGATCGTGAGAGCTGCACTCGGTGACCGCTACCGCAAAATCGGCGGGGGATGGATCGCTATCATCGCCTTGCGATAATACGTAAAATAATGGGATTTGCATCGTATATATGGAGGCGTCGCGTAAGCCTGCCCAATTCCACTGCGTAGAACGTTGGGTGCGCCCCGGCTGGGCGTGGCAGGGGGCCTCATTTAATTCCAGGAATATTGTGTTCGGAACGGCCTCGGTGTATGTCACGACGGGAATGTGTTGTTTATTGTACATGCGGGTGCACCTTGTGGCGTGCTGACTACTGCACTCACTGTATGCTCATGGCGAATTCGGCGAAGGAAGAAAACCCACAAAAATCGTTTTGCGTCGTGCCGGTCGGTATCAGTTACATGAGTGGTAAATCGAGTAACGTGTCAGGTATTATGCCCCTAGGCACCATATTCTGGTATCTTGAAGCAGATTAATGGTACACGACGGGGTTGCTATATTTACCCCTTTGGGCATGCACGTACCACGTGCTTGCATACCTCAAAATTACCCCCACACTATTCCCAAGTAGTTTGTTTTCTCGGGGTAAGGGTGTGAGATTGCTTTGTCTTGCGTCTGGGGGGCTTGGGAAAACCCCCCGATAATTTAATGCTACTTTTCTGTTGTTCGTATTGCAAGTGCCGGTATATCGGCACATGCCTTGACGCCACTTACCTGGTACCTACAATTTGTAGGATTTTAGGATTTTGTGTACCAGTAATATTACATGATCTGATAACCTTTCTTTTGTACGTACACATGTTTTCTTGTTGACTGTTGACTCGAGGGTGGGCCCACTGGAGTTTGCTTGTATATATCTGTCTGGTCGGCTCGGCTCGGCCCCCCTTTCAATCAACGGCGATTAGTTGTGGTACTACTAAGGACTAACTACTCTTCGGCTACTGCGGACTGCTGTTGCTGCTGCGGTTGAGCCGCCTGGCGCCTGCCTGAGCTGCTGAAGGCTGGAAAATGAACGTTCCGTCTTTTTTTTTTTGGCTTTACGCCGCCGGCGGGTGATTTTTTTTTGTTCTTCTCGTTCGTTCGTTCCTTAGTTGTATTATACCGTTTGTTCTTTATTGCACGTACTTGGCCCCTTTTAAAGAACCATCTGACAAGGAAAACCGGTATAATGGACGTAGTTTTTCCACCCGCCGTTTTGACCACCTCAGCCGTTACAATGGACGCAACGCTCTTGAAGGGTCCCCAGCTTCGCCTTGGGTGTCGGTCCTTTGGGTGACATGTTCATCTGGCCTCACCACCACTGCTATCTCCCGCTTCAAACAGCACAACTATTGCCTTTTTTTTTTCGCTTCGCCGGATTGAGAAAAATACTCTAGCATATATAACCTCACTACACTTCCACGTGTTTGGTTTTTATACACGTCGTGTATTATATCAATTTTAGCTCCGTTGTATTCGCAATCCAGCGCTAGCTAGCGTGTCCTTCAGTTCCCGTGGTTGCCGCAACACATTATGTGCTCTCCAAGTGCCAGTTGTGCCGTAAATAAGGTACGTCGCCGCCGGTCTGTTGTTGTTGTTGTTGTTGTTTTCACATTAACTCGCATAATCAAGTCCGTGGTCACAGGTCTGTAAGGGACCCTGGCTTCCCAACGCGCTTGAGTGGTCCCTTAGAAGGGGCCACCTGCTTTACGATGCATGACTTATTATAGCTGGTACGCAGAAACAAACAGATTTTTGCATAGGAACTTGCAGTTCACAACAGAAAATGTCTGTTGACGTCTAGTTTTGTTCCGTCAAGGCCTTCTCAGACGTAAATATACTGGGTTTTATATCGAGCGGTCCTTGACGGTTGTCCGTCAAAAGTCAAGAGTTCCGTTTCCGACATATTTGGTTTACGATGGTTGTTGTGGCACCTGGTACCAGGTATGTAGAATGTGTGATGCTGCTGTTGTGCCGTACCGTACATTTTTGCACAGGACTCGCGACATGGGTAAAAATTACTTGGAGTTAGAGCAGGGTATTTTGCCTGGTATTTTGTAGAGGTTGGAAACGGGTTATAACACGCAAGATATCACTCGCCTCTCGGAGTGTCTTTCCAGCCGATTGCAACTACATCGGAGAAAAGGCCAACGCCGGGTGATGCGTCTCATAGATTCGATGATCTTGACGAAATACTTCACAGCTTGGATAGTAGTACCATCCATCCCCACTAGACCCACTTACTGTCTGTAGACCTTGTAGGGAAGATCTGTATGATCTGTATGGTCTAGCTCATGTTGCCGGGTGGGAGCCGTACGATATCCGCGATCTAGCACGTGTTTCTTGAGTTGGACCCGTACGCTCTATACAGAGATCCTGCACAACATCTCATGACGGCAGCTATGTTGTTCAGTTTTGGTTCTCACGGTAACTCGCATAGTCAAGTCTGTGGTCACAAAACAGACTCCAGTCGCTCTCGAGTGGAAGAATAGACTACCCTAGGGAAAAAATAACAACAAACCAAAACTTGCACGGAGTTGTATTATTCACGTATATCATACAGCAGTAGTAGCTGAAGCAAGTCACCCATTCGCTAATAAAAATGAAAATGAAATCGGAAGTCAGCCCACGTACCCTGCGTGTAAAAAGGCCCATACTTGTATGATACATTCATTTCAAGACTCTCAGCTGAAACCGACCATGATACCCCGCATGCGACCCAGAAAACCAAACCATGTACGAATTCGAGGAGGAGAACTATGGTACGAGGACCGCTTGTAGTATACCAGATATAATGTTCCGATACCGATACGGGCAGGCGTTTCCGGTAAAGTTGTCGTATTTATTGTACGTAGGTGAATATCGTCCCTTCTGCAGGCAATGGTGCTGGTTCGAGTCCACCCGAGTGCATAGTCGTGTTCGCAAGGATTTTTTCTTGCGGGCGTAGTTGACTGCAGCAGTATTTATATCCCTGAGCGCGAGGGCGTGAGTCAGCGGGATCCGATGAACCTCAACGAGCATGTAAAGCTGAAAAAGTGAGAATGCTGAACGCTATTTGCGATTAGCACGAAGGCGCGTACGTATGCGTCGAAGTATATACTCCGGAGTATTAAGAAATAGAAAATACACTCCAACACGTATACGAGTATAAGTATATTTTTCATTTTTTCTGATACATCCACACCCCGTGACACTTGCGATTGAAGTATCACACGCAGCTTGCAAAGCTTAGATTTGATCCAAAAAACATTTTTGGTCGATCTCACAGCTGAAGTGTTTTGTTCATTTTTTTAATGTGTGAGACCGAAGATTTTGTCGAAACTCATATTTGCAAGCTGTGTGTGATACTCCGATCGCGCGTATTACGGATTGTGTGTCCTCATTCAGGATATAGGTCGGCGACTCCCCTCCAAATTACAGTAGCGTAGCTTGTACCAGGCCAAGAGGGTGATGTTGGTCATTCTGTGCGCGGAAACTATAAAACCCGTATTTGAGGGGGACAAAATCTGACTACGAGCTGGGCCGGGCAAGAGAGGCACAGGTTTCCAAGATGGCCGAATCTCTGGATCTACGTTGTTGCTGATCAAACCGAAGACATCGCTGCAATCCATGAATCGCCACGAAGAAGCTAGACCTCCCTAAATGCAGCACGGGTTCTGTTCTGCAGTAGAAGGGTCTTTGACCAATCACAGACGGCTAAGATGCGGCGTGATCGCCGGATGAAACCGACATTTCCAAAAAAATTCATTAGCTTTTCTGCGGCGCAATCAAGTTTTCATGGACAAGAACAGCAGAAACACAGCAGCAGAGCAGCGCCACAGACGTGAGGACGACGCGCCGTCACCTCAGCCATGCCGGACACAGTAGAGTGGGAGAAGACCTCCATCCCCGTCATTCAAGAAGAAAAGCGCTGAGGGAAGTGGCGGCTCAGGCTGCGGTACGCCCCGAGGAAATCTGCGAAACCCAAGCAGGTGTCGTCAGCAGATTTCAACACAAGGGAGGAGGCTGAAGCGGCTGCCAGCTGGTGGAGATTGAGCTGGGAGCAAGGCAACAAGGGCCACGGCATCGACATCTATTTTCAAACGCTCTGCGCGCCAATGTTTTTGATACGCAGCTGCGAGTAACAAAACACTCGTACTCGTATAGAGACTTTCTGGTGCGGCCTCGTGATAATGCAACACTCCAACATTTCCCCGAAAAAATCGTGCAACACCTGGGGTTTAGAAAAATCGCAATTTCACGCCCAATTTTTGGAGTTTGGATCTGAAATTTTGACACGTGATTTCAATCAAGCTAGCAAAAAAACACACGAGTGAGATGCATTTTTTTTTTTTTTTTTTTGCACTTTTCCTTGCCTCAAGGTTCAGCAGAAACTTTGGGTCGGCCGTCGGAGGGCAATTTTTTTTTTTTTTTTTTTTTTGCTTCCGACTTGTAAGATGTTGCTCAGCTTGTTCCAAATCACGTGTCAAAATTTCAGATCCAAACTCCAAAAAGTGGGTGTGATATTGCGATATTGTCGCGGTCAGGGCCTCTTGCCCGGCCCAGCTCGTATATATAACGGGGGGGGAGAGGGGAAGACACTTGTCACCACGGCTTGCCCAGAAGGTCGCGGAGAGTAAAAGCTCTCACGAGTTGAGCTGGAAAAGTAAAAGTGATGGAAGAATATATAGTATAATATTATAAAAACTAAAATACACTCCAGCTGTGAGATCGAATATTTTGTCGAAACTCATCTTTGCAAGCTGTGTGTGATACTCCGATCGCGCGTATTACGGGTTGTGTGTCCTCATTAAGGATATAGCTCGGCGACTCCCGTTGCAACTACAACAGTGTAGCTATCAGGGTCAACAGGGTGATGTTAGGCAGTCTGTGCGCGGAAACTATAAAACCCGTTTTTGAGGGGGACAAAATCTGACAGCTGTGGAAGGAAATGCATTAGTTTATCAAGTGAATATTGTAAGTCGAATAACCGGTGAGGGGAGGGCGGAGTTTTTAAGGACGTGGGGGCCTGATTTTGATCAAAAGGGGGGGCGGGAGGGGGGGGGGGGGGGGGGGGGGGGGGACGGGTGAGGCAGGTCAATTTGTGCGTGGAAACTATAAATCCTTCTTGTGGGAGAGAGAGGAGGGAAATGTGCCGGGGGGGGGGGGGCGGGGGGGGAGGGCTTTAGGTCGCATAGATGTAGGGGTTTGCTATACGCGTGGTGCTAGGTCTAGGCGATGGTGCGGGTGGTGGGGAAGGCGGGGGTTGGTGGGAATTGCAGCAGCGGCATGGACGGCTCTAAAACGATAACGAGGCGATATCCAGGGCGTGGAAGTGTTTGTTACTCACGCGGATTTCGATATTAGGTGGGGCGTTTAAGCAAGAGAAAGCGAGGAGCAGAACAAAATAAAATAAATACACCACCGTTAATCACTTCCCCGGAACACTGCCGTACCTACAGTACTTGTACGATACTCGTACCTGGTGTCGGTTATACCTCTCCTTCTTTGATCGACTGCGGTGCTGATTTTGCCGAAATCTAAAAAATAGTGTTGAGCTATGAGATCGCGTCTTCAATCGCAACTCAGCTTCGCAAGCTGTGCACGATACAGGGGGGGGGGGTTAGGGAGGCGTGCGTCAGGCCAAGTAGACCTCTGTTAAAGCCCTTGGAGCTGGCAACGCTCTGGGGGACGAATTACTTGGATTTACTATAGGAAGAGGTTTCGGGACTCTGGAGGTGCTCCTCCTAAATTGGAATAAGTGTCATGAGCCTGGTATTTTTTGCTATGCCCGTGCCAGGCCATTTGCCCTTTCGTCAATCGGCGTTTCTCCTCATTGGAGCTCTCCTGATTGAAAGCCCTGCGTTTGGTACACTAGATAGAAGCGAGAAAACGATGACGATTCTCGGAGATAGTGGTGGTCGCAGACGGCCACAGAGAAGGGGGATAGACATGATACGCAAAATATATATTATGAAAATATATATATACACTCCAGCTGTGAGATCGAAGATTTTGTCGAAACTCATCTTTGCAAGCTGTGTGTGATACTCCGATCGCGCGTATTACGAGTTGTGTGTCCTGGATATGGGTCGGCGACTCCCCTTGCAACTACAATGTAGCTATCAGGGTCAACAGGGTGATGTTTGTCAGTCTGTGCGCCGAAACTACAAAACCCGTTTTTGAGGGGGACAAAATATTACCACAATATGTTAAGTATGAAAATTGAAGAATACACTCGTTAAACAATATGTGTATGTAAAATATGATCTTCGCTTTTTTTGGGCTCGCTGCTCTCCGGCGGCCGAGGATTTCTTCTCGCACTTTCGGCCGCGGGGCAAGCTAACCTGCCATGGGTACATGATGAAGCATGTCTGGATGTCGGCCAAGCTCCGTGGCAGTGCTCGGCGCATTAAACGTCGCTGATCTGGCTCTATTTGGCAAGGGATTGCGTTCCGCCTCGCTGAGACGAGCAGGTCACTTGGAACATCCCAGATTGTTTTACAATTTTTGATACGTGGTATTTTTTTTTATAAACTTATACCTGTGTGGGACGGTAGTCCCTTCGCAGGTTTCTTTTTCTGATATGGAGGTGGTAGTGTGGAGACACACTGACGTGGGTTATGCGCGCAACCGCACGTGCGAGGGTCAACGATGAGGAAACACCTCAGAGTCTGCCTCGAGGAGCCAGGATGATCTTGACGGATTATAGTGATGGAAGAGGCGGTACAATCTAGGGAATAGGGACTGGTATCCACATCACCCGCCCCTTTTTCAGACGTGCAAACGTGCGCGTCTTATAAGAGGTGTCACCTCGGGATGACAGGATCCTAGGCATTCCCTGGGATACGCCGATAATCACTATTATTGCAGCAGAGTCCGAAACTCGGGTAAAATACTTGGTCAATATGACTTCATGTTCGTGTCGATAAGAAACACGTGAATGTTATTATGACTCGTCTCAAGTTTTAACGCACTTCCATGCTGTACAATGTTATTGCTGCCTCGTAACGTTTCAAATCGCGACAGTCCTTGGACATGTTCCTGCGGGAATTACATTGACAGCTTAGAGCTAGCACGAACTCGCTACAAAACTTTCAGAGAACATGTTTACTGCTAGGCCTCAGCTTGCGCGACTTTGCAGGGTGCAGTTGTGACCTGTAGTACAATTGACTACCTAGGACCTTCTTCAAGTGTGCTCAGACTGCCAACACTTTGTCCTTGATGAAGATTTTGGCATACTGATAAACAAGGTCGGGCTCCTCCACCTTGCTACGTAGCATGGTGGGATTGCCATGGTATGTATCATGGTGTTACAGACTACCATCGAAACTTAGCTTGTTTCACAAGATAGTACCTCTCTTTGAGTGCTATCGTTGAGATATGACGATCTAAACGATAAAACAATTGTTAACTCTTCGAGAAGCCTCGTTCAAAGAAGAGCTGGGGCGACACCGCTATGCTCGCCACCGTAGTCGTCGTGGGCGTCACCACCGCAAGTCGTTCTCCCCCGTGGGGAAAGAAGCAGCTGGCGAAGTCTCGTTTCCCCATCACATGGTCAGTAGTTCCCCACAACTGCAGTCGATCGTCAGCGAAAGTAGTAATGCTAAGTTGAATGAACTGCTTGGTAGGTCGTTAACGGAGGAAGGACTTACAAGCAACATTGTTGACCTGTCGTCTACTTTGACGGGTAGAGTACAACTGACTCCGTCTGACTCAAGCAGCCTAAAAATAGGTAGTTCAGTCCCGTCTGCGTCATGTAAACGCAAGGATGACAATGTCTGACTTTGGTGCTATCTCTAAATTTTCGGGAAATGAAAACGACAAGAATCGCATTCTCAATGTCATGTCGCAGTATGAAGCCTTCGTCACTGCGTCGCTGAAGTCACGTCCCGGCGTCACCGAGAACATGATAGATGGCCTTCTGATAACATACTTCTGTTGCGGGGAATTACTGACCATGTGACGTGGAAACGAGACTTCACCAGCTGCTCCTTTCCCTACGGGGGAGAACGACCGGCGGTGGTGACGCCCACGACGACTACGGTGGCGACCATAGCGGTGTCGCCCCAGCTCTTCTTTGAACGAGTCTTCACCAGGTGACGGCCCACGGGGGCTGAAGTAAGTCACTATTTCTACTTTTTCCTCATGCCGGTCTTGATCCAGACTGCCTTCCTCAAGACGTGAGGGAAGGCCACCTCCTTCCTGACGTGGGACAAGGGTGTTCGGGTCCGTGTGGCCATCACCGGGACCAGGGGGGTCTGTCGCGTCTGCCATATGGCAAGCGGGACAAACGTGCGGGTTTATTTCAAATATAGCTTTACCCCCTCTCTTCGGTCGGGTTGCTTAGCTCCGACCGAGTTTCACTGCCTCGACCCCAATTGTGGGACGGTAGTCCCTTCGCAGGTTTCTCTTTCTCTGATGGAGGTGTCAGTGTGGAGACACACCGAGGTGGGTTATGTGCGCAACTGCACGCTCGAGGGTCAACGATGAGGAAACACCTCAGAGTCTGCCTCGAGGAGCCAGGATGATCTTGAAGGATTATAGTGATAAGGAGGCGGTACAATCTAGGGAATAGGGACTGGTATCCACACCTGGTACAAACCTCGAACACTCAATTAACATCAGCAGCAGCGGGTGTTGGGTTTTGGGGGCGCGCCGCCCTGCGCCGTTTCGGCCCCGAATCCCGGCCTGGGTGCGTGGGCATGGGTGCATACAAGGGTTAACCGGCCTGCGCTCTCCCGCCGCGCGGGCGGCCGCTCGTCGAGGCTGGAGCGAAAGCGTTTGTGGGAGTGGTTGACTCGGGGCGTTTATTTTTCTCTTGCGGGATAACCAGGCGTGTCCGAATGTAAGGACCGTTTACTTCAACAAAAGCACATATCCCGTATTGTATTTCCGGACAGCGGATGCCAGCAGGAGACTGGAAGGTGAAGGCCGGGAGCGGCCGAGTGTTGGAACGAGCGCCACAGGGCACGGCTTGCATCTCTCCGCGCGGGAGACGGGGCTCACAGGGATATAGGGCGGGGAAAGCTTGGAAGATGGCGCCAAGCGCGGCGAGGATGGCATGCAAGCGAGCGCAGCACGCACGCGAATCTCGACCAGGCCAAATCTTTTTTTTTGGGCAGAGTGGAACCATCGGTAGAGTTAAAGGATATATAACTCCTTACTATTAATAGCGATAGCGAGGCTAGGGTATGGTACACGGTGCTGCTGTGGCCAAAATCGGGTAGTTCTATTTCAGCGTTCGCCATGCCCCCAGGACGCCATCTGGTTGGTTGGGTGGATCGGTTCTAGGTCTGTTGCTATTATCGTACACGTACACACGTATCATACACACATACGTTTTTGACCGCATACATCAAGTAGTGGCGGGTCCAGATGGGAACACCATTCATCTAGCTGTGCTTTCTACGGGGATAAATGAGGAATACATGAAGGTTTTTGGTTCCCCTCAAACACACTACCAAACCAAAGCGTTGAGCGCTACCTCCAACTCATGGAAACTCCTACCACGGTACGCGGCACATGCCGAATAATTGTTGCCGCCAACCAATTAATTATGTTGTACAACATCCAAGTGCGACTGACATTCGCTGGTCAACCTTATCCATTACTGCCGAACACATGTATACATGTGACGTACTAAATAGCAACGAGCACTATTCCACGTACGTACGGCGCACAGCAGCCTCTGACCACTACGAGGAATATTTATTCGTTTGCGCGTACATCAGTACAACGTGCACCCACCGCTATCACATTGTTCCCGCTGAGCTATACTACTACTACTACTACTACTGCTACTACTACCACTACTACCACTACTACTACTCCTACTACTACTACTACTACTCCTTATTTGGGGCAATGCACTAGCTCATGCCACACGTTTGCTCTAAGCAGAGCAGTAGGGTTTATCTATATGAGTACGCGTAACACTATCGTTACAGGTGGAAACATATTTATTTATACGTGTGTTACCTGTGTCTCCCTTTTCGCCTTGCGACGCCCCCGGAATTTCGCGTTTGTTACCCGCATCCCGAAGGGGTACCTTGTATATATATATATATAAAATCATATGTGACAAGCCCTAGGCCATGCGTCGGAAATATTTGTTTTACCGTGTCGGCCTCAATATCGGAATTTCGACACTTCAATATCTCGCGTTTTTTTTTTCTCTCGAGCGCTCTCTTCGAGGATCGGCTTCAACGCCCCTCGCCCTTCGTTCCCCCTGCTTACCTCGCCGTGAACGCGTGCGGGGACTGAGAGAGACAAGCGAGAAGTAGGCACGATCTTGGTTTTTGGGTGGCATGCTCGACCATTTTTTCGAGTCTTGACAGGGGGAGTGGTATTGCGCAAATACAAACGGGTAACTTTGAAAATATTTATTGCTGTGGTAGGAATTACATTTTGTCAGCTCTTTGCATTGCTGCTTCGAAGAGTCGCTGTCCATGTTGCTTCGCGGTCCATCCTCGACTGAGTATTGACGGTAGGTGTACTCTTGAATTTTTCAACAGTCTTGCTGTGGCGAGAGGATTGACTTGAACGCCCCTCACCCTTCGTGCTCCGTTGAATGCCACCCCGTGAACCATGAACGCGTGCGGGTGTGTCACGCGTTCTCATGCAATTTGTCGCTCCCAAAAGGAGAAGTTGCTGGGAAAAAAACGACATCATTGGCATCTGACTTTGTCCAGAGACTCGGATTTTATAAGGTACATAGAGAACTACACCCAGTTACAGCATCATCATCATCATCACGAGAAAAATCACGTGGCCGTTGTAAAAGAATAGTCAAGACAACAACAAAAAGGGAACAGCCAACAGCACAAACAAGCAGCGTGCACAACGGCCAGCACAGAGCGGTGTGCACCCCGCGCAGCACACTTGAGTACCAGCGAGGATCCCCCCAGCCTGTATACAGAAGTATATTGTAGCGCCTTTCGTCGCATGCGGCTGACTCACAGCGCTGTGTTTAGCAAGGGATATGTGGAAAGATGGAACATGAGACGAAGTAACGACGCCTGCTCAGGAAAACTGACTAGAAAAGAGCAAGCTGCCAGCAGAGCATCCGTCGGGTCAACAAAAGTAGAGTCGGACGAAAAAAAGAAGAGTGTAGTTTGGATCGTCCGAGGAGAGGCGCCGCGCGATGCATCGCCTGTCTCGGTAATCTTCGGAGTTGACCGAGGCCAGGTATTTGGTGTCGTCGCGGCTCGCGCAACTGCCAGAGCTACTGCTGCTGCTGCTGGTTTTGTTATGTGGGTTCCTCTCGTCGCGGCAAGCCAATAAACACGGCAACAGGTTTTGTACGTACTCGTAGGCTCACATGACATCTTGCAGTCATGTGTCACCTAGTAGGGAGAATGCTGGTGGCGATCAAGTGGCTCGACTAAGATTTTTGTACATCGTGGAGTCGGCAGCTCGCTGCGGGTGGTGGCGCAACACGCACGCGTGCAGGTAGTAGGTGCTACCAGCTACTACTATCATGGTACCATCCATATATGATTCTGCTGCTGCTGTCTCCTGCTTCATGTGTTGGGTGGTGCGTGAGAAGGCTTATTTCGTCGTCGATTGCTGCGTTGCCGAGGGCATCGTGTTGGAACACTGCTGTTGTACATGCTCGGCCTTTTTTGGTCCCAGGACCACGAGGCACGGGAGAGTACAAGAAGAAGCAGCCACGAAGACCGAGCGGCGCACATTCGGTGGCTATCTTGTGCACGTCGTGCAGTTTGGCAGGGGGGGATGTCAATGTGCGCTGTTGTTGTGTTGTGTATCAGTTCATTGAGATACGATGCGCGCGATTTTATGTATATTTTTGTGGCTCTTTTTAAGTAATGTCCGTTTCGAATTTGATGCAAATTTACGTAAATTTGAAAATTAGTTAGTCAAAATAAAGTAAAAAACATGTACCACACAGCTTGCAAAATTGAGTCTCAACCATTCGATCGGTCGTACTCACAGCTGACGTTTTTCAATTTTTTATAAAAAAAGCGTTTGTGGATCCTCAAAATTTGAAAAATAATCGCCACAAATAAAGACCAATTGAAAGCCGATAGCTTGGCCAAAAAGTTCCGAAACACTTTTTTTGGGGGTTATTTGCTGAAAGATTCCGGGTAACGTTGCTATGGGGGAAAAAGTTTTTTTTTTTCTAGCTCCTTGTTTGGTCATGCGGTCCAACAGGTCAAGTCGTCTATTTTTCATCAAGCCGTGATCAACATTGTCCAACACACACGATTGACCTTCGATCTCTAGATAGAGACAACCCATGGTCACTGCTCTTCGCTCCGAGGTCACATGAGTGTAGGTGACAGCGCTGAGGAGTTCATCTCGATTCATGCCCTAGGGCGCGAGAGGTTACTTGTGTTGTCCTGTGGTCTTCCGTCACATCCTCTCAAAATTCTGTTTTTCGCCCGTTGGGAGACGATAGAGTTTTGTCTCAGTTTTCTACACACCAGCCGCCAAATGTGTTTTCCACAGAAACCTGATCGGCGCCTGCCACAAATCACCGGCCGTAGAGTGAGCGCTGTACACCAAGGGGTGGTCGGAGCCCCTAATGAACTCGCCACGTTCAGAGTTCAGGACGCTGTCGTTGATTTCGTCGAACGAAGTGTGTGGAGAAAACGAATTTCGACGCTTCTACTCCACGATCTGCTTGAGAAATTCTCAAGCAGATGTTGGCCAAAATCGCCGCGAGACATCGATTTTGTCCGGAATTCTGGAAAGTGCCAAAAACTAAATGTACAAAATTGTGCCCATAGGCGACAGTCCAGGCAAAGTTTGGTTGGGATCTGCGGGAGTTTCAAACTTTTGGCCTTATATTGTCACCGGTCTGAGTACGACCGATCGCACATATTATACGAGTGTGTACGTATGTACAAGGATACGTAGCCAGTGCGAGCGTTATTTCTTCCAGTATCATTTTGATGTACTGCTGTACCGCACACCTGCCAAACTATTGATTTCGGCTTAAACTCTCGACATTCCTTTGAACTTCAATTTTTTGTTTTGTGTCGGATGGAACAATTCCAACTCCTTCCCTGCCCTATCCGAAGCATGGGTGCCGGCGAATGCCGGCACCAATGCGGAGCCCTTGTCCATATGTAATACTCCGGAGTACAATGCAAGCTTTCCCTTCGGAATGCGGTTATCGTGAAGCCCCGGGGGTATCGCAAGTTGAAAAGGGGGAAAAAATCTTCAAAAACTACGTAACAAAGGAAAAATGATTCGGCACCGCGCAAAGTCGCCCAGCAAGTAACACCGATCAGCCCAAATGAGGTTGAATCTATAGTCTACATGGAAGAAACGTGAGGACCGCCCTGATGCTGGAGGTGTCTCTAACAGGAATCGGAGCGGTGCTTCGTCTCGATAGGGATGCGTGGCCAATGGTCAAATGGCTTACAAGGCAGGCAAGGTGTCTATTAGGAGTAGGGACGGTGCCATGGCTCGAAAGGGATGCGTGACTAACGGTCAAACGACTTAAGGCAAGCAAGGTGTCTCGTTTAGGAGTAGGTATAGTGCTCCGTCTCGAAAGAGATGCGCGGTCAAATGTTCCAACTGCTACGGCTTCCAAGCATGAGTACCCCCCTCCCCCCCCCCCCCCCCGCCCCCTGTGTACTTCGATCGCGCGTGTTGGTGTTCTGTGACAGGATACAAGACCGGAAGAGGGTCTTGCCGAGAGGCTTCCTACCGAGGCGGCTGCGAGACCGCCCTACCCGCAGACCTGCCCTCATGAGGAAGCCTTCTCGCCGATCAGGAAACTTCTCTTTGGAGATGTATCGGGGGACTGCTCTTCGGGGGTGTGCCCAGAGCCGATTCAGGTCCGTGTTTTTGTGATGAGTGCTCGAGGTCGTGATCGAATTGTCGATTCACAGTAACGATTTCCCCTCCTCTCCCGGAATCGAGATTGATGATTATTTGCTCCGATTCCCGATTGTTAGTCGGGATGGAGATCGAGAATTGGGACGAGACCGCGATCTTTCTTGCGATGTCTTGATTCTTCGGGGGGGGGGGGGGGGGGGGTTATGCGTAATAACTGTTCATATGGGTCCGCTGACGCCTCGTAGGAGACGGGTCTGGGGACGGCTCTACGGGTGTGTGTCCTGAGCAGATTCATGTTCGTGTTTATTGATTATGTTCAGTTTCTTAGTAGGATAGCTCACCCTCCATGTGACTCGCCGAACCCCTCACGGCGAATCGCGCTTGGTGCGCCGCGATGTTGGCATGGTCGGTGAAAGCCGTCCCGGCGCTGTAGGAATGTGCGAGTGGGTAATGTCCATACAGCTACAGCCGTGCACGAAAGAGTATACCCCACCCCCCATTAATTATTTCAAGGCTGTCGTCCGTTTGCAAGAATGTACTCACAAGGTGCCGAGGTGTGCCTCAAGAGTGGTTCTTAGTAGGATGCAGCTCACCCTTCATGCGACTCGCCGAACACCTCACGGCATCTCGCGCTTGGTGCGCGCGATGTCTCTGCCTCGTCGGTGAAATCTCGAAGTGCTCACTCCCCGCATTGTGGGGAAGAGGGTCTATACCTTATGGTCATACGACTGCGACCATGCATGAGACGATGATTATGCACCCCCCCCCCTCCCCCTCCTTTCCTTGGCTGGCATGGCATGATGCAGGACACCGGGAACTGGAATGCGCTGTTCCAGACGGCGCTCGAACTCCCCGAGGACGATGACGACCAATGCTACCATAAGTGGCAACGCCTGACCACGGTGAACAGGGATTTCGTGGCGGCCGCTGTCACGTACGGAAAGACGATCATATCGGAGTACTTCCTTGACCACGACTTCAAGAGCATCAAGTGAGGTCGCTGTCTGTTGTGTATGTGCTGGATGCGTTGGATGCGTCTTACGGTGTCCCTATGGTATGTGTTGTATGTGATGCAAGGGTTATATGTGTTGTGTGTGCTGGATGTGTTGTATGCGCGGTATGTGCTGTGTGTGTTGTATCATACTCGTCTTTCACTGTTCGCATTGTATGAGTTGTATGTGCTGTATGTATAGCATGCGCCCGTAATGTTCTTGCGTTCGGTTTATGTGCTGCAAGTGTTACAAAGAAAATCTTCCAAACACATGAGCTGTGTGTTCGATAAATTTAGGGTCGATACTCAGCTTTGCAAGCTGCGTGATACACCGGCCGCTCTTTTGTCCTACGGATGTTGTCAGGGTGAAGATCAACGGCAACGTTATTAGACTATAATATTAGCTACTATTAACGCACGCACTTCATCCCGAGAAAGTAATTCGTCTAGTATTGTACCAAGTATGCGTTGTACGCTTCTCCCGTTGTCCTTGTTGTATGCGTTGTATGTGAATTCTGTTGCTCTTCTTGCACGCGTTGCGTGAGTGTTCCACTATTCTTGATGCTGTACGCGTTGTATGCGTGTTTCACTGTCCCTATGATGCGTGTTGTGTGTGACATATGGTATGTACTTGGTATTCTGTGTGCGTTTTCCGTTGTCCTATTTTGTGTGCTGTATGTGCTGTATGCGGCTTCCACTGTCCGTTGTGTATGTGCTGTATGTGCTGTATGTGTTATGAGCGTATTCTAATGTCCTTGTGTTTTTGTTTGTGCCGTATGCGGCTTCCACTGTCCTATTGTATTATTGATAGCTGTATGCGTTGTATCAGCTACGTGCTTTATGTGTTGTATGGTTGTATCAGCTATGTGCTTTATGTATTCGAATGTCCTTATTGTATGTGTCGTGTGTGCTGTATGCGTTGTATGCGTATCTCACCGTCCTTGCTGCATGTGTTGTATCTGTTACATGCGTTGTGTCCGTTGTGTGCGTTGCTTGCGTCCTCAGACCTGGGGCGATGGGCGGAGTGGCGGGTGGCAAAAAGTTCGTGTGGCGAGGCATCTTGTTTAAACTGGCGGACGGCTCGAGCGGCCCTTACTGCGGCAACGACGAGGCTGCCGCGAAAGGTGGGTTGGTGCTTTTTTGTTTTGTTTTTGGTGGTGGTGGAGTTGTTGGTCGGTGGTGGTGGTGGTGGTGGTGGTGGTGGTGGTGTTTTTGTTGTTATCGTTGTCGTTGTTGATGTTGTTGCTGTTTCTTCTTTTTGTTAAAATTATCCTTTGGTTGTTGTGTTTTCCTTTTATTTCCCCTTCTCCTATTGTACTCCTCTTGTTTTGCTTATGTTGCTGTTTTCTGTTCCCTGTCTATTGCTTTTGTCTGGTTTCCTGTTAGTGTGTTTTTTTCTCGTGTTTCGTTTCGTTGGTTTATCTTTTGGCGGTGTGCATGCTATCACACCTCGGACAGATCACGATCTAGATCATGCAGATCATGTAGATCATACAGATCATATAGATCATCTACTGTAGATCCTAGAGCTGCCTTTATGGTATACTGCGCAGGATTTGCATATGTCTAGTATAGGTCCAACCCCGGAGGCATGTGCTAAACGATGCAGATCGTACGACTCCCACCCGCCAGCATTAGCTAGATGATACAGGTCTTCCTGAAGTGTCTAGATCATCAAGTGGTGATGGATCATCTGTCCTAGATCATCAAGTGGTGATGGATCATCTGTCCTAGATCATCTGTCCGACGTGTGCAAACTATACAACGGCTATATTCCTTTCATCTCATTTCCTCGTCTGCTTTCCTTTCCTCTCCGTTCCTTTCCTCTCTTTTCGTGCTTCCGGACTCTGTTTTTCGTGTCCAGGGGCCGGACATGACTTGAGAGGAGCAACACACTACCTGGGGACGCGCATCCGCGGCCTGCACTACGCGTTGCAATGCCTAATCGACTTCAAGGGGTTCCGAATGACCGCCCAGGTCCGTAGAGTATACAAGAAATAAAAGAAAAGCTGGACCGTTCCGCAAGTATTGAACGGAGGCGCTGTGTGAGTGGGACCCCCGGAGATGCCATGCACCAGCCGAGCACTTTCAGCAAAGAGACAACAATTGGTAGTTCTACATATTATAAAATACAAAATACACTCCAGCTGTGACATCGAAGATTTGTAGTTCTACATATTTACCAAAATCCGATGCACGTCGACGAGCAGTGTAAATGCTGACCCCTATCCGCGATAACCGTGAAGGCATGTTCCGGGGGGGAGCGCCGCTCAGGGTAAAAGTAAACTGCTACGAGTTGAGCTGGAAAGTAAAAACGGCGCTTATACAATACGAAGTACTAGGTATAAACTAAAGCCAATACCGCACGACTTGACCTCTCAGAGCCCCAAAATCCGTCCCTATACTATTTCCAAGTGATTTTGTCCCAAAAACGGGTTTCCATCTGTAAGTCGTTAACCCCTTTAGAGCCCTAAAATCCCTTCCTATACTAATTCCAAGTAATTATGTACCAAAAACGGGTTTCCATCTGTAGAGTCGTTAACCCCTCTAAAGCCCCAAAACCCCTCCCTATACTACTTCCAAGTAATTTTGTCCCCGAAATGGGTTTCCATCTGTGAAGTCGTTAATCCCTTTAGAGCCCCAAAGTCCCTCCATAGGCTAATTCCAAGTAATTTTGTCCCCAAAACGGGTTTCCAGTGAGGGCGTGTTAACGAGGGCAGCTTACAACTTATTCGACAGTACTGTGTGATCGAGGGTCACCGCATCATACGAATACAACTGCAGTGCTACATACAGTACCCTTTTTAACTCGTTTAAAGCCCGAAACCCCTCCCTGAACTACTTGCAAGTTACTGCCCCCAACCCCTCCCTATGGTAATTCCAAATTATTTGTCCCCGAAAACGGGTTTCCAGTTGTGGAGGGGGCATCTATAGATAGGCCATTCCAGTGGTATTGTCTCCAAGTTGGTCTCAACTATTGCCAAAACGATCTCATTATATGTCCAAATAGTTGATTCGTAAACCGGATTCTGTAAGTACAAGCCCGTTTTTCTGGTCTCACCCACCGGAACACCCTAAACCGGATTGTAGAAACGATCCCACACTAGTTCCTAGTGGTTTATTCTGTAAGTACAAGCCCGTTTACATGGTGTTATCCCCCGGAAAGCCTTGAACCGGATTATGTAACTATAGTCCCGCTTACCTGGTCATACCCACGGTAAAGTCTTAAAACCGGATAGTCTTGAAAATAGGTACCGGTATCGCTGCTATCCTAACCCCAATCCAACCAATCAAATGTTAGGGTTTAGGGCTAGTTCTCTTGGGTCTCGTACACAATAGTACGATACTCTTGATAGTAGGGGTGCCCCAGTAAGGCGTTGGTGTGCCAGGGCAATGTGACCGCCTTACACCGGGACACCGCCTTACTCAGACCGCCTTCTATGGAGACACCGCCTTACTTAGATCGCCTTATATCGGGACACCGCCTTACTTAAACCGCCTTATATCGGGACACCGCCTTACTCAGACCGCCTTGTATTAGGATACCGCCTTACCTAGACCGCCTTATACCGGGACACCGCCTTACTCAGACCGCCTTGTATCGGGACACCGCCTTTCTTATTGTATCGGGACACCGCCGTACTCGGACCGCCTTATACCGGGACACCGCCTCCCTCAGACCGTCTTATATCGGGACACCGCCTTACTCAGACCGCCTTATATCGAGACACCGCCTTACTCAGACGGCCTTATATCCGGACACCGCCTTACTCAGACCGCATTATACCGGGACACGGCCTTATCAGACCGCCTTATTTGGGGAACCCCTATTGTAGTAGTGTGCGCCACCCGTACTGTCGAGTACCAGGTTAAATGCGAAGGTCTACCGGGCTTTACAACTCAGAGCGCCGGCAAAAAAGTTGATATATAGCAGGTTGCGCAGCTGGGCTGACAGCAGGTTGCACAGCTTGGCATTGATTGCTGCGTTCAGTCCGCCACACTCCGCTGACGTACGATACGAACTGTGATTTTGAACTTGAAAATGTCGCAAATACGTCAGCTGTGAATTTGATAAAGTGAGTGGTCAACGCTCGTCTTTGCAAGCTGCTGCGTGATACTACGGCTGTGCATTTTGCACATGTAACATTCGATTAATTCTGTGAGAACAAAACGTTGATGCGTTGATAGTGCAACACCGTATCCTTGCTGCAGCTTAATTCCGAGATTTTTTTCCCCCGATAATTTTCCCTAGCTGTTATGGGCTGCGTTTAGGGTGTAGGGTCGTGGTCGTTTCATCCATTGTGTTGAAGCAAGGCCCAAAGTCGTAAGCGCGCCTCGCGTAGGCACCCATTTTCCTCTTTTTTCTTATTTTTTCCTTCGAGATTTTCTAGGCCTGTCTTGCGACACCGAACTATTTGTGGAGTCTGGCGTTTCGTCGAGGTAACATCGAAAACTTCAGCAATAAACTTGCATCTCTCTTCTAGCCATACCGTCCCTCTTCGAACCATCGAACCATCGAACCTCCCATCTTTCTCTCTTCCCAGCACTGCTTTCTTTGTTCTTACCAACCGCTCATTCTTCCCCAATCTCCATCGCTGCATCTATCTCCATCCCTGCCTATATGCTGACCCCTTGCCCTCCTTTGTATCTCTTTATCTGATAAAATATTCTAACGACGTCAGCTGTGAGTTCGACAAATTTGGGGTCGATACTCATCGTTGCAAGCTGCGTACTACATCTTATCTTGTTCCGTTTCCAGGCGTTGCTTCCGGTTGACTCGACCACGCTAAGGTACGGCACTGCCGATGGTGCGCGCAGCGTGCACAACGATGACGCTCAGCTGGCCGACTGCCTCAGACAAGCCGGCAAGAAGCTTAACTTGCGCACCCACAAGGTCCACGAAACGGTGAGGGGGTATGGTATGGTATGGTATGGTATGGTATGGTATGGTATGGTAGGGTAGGGTAGGGTAGTTGATGGTGCGGGGTGGGATAGGGTGGGTTGGTGCGGTGGGCTGTTGTTTAGCCGGCGTTATTGAGGGCGGTGGCACTATTCAACCAGCCTATTGGGACCCCCCCCCCCACGGTGTTGCTACTGAATTCCAGTCGTGCCAAGAGGTTTGGTAAGCATTATAGAGGGCTGTGGCACTATTCAACTGGCACTATTGTGAGCCCCCCCCACTGTTGCTACTGTACTCCAGCCGGGCCATGCGATTCAGTCGGCATTATTGAGGGCGGTGGAACTATTCAACCGGCACTTTTGGGAAACCCCCCCCACTGTGTTGCTCCTGAATTCCAGTCGTGCCAGGCGATTTAGCCGGCATTATAGATGGCGGCGGAGCTATTCAACCGGCACTATTGAGACCCGCCCCCCCACTGTGTTGCTCCTGAATTCCAGTCGTGCCATGCGATTTAGCCGGCATTATAGAGGGCGGTGGCACTATTCAACCGGCACCATTGGGACCCCCCCCCCACTGTGTTGCTCCTGAATTCCAGTCGTGCCACGCGATTTAGCCGGCATTATAGAGGGCGGTGGCATTATTTAACCGGCACTAGTGAGACCCCCCGACAAAGTACCGCCACCCTTCTCTGTCCCCCCTTGGACAGGATATGTACTCGGCGTGTGATATTGAGGGCCACCTGGGCACAGACGGGCGCCACTATCTCCTGGATTTTTCCAGGAGTTTTCCGCCGGAGAGCCCCTACAAGGTACGTCTATTGGGACCAGATGAGATGGGATGGGACGGGATGGGAGAGGATGGGGTGGGATGGGATCGAATGAGATGAGATGGCATGGAAGGAATGGGATGATATTGTTTGGTTTGGGGTGGGACGTGATGGGGTGGGATTGAATGAGATGACATGGCATGGAAGGAATGGGGTGAGGTGGGATGGGATGGGATGGGATGGGGTGGGGTGGGATAGGATGGGATGGGATTTATAGAGTGGAATAGAGTGGATTGAATGGGGATAAGTTTAACAAGAGTGTTTGGAAGTGTTTGTTGGTGGTGATATATGGCATGGTTATGAGCGCCCATGCGCCCATATGTTCGAAAGTGTGCATCTCACGGCGCTTCGCGCTTTGTGCACGCAATGCCTTCCCGGTCGGTGGAAACCCGACGTGCCCACTCCCGACATTGTAGGGATGCGATTGTCTATGGTCATCCGACCACGGCTATGCATGAAATGAGTACACTCACCCCCCCCCCCCCCCTCCACCCGTAGCAAGCTTTCTGTCTCGAAAGGGATGCGTGGTCAATGGTCAAACGACTAAGGCAAGCAAGATATAACCCCCCCGCCCGCCCCCCGCTCCTCCCGTGCCATTCGCGATCCCTCGCTCAACAGGTCGATCACCTCAACAGCCTGCTCAACAACGGCACGCCGGTCTACGTACTCCCGGAATCGAGGGGGGGTGCGGCGTCAGCTGCGGCTGTCAGGGGGGAGGCCGACTGCGAGAGGGAGCAGGGCGTGGTTTTAATGGCTAAATTTGAGACGAGTGCAGCTACGCTGACGAAAAACGACATCGCGTACAAGGCGAGAGCAGCATTGTAGGGAGGAAGGAGGAAAGGGAAGAACCGCACTGAAACTGAACCCAGCCCAACGTAACCCAGCCCAGCCCAACCCGACCCAACCCGACACGAGCCAAGAAATAGAAGTGAAAACAGAAATCGCCTAACCTGGGTGTGCGTGTGCGTGTGCCTCCCCTTCTCGCTTTCCAGGTGAAACTGGATGGGGGCGAGATCGTCGAGGTGGCCGCCGCGCGCGTGGTTGATAGATGTCTGTCGATCTACTGGCGGATGCTTCGGCCCGAGTTCGTCAAAGGAGACGGGGAGGCCATGGTGTATACGGTTAGTGCTCATAGTGTGGTGTAAATTTTGTTGATACTTCGTACACGACGTTGTATATCACCCGAGGCGTTGTATATGACACCCCTTTTGTACACGACACCCCTTGAGTGTACCACCCGGGGTGATAAATTAGTCCCAACCCTACCACCCGATTTATCACCCGGGTACATCGCACTAGGTGTATCACACCCTCCGTAATGCCATGCCTCATACCTGGTAGCAAGTAGAATACACAGTATGTCGAAACTATTTACTAGTATTGTATGGAAGCGTTTTCTAAAAGGGTTACGCATCTAAGTTGACCCCCCCCCCCCCCCCCCCCACTCCACTCCGTCCCGGCATTGTACGAGTGCGAGGGTCTACGATATGGTCTGACAGACCATATGTGAAATTAAATACCCCCCCCCCCCCCCCCCCCCCCCAGGCGCAGCAATTCTCGGAGAAGCCCCTAACTTCGGGCCATATCTCGTCGCACCCTGCCGTGGGGGAAGGGTGTTTAGGTCCGTGTGACCATCCCCGGGACCAGGGGGGTCTGTCCCGCCTGCCATATGGCAAGCGGGACAAACGTGCGGGGTTTTTTAAATGAAGCTTTACCCGCTCTTTTCGGTCGGGGTTGCCAGCACCGATCGAAAAGAGCAGGTATAGCTTCATTTAAAAAACCCCGCGCGTTTGTCCCGCTTGCCATATGGCAGACGGGACAGACCCCTCTGGTCGTCGGCAGGACCCGAACCTGATCCACGGCGGCAGCATTGTGAACCACGATGGTCTAACGGTTACGGCCATGCTTGATAATTAATACCCCCCCCCCCACCCCTTGACGCCTTTTCAACTGGAAACCCATTTTTAATAGAAAAATCACTCGGAATTAGTATAGGGAGGAGTTTCTGGGCTCTAAAGGGTTAACACATCACAGCGGACTCCCCCCCCCCCCCCCCCGCCCACTTCCCCCCTCGCCAGGGGCAGCAAACCTCGGAGACCCCGACCTCGGGACCTATAGCATCGCTCCCTGTCCGCGACAGCAGTGGGGGCAGCATTGCGACGAACAAGCGCGTGAGTGACATGTTTACTGGTACCGCCGCTCAACGCAAGGGGAACAAGATGCACATACAACGTCCCTCGCACATCTCGGAGAGGAGCGATGAAGACATGTCGAACGCGCCTGACTCCATCCACCAGGGCTCGTTCCGATCCCTCGCTAACGCTGTTTCTCCGGCCACCCGGGTGGCTACTGCTGCCGCCACTGCTGCTGCGGTTGCTGAGGAAGATGAGGATTTCGATGAGATTGGGGGGGGTTACGATACTGGGTTTGGGTCGGATGAGTCCCCGACTGAGGATACGAGAAGACGCTTTAAAGAAGGAAGACGCTTCCAGGAACAAAGTGCTGGGGATGGACGAGGAGGAGGGGGGGTGGGGGAGGAGGGGGTATGGGGAACCGAAGAACGAAGAGGAGGAGGGGGGGGAGGAAGAGGCGGGGGGGGGGGGGGGGGGGAAGGAGGACGGGGAGGAGGAGGAGGAGGACGAGGGGGGAGGGGAGGAGGAGGACCACAGAAGTCTTCCTCGGAGGAGGGAAGCACGGACGAACCTTCTCCGCCGGATGCAACGCCTACTCTTCAAAATGCGGCCAGGTTTTCCGCAGGTGAGAGGATTTTTGTGCGGGGAAGGGGGCGTGTTCATATGGTGCTTGCCTTATTGTTTTGGCCGGCGACCACGTAACCCCTTCCAGACAGGGAAGGGGCCCGGGGGGGGGGGGGGCAAGGAGGAATGAAGAGGGAAAGGGGGGGGTGATGGAGGGGGGGTGTTTCGTGTGCTTTCCCAGACAGGGAAGGGGCCCGGGGGGGGGGGGGGGGGTAAGGAGGAATGAAGAGGGAAAGTGGGGGGTGATGGAGGGGTGTTGTTTCATGTGCTTTAATTATAACATGAGATGTCGGCAGGGGGTTAACCCTTGTGTGACCCAGCTTCCGTGACCAATATATTGAGAAACACCTCACCCACCCTTTAGAGGCCAAGCGATTTGCCGGACGAATGTATGCTGTCGAACTGCGAACATGTTGTGAAGCTGCTTGCCGTCTGTTATAGGCTACTGTAGATACTATCTAAGCACGTCTCCCCATAACTGGGCGGGGTTGAGGGTTTGCCACGCAGGGCCGATATACTGTAATCGCCGCCAGCACGGTCCGGACTTGTAAGTGTTACCGATGCTACACTGTTCTTTTTTGCCGTCCTTTCCACCCTTAACCCCCCCCCCCCCCCCCCCCCGTTCCCGCCTCCCACTGCTATCCCCCCTGGCTTGCAAGATGGCCGAAAGCCACCCAGGGAAATACCGCGCGTCTCGCGCCGTGTACTCAGCCGGGAAAACGCCATGGGGGCGGGTCGGCTGAGGAACGTTCGTAACGCCGTTCGTAATGTAGACCCCAGTGTAAACCTCAATGCTGGGTCCATCTACAAACCGCGAGGGGAGGGAAGGGAGGATAACGGCGAAGACCAGAAGGACATGAAGGAAGCGGAGGATGCGTTCGTTAAGGACTTTCGGACAAAAAAGGGTGCCTTCACACCAACAGTGGACCAGCCTCCCCCGTCCCTTCCCCCGCTGGCGCCGGGAACAAATGCGAGCATTTCCATGCGGAGCAATCTTCCCTCGATAGCCTCACGCCCTCCCGTAGCCGGCTGGGGTTCGAGTCGGGGTTCGGTCGGGGGTGAGGGTAGGGTCGGGGGTGGAGTTTGTAGAGGGGGGGTGCCGGTTGTTTCTCCGGAGGAGCCGTGCTTGGACAGGGGGAACACTTCTGGGTCCATAAGGAGCGCTTATGAGGTGTTTATCGACTACGACGACGAGAGCAAGTGAGTGCGTTGGGGGTCCACTCATAAAGACGGTGTGCGTAAGGCGATGCCCTGATACATATGGCGGTTAAAATTGCTTGGCGCGACTGGGCAACTGCGCTCATGAGACCTGCAATGAACGTTTTCCCTGTCCGCGGGGCGGAAGATAGAAAACGTAAAGGTACATCAAATTGAGGCTGCTTCCCCCATCAACGTCGTATGCGTAAAGGTGATAAAATCGCTATATAAGGCGGTCAAAGTCGCTTAGCGCGAATGGGGAAAATGCACGCCTAACCCGTAACCTGAAATTAATACGGCGGCTTCCTCGAATAAGGCGGTCGTATTGCTCAGGCACACCACCGTTGCTGGGTGGGAGACCCCTGCTGGGGTACATGTGTGATTGGGGGGGGAGAGGGAAGGGGGCGACGGGGGGCGGTGCACATAGAGTCATTTCCCGTCACCGTTAATAATGTTGCTATTTCCATTGCCTCTTCCGTAATAACTACTGCGCTTGTCGGACGGATTACCGACCCCCGCTTGGTGTAGATATTTACGGCAAGATCTGTATGGTCTAGCTCATGTTACCATGTGGGACCCGTACGATCTGCATGATCTGTATGACCTAGCACATGTTTCCGGGGTAGGATCTGTACTCTAAATGTGGATCGCGCAGAGCATCTCGTAATGGCTGATACAGGATCTAGTGTAGATGATCTGTAGATGATCTAGATCGTGATCTGTCCGCGATGTGCAGTACTGTAGATTATCGATATGATCTGTGGATGATCTGTGGATGATATGAAGATGGTCTAGATCATGATGTGTGGATAATCTGTATATGATCTAGATCATTTGTCCGAGGTGTGCACTACTGTAGATGATCTGTAGATGATCTAGATCGTGATCTGTACATGATCTGTAGATTTTCTGAAGATTATCTAGATCTCGATCTGTCCGAGGTGTGCGCTACTGTTACCATCACCATGATCATCGCCAACACAATTACCGTAATCACCGCCATTGATATTACCGTTTCCATGCGTGCGCATGGCCGCTATCGCTGCCGTCACCACGCCCCTCGCCACCGCCGTTACTCCCGCCATCATGAAACCCATTTCCCATTTCCACGCGACCATAACCATAACCAGTGCCATCATATCAGGTATCACACCAGCGCGACACGCCAGCTAGCTCTGGATTGCGAATACAAATGAGTTAACTTGACGCACATGTATGAAAGCACTTGGAAGTATGGCGAGCTTGAGCTTTTTTTTTCCCCATCCGCCGGAGTATAAAAACAAACATTAAGAACACCACGACCCCGCCATCACCATAACCACTGCCACCACATTTACCATTGTCGATACCAGTACCATCACACCATCAGGGCTTCTCATGAGTCATGAATCGGCCCGCGGGTGGGAGGTAATAAAAATATCGCGGGTCAAGTCGGGTCAGGTCAGGTCATGTGGTGTTTGAAATCGCAAGGGTCGGGTCACTCTTACCCAACCCGACCCGTGATGAGTGACGAGACCCGTGAACAGCCCTGATTATCACCACTATTCCCATCACCATTATTCCGTCACCGTTACCTTTGTGGTGAAGTACCACCGTCATCACCTTGACGGTCACCATCACGTGAAAATTTCCATGACCATTACCACCAGTACATTTACCACTACCTAAACATGACCAATACTGTTACCATCACCCCCCCTCCCCCCCAACCGCCGGCACTACCACCACCACCATAATGGCAATCACCGTCACGGTTGCCCGTCCCGCCCCGATAACCATGTACAGGACGGAGAAAGGCGTGCCCGGCGGGTCAAGCCGACGGAACATCGCCGGGTCCTTCAGGGGGAGCTGGCGGAGTTCCAACATGAGTCACCGCTTCCAAGGGGGGGGGGGGGACTGTTTTGGGACGAAGTCAATGCGCGGCAGCGCTCAGGAGAGTTTAGGCCGGGTGAGATTTCGAAGTTTGCACGCATCAGGCAGATCAGGCTACTATATGCAAAGTCGATTGCAAAGATCGTGCATCATCTGTGCACGTTTCGGATCCACATGTTGTGAATGATCTGTAATGTCACGTTCGGGCCGAAGTGGATGCGCGGCAGTGCTGTTGACAGGATGAGATTTCGAAATTCTCATCACGCATCAGATGGATCAGATTGATTACTGTACAGATTGCACGTATCATAGTCACTTGATATGCACCATCTGTGCACTTTTCCGCGGGGTTGGTGTACGGGATCTGCAAGATCTGTACGTGTCACGTTTGCCGCCAAGGTGGATGCACGGCAGCGCTAGCGAGAGTTGTTGGCTGGGTGAGATTTCGAGGTTTTCACGCACCAGACAGACCACACGACTGTACAGATTGCACAGATCGTAGTCACTTGATCTGTATCATTTGTTCGCTTTTCCGTGTGGCTGATGTACGTTTTTGAATGGTTTGCACATGTGACGTTTGTGCCGAAGCGGATGTGCGGCGGCGCTAGCGAAAGTGTTGGCGGGGTAGGATTTCGAAGTTTTCACGCACCAGACAGATCAAGATCGCTGTACAGATTGCACAAATCGTAGTCACTTCATCTGCAGCATCTGTACACTTTTCAGTGGGGGCTGATCTACAAAAGCTGTCGGGTGTTTACGTGTCACGTTTGGCGCGAAGTCGATGCGCGGCAGCGCTTGCGAGAGTGTTGGCTGGGTGAGATTTCGAAGATCGAACAGATCAGGTCACCGTATAGATAGCACAGATCATATTCACTGATCCGCATCCTCTGTAAACGTTTCGAGGCACCGACTGCAGGGGGGGGGGGGGGGGGGGGGGCGAAGTCGAGGCGTGGCAGGGCTAGCGAGAGTAGATACTTGGTGAGATCTCGATATTTTTCGATTATCCACCGCCACCGCCGCCGCCAGTACGTCCGAGATGGCAATACTATCGCTAGGAACACCCCTGATAGTGTATTGTATCTGTCGCCAACTTATGTGCATTGCTGGATGGCCGGTTGCCCCCTTCTCCCTTTCTCCGCAGTAGTTTCCTCCCTGTCTTTTTTTCTCTCGCCCGCCCTCCCATCCACCCTCTGCCCCCCCCCCCCCCCAAACGTCCTTTTGTGGTGCTGCAGAGGTATCGCGTTTTGTGTTTTCAATAATTTCACCAAGCAGGCATTATTTTATAATCATTGGTACCCCTCCCCCCCCCTCCATCCGAACACCGTCTCCCCTGCCACCCTCTATCCCGCGCCCGCGTATGATGGACCCTCGTGAAGCAGGTGGTACCAGGCGCGAGCTACGAAATGCTGGAGGTGCGTGGTCTGAAAATGGGAGTTATTGTTGTATTTTGTGGCGTGTGCCGGCTGGGGGGCAGGGGGGATATAGGCATCACCCGTTCAGAGCTGCAACACATGTTTTCTACACTGTTTCCAAGTGTTTTGTCGCCAAAAATGTGGGCGTATTTCTCAATGGGTTAATCCCCGCTTGGATTACACTTCCTTTGTGGGAACAAAATATTGGCATTTGACTATTAATAGGATAATTCATGGGATTGGAAAAGCGTTAGGTTTTCGGCGTAGAGGGCGTAGCTTGTTTGCTTGTTTGGTGGTATCTCTTGTTTGCTTGTTTTATTGTCATGGTGTGTTTTGTTTGTTGTCTTGCGCTGTACTGTTGTGGCTTGGTCGCTTGTTTCGTTGTTCGCGTGTCCCTGTGCTTGCTTGTTTTGTTCTTGGCTGGTTTGCTTATTTGCTTGTTTGCGTGTTTGCCTGCTTGTTTCTTGGCTTTTGTGCTCGTTGGCTTGTTGGCTTCTTTGCTTCTTTGCTCCTTGTATTGTTTGCTTGTTTGCTTGTATGTTTTCGTGCTTCTTGGCTTGTTCGCTTGTTCTTCGTGTCGGTTGCATGCTTGTTTGCTTTCTCGCTTGTTGGTTCGTTCGCCTCGTTCGCGTGTCCCAGTCGTTCGCCTGTTCTACCTTTATGAACTCGTTCGGCTTTCCCTACTCCCCTGCCATCGTTCTAAACAGGATCTACCATTCGAGAGGCTGGGGAGTTTCATCCGGAGGGCAAGCGACCGAAACATCGGCAACGGCGCAGGTACGGTTGTAGGGGCCTGCATACAGAATATACAGTGGGGGTCCCCCAATAAGGCGGTCTGAGTAAGGCGGTGTCCCGATACAAGGCGGTCTGAGTAAGGCGGTGTCCCGGTATAAGGCGGTCTGAGTAATGCGGTGTTCCGATATAAGGCGGTCTGAGTAAGGCGGTGTCCCGGTATATGGCGGTCTGAGTAAGGCGGTATCCCGATTTAAGGCGGTCTGAGTAAGGCGGTGTCCCCGCATAAGGCGGTCGAAATCGCTTGGCGCAACCGGAGAATTGCAGGCATAACCCTGATTGAACAAGGTGGTTTTCCCCCAAGACGGCGGTCAAATTGCTCTGGCACACCAACCACCGCCTTTTTACAGTAGGTGACCCCTGCTGTAAGCTGTAAGACGATATTGTGGAAGAATTACACGATAGAGGTGGCACGTTTTTTTTTTTTCTTTTTCTGAATGACGGGGCTTCTTATAACCCCTTCAGAGCCCCGAAACCCCTCCCTATTGTAATTTCAAGTTCTTTTGTCCCCCAAAACGGGTTTCCAGTGTCCATTTGTGAAGGCGTTATGACCCATTTCCAACTCCTACTCGTACGTAAAATATCCTATTCTGAAACTCCAAGCGTTTTGTCCCCCGTGTCGGGACTGCGTTGCTGAAAGGGTTGTTAACCCGAAATCGTTGGAATTTTCGGGGGGGGGGGGGAGGGTGAGGGGGTTGCAATTGTTTCCGTTGAATAACTAAAAGCCATGGGATCGCTCAATGGGTAGTAGTAGTAGCACCTTTTTATTTTCCCCCAAATCAGTTTTTGGGGAGGGGCAGAGTTCCTGGCGTGAGGGTCCCCAGAAAAAGCAAAATGGTTCGCCTCTATCACAACATGAGTCAGTACGAAGGAATTTTGACCGCCGTACTGCTGTACCGAGAGGTCGCCGCCTTATTCGATGCAGGGCGGTCGATCGCCCTGTTGAGGCCTTATCGCGGGAGTACTGCAGTGCGAAGGAATTTTGACCGCCGTTCTGCTGTACCGAGAGGTCGCCGCCTTATTCGACGTAGGGCGGCCGATCGCCATGTTGAGGCCTGACCGCGTGAATAGGGCGTTTCAAATGTTGTACAATACAGCGTTGTACTGACCCTACCATGATGGCAGAGTAGGAACGTGCGCGCGCACTTTGCAGGTTACAGTACGTGAGCTGAATACAACAGGGCCCGCTGAAGATATACCCCGTTCATGATTTCTACGTGCAAACCGATTTTAGCCGGCTCAACTTCGGTGGCCACCTTATTTTGACCGCCTTAGGTCTAGTGGGTTAACCTCGTAACTAGTAACGTCGATTTCGCTGGTTCGAGCCTCCCGAGCGCATACTTGTACTTGTAGGGAACTTTCGCTTGTGAGGTGATTGACTCGCGGAAAGCGCGAGAGCGTGAGTTAGCAGAATTCGATGACAATCGACGAGCGTTGAGAATGCTGAACCCTCTGCGCGGTAAAATATGAAGGCACGTACCGGGGGGGGGGCACCTGACCACGGCTTGTGCAGAAGCTGGAAGTTAAGAGTGAAATGCCCCACTTCTCTTGCCTCCTTTTTCTGGGGCTAATGGTATGAAAGGTCACTTAGCCCTTTTCTAACTCCTAACATTATTCTATCATAGTGTAACTCCTAGTGTTTTGTCCCCATGTCGGGAGTGCGGTGATAAAAGGGTTAAGGGGCTCTTTACCTTACGGACCACCCGACGTTGAAAAAGCTTTGTACACCTCGGACAGATCACGATCTATATACCATATATATCATATAGATCACATAGATCACATATATTACATGGATTATGTACATCATATAGATCATACAGGTCATATAGATCATATACATCATATACATCATGCAGATCATATGGATCATGCAGATAATCTAGATCATCTAGATGCTGTATCTGTCGTTTCGAGATGGTTCACGGGATCCGTGACGTAGAGATCCAACCCTGGAAAATTGTGCTATAATGGATCATGGAGATCGTACGAGTCCCACCAGGCTACATGATCTAGGCCATGCAGGTAATTCTGCTCAGGGATCTATGTGATCTGAGAGACATGTTTCATTATCAATGAAATGGGATCTGATCTGTCTCTGGTGTGAAAAGCTTGTCCCGTAAGACCGATCTGTTATCCGATGAGGTAGCAATGCAACGAAAAATATTGAACAATGCACAGATCCGAAATATAGTGGGCAGGTTCTCAGTCGACGAGCCTTCGTCAGTGAAATGTCTTTCGACTTGATATTGGAACTCGTGCCATAGCACGGTTTTCGATATTTGATATCGATGATGATTATTTGTTGCATGTTTCTGTTGACTGCCCTTGCACTAGGTATGTAATACACCCGTAGTGTACGATCGTAAATGAGCTTTCTGTTTTGTCTTGACGCGTGCTTTTTTTAAGGCGGGGCGATGACGAAGACGATGACGAGGACGATTCTGATCATGGCGACGATGATCATGATGGTGATGCTGATGCCTACCTGGTATGATTTATTCATATCAGTACTGCTGAACCCGCGTCTGAATACATGCACCCATCTGTACAATAATTAACGAAGTTGGTTTTGGTTTGTTGTTGCGCTTACTTTTTTGTTTTTATTTTTTCAGGCGGAGCAAGCGGGCGGGCCGGACCTGGTCTTATCTGGTTGGAGCCCAACAGCAGTGCCAACATGTCCTACAGGTTCTACCCTGCTGCTCAACCCGAGAAGGTATGATGTACAAGGGCTCCGCTCCGCGGGTGGCTGACGCTTCCCGCTACGCTAGCGCATGAAAGAATACAACTAGATGTGTAGGGGGCAGAAAGAAGAGGCCCGTGATTTGGTGCAACTGGAGATTTGATCATGACAAGAGCTGCTTGTGCAGAGCTGATTGCCCTGTGCTGTGCTGTGTGCTTGCTGGCGATGCCACGTTCTCATCGGCAGTACGTTGTAACTTGCGGGGGGGGGGGGGGGGGGGCATGAAGAGAATCGAGAGAGGACAATCAATGAAGGAAGTCAAAAGACGAGTACACAGCAGTACGCACGTACATACCGGTACATAACGTGAGGCTTTGAAGGCTGAGGGCGCTGTGCTGATTTTTTATGTCCTTGTGGTATATGGTGGACGGCCACGTGCTGCTGCTGCCATAGCCCAAAGGGATGCGGGTGGGTGTGTTTGTGTTGTGCTTTAAGCAGAAGAAACAGGTGCGAAATAAACGCGAACTCATAGTCTAGGAGCAAGGTGTCATATAATGAGATAACTTCGAAAAGCATCGGTAAACACGCGCGACCGGAGAACCACGCAGCTCTCAAAAATTAGTATCGACCGTAAAATAGTGCCGGAGTGAGTGAAGTACTAAAGTTCATGTGAGTAGTTATGTTCGTCATTTTTGCCTCTATTTTCGTTACTTTTTTCTTCGTACGCGCCCTTTTAGCCAAAACGCCAAGGGGGTGGACATGCATCGAACCCTGCGGTCACTGGTCGAGGTTTTGGCGCGATCCGTAGAGTGTCCGCGTGGCAAGCCCTCAAAAGAGTTGTCGCCCGCGGGGACGGATACGACGAAACCCCTGGGTTACTGCATCAGGCAGTTTTTTCGTGCGTAACTTTTTCTGTTTTTTTTGCCAAGATCGCAGTTAACAGCCAACAGACAACATGCAGAGCCACTCCACAACACGCCACACCACGCCACACCACATACCACACCACATACCACACCACACCACACCGCACCGCACCCCACCACGCCACGCCACATACCACACCGTTTCCCACCACGCCACACCACACCACACCGCACCACACACCACACCACACCACACCACACCACACCACACCACACCACACCACACCACACCACACCACACCACACCATACCGCACCACACCATACCGCACCGTATTGAATTTCTGCGACTTGCTGTTCCCGTCTGTCTGTCGGTACCCGTTTCCGTCTGTATCTCATGCAGACGATAAGCGAGAGGCGGAAAAGTTTGGGCAAAAGCTCCGAAGGCAAGGTATTGCCTCCTGAGACCTCGCCGGAGGACTGGCAGTACGTGCCCCTGTCCCCTGATGCTCTCAGCGGGTTTTCCAGGCATGACCCTGACCGTTCTATCCGAAACCAGGAGGTGAGTCTTGTTTTATAATAATATTCTAACACAACGTTAGCTGTGACTTCGACGAATTTAGGGTTTTGCTCTCCCTTTCTATTACCTTCGCATTTTCTCTCTCCCTCCGTAGTCGTAGTTCAGATCCGTAGTTGCTCACTGAGCAGGTTCTTCTCCCCCCCTCCCCAGTATGGTACGCCCTTTCGTTTCGACGGCGGGAGGACGTGAGCCCTGCCTTTCCTCGCCGACTCACATCGAATTGCGTACGGTGTTATATGATAGTCCACTACTCCGTGTCCCTGAAGACAGCAAAACAAGGAACCAGGCTGTTTCGCAGGTCGGGTCGCTTTCTCGCGGTTCGGGTTGGGTCAGGATGATCCGACCCGAACCCGACCCGACCCGGGAGATTTCGAGCACCTCTTTCGCACACTTCTACTTTTCAGCTTCTGGACAAAAAGCCGTGGTCACAGGTGTCGTCCCTTCTCCCTCCCGGTTCTTGCCTTCAATTTTTATCACGCATAGGGTTCAGCAATCCCACTGCTCGTCGATTTTTCATCGAGTGTTGCTAACTCACGCTCTCGCGCTTTCCGCAAGTCAATTTATGCGCAAGAAAGAGTCCCCATGAATTTATACGAGTATGCACTCGGGGGGACTCGAACTCACGAAACTGACCTATACCAGGCTCGAGGATAACCTGATACGCCACCGGGGCGACCGGCTACCTCTCAACCCGACCTGACTCAACCCTCGGTATTTTAAAAAGCCCGCACCATTTTTCCCTCGGCTGGTTGCTGTGGATATTTTTTCCCTCTGCTGCCTGCTGTCTCCTGCGAGCTGGACGCTGAAATTGGTGTTCCACGTAAAATAGAGGCGTACCTCCATTATAGAAAGAGCCAGCCACGTCAGGCGTGCGGTTGACCAATTGATGAGAGTTGGACCAACTCAATGAGTTGTTTTGAAATTTGAAAGTATAGCCAGACATACGTTTTTTTCTGTATGAGTTGATTCGGATGTTTTTGTTTTCGTCTACACACAGGTGCACGACGCGACGGAGATGATGATCAAGAACGTTGTGCCCATGGTGGCGGAAAGGTTATCGGCGTTATGCGAGACGGTGCACGAGCAGCTTGATCTGGCCATCGAGCTGCACAGGTAAGGGGGGGTTAGGGTCGGGGAGGGAGGGGATTGTTTGTAGACACAAGCCTGTGGCGGGATGTTCAACGTTGTTTTGTTTTTTTAACTTTTTTTCATGTATGTTAGCTGTGAGGTCGATCAATTTAGTGGTCGATACTCATTTTTGCATGCTGTTTGATGCTCCGGCCGCAACGATAATGTTCATGTTGTCATTGGTGTTGTTTTCGTCGTTTTTGTTTTTGTTGGCGGTATTGGTGTTAGTTTTGGCGGGTTGTTGGTGTTGGTGCCCTTGCCTTTGCCGCCGTTGCCGCCGTCAGTATGTAACATTGTTCGCTTATGTACCATCCATCCAAGTCCGCGTGCGTCATATTGATAGTACCCGTTCAACGATTCGACCAATCGTTTTGGCATGGATGTTGCGTTTAACCTCGCATACCGTTTCCTGACGTTGCTCGTACCCCCCCCCCCCCCCCCCCCCCCCCTCCCCGCCTCTTTTTCTGGTTGGGCGGTTGGGGAATCCGCTATCTTTGAGCAGATGCGGTGTAAACATGCGACATCTGGGGCAAGTGCGGTCTACGATTGATGTAACGGACCCGAAGAAGAGGTGAGGGTATCTACCGTACGGCCGTGGTCCTGTGTTAGTGCGGTATCCTATAGTGAGGGGCCCCATTCTAGTGCGGTACCCTCTAGTTCGGGGACCCAGTTTAAGGCGGTGCCCTTTAGTGCGGGACTCCAGTTTAGTGGGGTGAAGTGTTCCTGCGGTACCCTATATAGTGCGGGGATCCAGTTTGGTGCGGTGAAGTGTTGAATGCTGTGACCTCTAGTGCGGGTCTCCAGTTTAGTACGGTGAAGTGTTAGTGCGGGGCTCCAGTTTAGTGCGGTGCCCTCTACTGCGGGGCTCCATTTAGTGCGGTGAAGTGTTCGTGCGGCACCCTTAATAGTGCGGGGCTCTAGTTTAGTGCGGTGAAGTGTTAGTGCTGTGAACTCTAGTGCGGGTTTCCAGTTTTGTGGGGTGAAGTGCTAGTGCGGTGCCCTCTAATGCGAGGCTCCAGTTTAGTGCGGTGAGTTGTTATTGTGGTACCCGCTAGTGCGGGGCTCCAGTTTAGTGTGGTGAAGTAAAGTTATTGCGGTACCCTCTAGTGCGGGGCTCCAGTTTCGTGCGGTAAAGTTTTAGTTCGGTACCGTCCATGGTGCGGGGCTCTAGTTTAGTGCGGTGAGGTGCTCGTTCGTGGCCTGTTAATTATTATTTGTTCTATTAATACACGCACTTCATCCCAAGGAAGCACTAGTTGTTACGATTTGCCTTTTTTTTTTTTTTTTTCATCCTCCGGCGGATGGGAAAAAATAAAGCTTAAGCTCACCACGCTTCCGCGTATTTTCATACGCGTCGTGTGTCGATTCAACAAAGTAGTTTTCGCAGCGCAACGCTAGCTGGCGCACCCTGTTGCGATTTGTCATTTGTTATATCAGGGCACAAATAGTTCCACGGCGGTCTATAGATGACCTTCGAGGCGTATAGCAAGTGACAAGTCGTAGCAACGTGCTTCCTTGGGATGAAGTGCGTGTATTAATACTGGGTAATATTATCACAACTTGCCGTGGATGTCAACCCTGACAAAACATCCTTAGGAAAAACGAGCGGCCGGTGTACCTCGCAGCTTGCATAGATAAGCATCGACCCTAAATGCATCGAACTCACAGCTGACGTGTTTGGAAGATTTTTTCAAATCATGGTTCCGGGTAATACGTTTTTCTTGGGTTTGATCTGTTGTACTATAGACAGATCCTGTACAAGCTGTGAGGACGGCACAGATAGAATGTAGATGATCTGGCTTGCGATCTGCCCGATGTGTGTGTGACCTCTTTTTGGTGCGGGCTAGAGTTCTCACCGACCTCCTATCACCACCATTGCCTCGTTTGTCGAAAAAAAAAGCCTGCTGCGGGATATGATGCTGACCGAGATGGTGGCCCGGACGCTGAAGAACATTCTGAGATCTTTCCAGCGGAAGTGGATGAAGGCGGAGAGATCGACGAGCGAACAGGGCATGCGGATGCTTGGTGAGCACGTAGATGGGATACTGCTGTTTACGATGTGACCGCGGGGAAATCCCGGATGCAACGGATAGGTTGCTTCCTCTCTTCTCTTCACTTGGGTGCCACGATAGCCGCACCAACTATTGGAGGCGTTTTCATGCTTCATGCCCCCCCCACCCCCACCCCCACCCCCCCCTCACGAGTCGCGAGAAAACGATCGCTATCCTATTTATAGGAGATAGATGGTGGCCACAGACGGCGAAGCAGGAAGGGGATATGATGAGCAAACAGTTTTATGTAATACAAGGGCTCCGCTCCGCGGGCGGCTGACGCCGCCCGCTACGCTCGCGCAAGGCAAGGAAGAATGCAACTAAAAAAATATGTAAAGGGGGCAGAAAGAAGAGACCCATGATTTGGTGCGAACAGCGATTTGATAATGCCAAGAGCTGCTTCTGCAGAGCAAATTGCCCTGTGGTGCTCAGCTGTGCTGTGTGCTTTTATTACCGGTGTCTGATCTGCAGTATGGGGATAATTTGCGTGGGGGAAAAAACAGGGGGCCGCGAAAGATCAAATACATATAGAAATAGAAAAAAGAGGAAAAGTAGTACTCCGTACACAACACGCATTACACCCGGTACTGCTCTATTTTCGAAAGAAAGCACACAGCGCAGCGACACAGCACCGCAGCGAAGGGCACGGCACCGCACCGCACGGCGCTACGCTGCGCTGCTGGGCTATATATAGCCGGACTGATCTGAGCTGGGCGTGCATGTGATCCAACAGCGTATAGTATCTGATGGTATGTACAAACCTGGTGTAGTAGTACCGGTATGTACTAATGGCGTTTCGTATTTCGAACGAAGCTGGAAAGCAAAGAAAAGCTGGAAAGGTTCCGCAAGTAATATGGAAGTTGGAGCTCTGAGAGGCCAGGGATGGGCAATCCCTGAGAAAGACAAAATTAAGTAAGTCTATATGGCAAAAACGTGGTGGGCCGATTGTTGGAGGTGTCTCTATTAGGAGCAGGAACGGCGTTCCGCCCGAAACGGATGCGTGGCACATTGTCAAATGACTAAGGCAAGCAACAAATGAGTACGCTCCCCCCCCCCTCCCTCAAAGCCGGTGAAAGCCCGGCGTGCTCCGTCCCGACATTGCAAGGATGCGAGGGTCAATAGTCTCAACACTACGGCTATGCATGATATGAGCCCCCCCCACCCACCCGTTGGCCTCTACTCAGTATTATATTTAGGTTGGGTTGGCGTCGGTTGGCAAGGACATTGTAGAATATGCCGCTCACTAATTGAGCTAGACCATCAGGGTACCGTTTTTTTCTTGGTCGATCACAGCTGGTGGTCGAGTTATAGACCATTTTGGGCGGGGTGGAGAGCTTTTTCTCCCCACAAGGGGAATTATCTTGTCACGTATCAGGTGGTGTGAATATGGTGAGGCACCCACGAGGCAGTTACAAAGTAGTGCCATTGCTGGCTCCGGAAGTGGACATACTGAAGATTCAGTCAACTCACTGCTGTCATCCATATGCCAGTTCGCCTCTCAAGCGGTTTTTAGTAGGATGCAGCTCACCCTTCATGCGACTCGCCCAACACCTCACGGCGCTTCCCGCTTGGTGCAAGCAATGTCTGCCTCGTCGGTGAAAACCCGACATGCTCCGTCTCGGCATAGTAGGGATGCGAGGGTCATACCACTATGGTCATACGACTACGGCCATACAGGAATATCGAGTACACCCCCCCCCCCACGGCCGCCCGGCCGCATTAATTTATCTGAAACCCTTTTTCCCACCTTGCCGTGACGCGCGGTCAAATGTTTCTTGGCGAAAACATTTGCAACGTTGGCTGACGCAGGTGTAACCGCCCCCCCCCGCCTCCCCCCTCTCCCCTCCCCTCCCTCGCATCCCCCCTCCACTCCCTCGCCTGTCCCCCCCCCCCCCTCCTTTCCGTGGGAACGCCTTGGTGTACCCCGTCTCGTTGTGTGCAACTCCTTTTGGTGTCTTTGATGGTGACGTTTGACAGTGGTGGAGTTCTTGAACCTGGTTACCGGCGCGCACATCAACTCCAAGAAGTTCTGGCGAAACGAGGTATACATACGGAGGCGTTTGGGTTTTACTTTTTTTTAGCGGGGGGGCAAGTCCTGCTCTATATCGCGGTACTTGTATCCTGCGTTTTACTGTCTCTTTTTTACACTGTGACTCTCTTCCTTCCTCTCTTAAGTTTGCCATTCTCTCGCTGTCTAACTTCTCTCAATGTGTCCCTTTCTCTTTCGATAATATCTTTTGTTAATCCGGTACTTGTTTTTGTCGTTCTGTTTCTTTTCGTGTCACTAACCGCGTTGTTTTGTTTTTGTCCCCTTTTTTTAGTTTTTTCCACGTTTCTGGTGTGTCCTACTTCGGTTCATAACATATACTCAGTATATTTTCTGTATTGTTTGTCTATTAATAGTCTACTGCTGTAGTACCTGGGAGTAATTTTTAGACTGCGTGCATATCGGTAGTCTATTTGTACCCTTTTATTGTTGAGACAACTTTTGATCGTACCTTTTTTGTGTGTGCTTTTTGTTTTGCAGGTGGTGAAAGGCGTTCTGCAGAGGTTTGGACTGACCGCCCTAACTCACGAGGAGAGAAGATATCCGACTGCGGTTATGACCCAAAAAGCGAACGTGCTTAAGACGTGCGTCTTGAAGCTCACCGAGATGCAGGTATTTTTATTTTTTGTTGTTGAGTGGTTGATTGATCGATCGGTGGATCGATTGCTTGCGTGCTTGGTTGATTGATTGCCTAATTGATGGGTTGATTGGTTGCTTGGTTGTTGATTGATCGATTGATCGATTGATTGGTCGATTTTTGATCGATAATCGATCGATCGATTGGTTGATGTTGTAGATTTGTTCAAACCCTGTTCCCCCCTCTCGTTTTTGTGTTCTTGGTTCGTAATCTCGTTGTTTTATCTATCGTTCAGGGTTTGGTGCTTATCCCGGCGGCGCAGAAGCAGTTTGAGATGGACATGAACCCCTTCGGCTTCATGTTCGCCGTCGCTGACATCCAGGAGATCAGGCCCATCGTTAGGGTGAGCGAAACACTGCTCTGCGGAGGTTGAGGTGGTGGTGGTAGTGGTTGTTTTGGCCTCAGTGGTGGGGGTGTGGTATTGGTCGTGTTGGCTGTTCTGGAAGTGATCGTGGTGTTGGTGGCGGGGGGGGTATCGAGTGTGTTGGTGTTGAATTGGTTGGGGGAGGAGGGGGGGGGTATTGATTGTGTTGGCGTTGAATTTGTTGGGCGGGCGGGGGTGGCGTTGGTGTTGACGTTGACGTTGGTGTTGTTAGTTATGGTGTTGCCGGTGTTGGTGTTGGTGGTTGTGGTTGTGGTGGTGGTGTTGGACATGGTACGGGGGTATGGTGGCGGTTGTGTTGGTCGCAGATTCGACCAATTTGTTTTAGTATACTTGACTTCATGCCGTAATTCTAAGCCCAGCCTGGGCCACGTCGTATCCGACCGCCTAGGAAAATTCTTGGAACTGGAAGGAGTAACCAGGAGCGAGAAAGCGAGTGTGGGGACTGGAGACGATCATCCTTTGTTTTTAGGCTCGGCCACATCGTAAACGTGTACTACTGCGTCAACCATTTTATCGAGGTTGGGTCAAGTCGTAAACTTTACTGACTTTCCCCCCTGCCTTGGTTTCTGCGCGTAATGCCGATGCCTTTCCCATTCCTGGTAGCGCATGATCCAGCGCGTGCTCGAGTTCCAGCGGGTGGAATTTTCTCCTGTTATGTTTCGATTGTCGTTGGGAGCTGCGTCGTGTTTGTCCGTGACCATGCTAGTGCTTGACGAGACAGTCAGCTCGCCGCTTCCATCTTTGTTCGAGAAAACATTTGCGCCTACTGCTGCTGCTGCTGCTGCTGCGGTAGCACCGAGCTTCCCATGTACGTGGCGAAAGGGTGTAGTGCGTCTGGCTTCTGACGCGACAGTTACCTCACGGTTACGTTACGATTGCATGGTGGTTACGTTACGGTTACCTGGCGGTTACTTGATGGTTGCCCAACGGTTATCTGAAGGTACATGATGGTTGCGCGACGATTGCCCGACGGTTTCCTCAAGGTTGCCTAACGGTGACCTGGCGGCTACCTGATGGTTACCTGATGGTTACCGGACGGTGTCCGGACGGTTTCCTGACGATTACATGACCGTCACATGACGGTTATTTGACGCGGTTAGATGACAGTTGCGTGGACGGGACGAGTTCACGATATACCATTGACGGTTACACGGTAGTTGCATGCCAGTTCGAGCAGCGATGACACCGCCCCCCCCCCCCCCCCCCCCCCCCCCTTCCTCCGTCCCACTCTGCTGACCGTTTCCACGACACGACAGTACATGCACATCTTGGACTACGGGGGCGGGGTGATGCTGTCGATGCAGGTACGGTTGCGCGCTTCATCCCGTCCGTGATTTTTTTTCTTTTTTTTCGGTATCCTTCACGTTTCATGTAGCCCTTCCCTGGCTACAGTAGGTGCACTATTTGGTGCCTCCGTATTATCCCCCTACCCGCGGGTTTTTGTTGGTTAGGTTGTTTCTTGGTCTCATGATTATGTTGGGAGGTGAACATAGCGGTGGTGACAAGTGCTTCGGGAAAGAGTGTCGGCTTCGACTATCTGTCTACATCGATGGCGATGGCGATATGGTATTACTAGTAGGTGAATATCGGCCATACTAACGGCAAGGCTGTGGGTTCAACTCTCACCGAGTGCGTACTCATGGCAATAGGGACCTTTTCTTGCGTAAAAAACTACGAGCGGAAAGCGCGAGAGCGTGAGTTGCCAAGATTCGATGTAAATCGACGGGCATGAAACGCTGAAAAGTGGGAATGGTGAACCGTATGCGCGGTAAAAAATGAAGGCACGTACCCGGGGGGCAAATGGGATACACCTGCGACCACGGCTTGTCCCGAAGGTCGTGGAGGGTCGATATCTCTTGCGAGCTGAGCTGGAGAGTAACAGTGGTAACGAACTTTTTTCTCTTCTTTCTAAAGACGCTAGCGTTTCTACCATTAGAATGCACACATGAATGTTTCCGAGGCCCTTGGTTTAAAGGTTTGTATATCTCGCCCAAAAGCGGACTGCCTACACCAATGTTTAAAAAACTATATAGGAATTAGAATAGAAATATGGAATTGCTCCGCACCTTTGCGGAGATGTTGTGGAATCTTCCCGACCTAGCCGGCTAGCCTAGTAGCGAGCAGTCGCATCGGAGTGCGAGCAGGCAACAGTCCCAGCAGCAGCAGGGTGTCCCAGCAGTAGCAGGGTAACCGTAACCCTGACCCTAAACACCAGAGATTTCTCGGTTTTCGCTCTTTATTTCATATAATAAGAAAAAATGCTCGCGTACACTACCGCCAAAAGCTGAGTTTCTTTTGCGCCCCATCAGTCGGAATAGCCTTTTACGCATGGCGAAACAATACGCGTAACCGCATGGCAAAACCCACTCCCTCGGGTATACCCCCCGGCCTAGGCATCGACCCCTTTGGAGCCAGGGTATGGCAACCAAGGACAAGGGTAGATGCGATGTTATCCACAGTCGTCTCTGTCAGTGCTCAGCTGTAGGAATGGGACCATGTCGCGCATGATGTCATTTAGAGTATTGTTTCACTTCGGACACGAAACCTATCACTGGTCGATAGCCAAGCGGCCAGCGCTGCGTCGAGTGGTCGATGCTTTGAACGTCACCATGCATCCTCGCTATTGTTGTTCCATCTTTCCATCTGCAGTCCCACACGGGGTTAAACTTGTAAGAATGCCTCATGGCACAGATGGGATTCCCACGATCAGGCGGTGTCTTCGGGTGAAGGGCCTCGTCAAGTCTGAAATGGTTGGTGGCTTAAACCTTATAGAGAACACCGCCCTGCCGACATGGGAACGAAACACTTGGGGTTAAGACTACCATAATTTTAGGAGTTGGAAATGGGTTCACGCCTACACAGCTGGAAACCTGTTTTTGGGGTAAAATTGCTTGGAAATAGAATAAGGAGGGGTTTGGGGTTGTGAAGCGGTTAAAAGTGCTACAGTTAATGGTAGAGGTACCCCGGTAAAGCGGTGGTGTGCGAGAGCAATATGACCGCCTTATAGAAGGAACCCGCACTATTCACACCGGTGGTATGAGTGCAATTCCCCAGCCGATAACGTCTTCACAACTGGAAACCCGTTTTTTTCGATAACTTACTTGGAAATAGTATAAGGAGGACTTTGGGGGTGCTGAAGGCGGTAAAAGTGCTATAGTACAGTTGAAAGTAAGGGTGTCCGGGTAAAGCGGTGGTGTGCGAGAGCAATATGACCGCCTTACAGAGGGAACCCGCACTATTCACACCGGGTGTATGGGTGCAATTCCCCAGTTGCGCCAAGCGACGTTTGACCGCTTTGTGTGGGTGTACCGCCTGATCGAGGGACCCCGGTGCCCATATCGTAGAACGCCCTAACGATGGTGTTAACGCTAATTCTCCAGTCGCGGCTAGCGATTTTGACGGCCTTGTACGTATGGGGGTACCGCCTAGGTCAGACCGCCTTATCAGGGGACCCCTTCGCCACTATCGTAGAACGCCTCAACGCTGGCGTTAACGCTAACACTGTTGCTAAATGCAAAGCCTAGAGCTATCGCTATCGCTCATGCTGTCACTGCCGCTACTCCTTCGCTTCCCCTATAACAGCAAGGCTGCCGCTATGACTAGCGCTCCCCCTAATTCCCCCTCACGCGACAGTGGGTACCCCCATTTAGAAGCGCCTCGTGAGAAGCCGAAACCAGCGCTCTTAGCTAGACATTGCTCTTTTCTGTAGCGGGAAACATATCTCTTTTTGGCATATAGGCGGGGCATGCCGATTGACCGCTCTTAAGGCCCGGACGCTCTTATCCTGGGCGCTCTTAAATCGGGGTATCCCTTTTACGATGGGGTCTACCCCTGGCGTCGTTCTACGGTAGCCGTACGCTACTCCTAATGACTAGCGCTTCCCCTGACAGAACCCAGAACGCGGTAACACTAACTCTGCCCCTGCGACACCCATACCGCTGGCCCCAACGATATCGGTGATGGTAACCAAATGTTGTTGCTACCGCTAACGTTGACGCTACTCCTAGCGCTTCCGCCAACGCTACCCCTGACCTCTCGCTGCTGCTTAACACTAACGCTACTCCTACACTACCGCTATCGCTGATGCTGTCGGCGACGTCAACCCCCGTCCCAGGCGGAACGACTCAGGGTTGCCGGTACGACCGACGTGCGAATCTTGAGACGGCTCAACTGGCAGGCTAAGCAATACTTCATCACGGCGTACCAGTCGCTACCCGATGACAAGGTACAGCAGCGCATCTCCCGCGGTTACAGATTGTTTGTATTTGGTTTTCGTTTTTTTGGCGTTTTCTTGTTTTCACTTTTTTTTTGTTTGGTCATGGTCTTGACTCTTGACATTGCGTCTGCGTCTAACTCTTAATTCGTCATGTCACTCTAAGTGTGACTCTGGTTAGGCCTGGATAGAAGGAGCCTTGTTCACTACTTCGCCTGTGTTGTTTTTTCTTCCAAATTTCCCATTTTCTCTTATCTTCGAAGTTCCCTGATATTTTACCTCGTGGGGCAGCTGGTAGAAAATAGTCTTATCATTCATTAGTAAACGTAGAAAATTGGAAATTTGAGCAAGTTTCTTCAAGTATGGAAGACATCAAACCCTATCCCAACTGGAATTTAGTATACTTCACATATCGAAGACTAGCGATCATGGCTGAGTACACTCCGGAGTATATTCCAGCGCAGTCGCCAATACCAGCATCTCACAGCGCACTCCGCCTGCCCCTAACCGCCGCCACCACCACCACGGCCGTAACTACCTTCATTCGATCGCTCGCGTTCGCTTTCGTTTGTGTTTTTTTTTTTTTTTCCTCCGACCCACGCCTCGTAAAACTTTGAATGCTTTCTATTTTTCTGTTTTCAGTATGTGTTTTCCTTTGGTTTATTTTTCGTTGTCGTCGGCCCATCTATCCCCTTTACAGCTCCAAATTCCCTGCGGTATTTCCAGGTAATGTTGTCCCACCAACAGGTTTCCAACTGTAAAGGCGTTGATTATTGTTCTGAGTAACAAGCCGTTTTTTTTCAATTATTCATTTTTTCATTTTTAACTAAATTTTACTACTGTGTCGCACTTTTCTTTTCTTTCTTCTGTCGTGGACAGGAAACGCGGGCAGCCCTGTTGAAACATTCTTCGTCCTTGAATAGGTCAGAGTCCTCTGAGGTCCACGAGCGCCCGATCGTGAAAGCAGAGATTCCACCCGTTGATAATGGCGTGGTCGTGCCTCCCCCTCTGGAGCCCAATCCCGAGCAATGTCTAGGTAAGTTTGGACTTTGGTTTCGCGTATCGTATGGAAAAAACGTAGTGATGGCCGTGATGTTGTTGGTGTTTCAGTTCTAAGTAGGAAGATTGTTCTGTCGCGAAAGGGATGCGTGTTCGATGGTCTTGAGCATCAAGGCAAGCAACGAATGAGTACGTGCACCCTGTCGCCGCCCACCCCGAATATCTAAAGTATGCAACAAATGAGTACGCCCCCCCTCCCCCCCCCCCCCCCCGAATACCTAAATCAAATAACAACGGACTACGCCCCCCTCGCCCCCGTCCAACTAGCTACAGCAAGCAACAAGTGAGTAAGCCCCCCTCCCCCTCCCCCCCCTCCCCCTCTCGTCGGGCCGCGCCTCAGAACCCCATCCGGAGGGGCCCCCGATCAAAACCCGTGTCTGCGGGAAGGATGGAGTGAAGGGTGCTTTGTGGACAGTCGCCAAAGCCTGCTGCGTGGTGAGTGTCAAGGGTCTTTTTTTTTGTTTTGCTCTCCTGTTTTTGTCTGTCCCATCTAGTCTATACGGTTGTTGATTCTCAGACTGTATTCTCCGGGTCCCTCCCGTTTTGTTACTCAGATCCGAGGTCGTCTACCCCCCCCCCCCCCCCCGCGCTGCTGCTGTGCGATTTCGTTTTTTTCACGAGAAAGGAATTCAGCACTTTATTTCCTCGTCGCCTCGCGTCGTTTTTTTTGCATACACACTCCATGCGTTTTTCTCCGAAGGAGTTTTTGCTATTTGTCTCTACCCGTATGCACTCGGACGACTCCAGCTCTCGAAAAAATTGGCCTTTTAGTAGTTATGGGTTTCACCGTTAGACGGCGTTTTGCTACGGTGTAGCATCTGCGGTGGCATGGCCCCAAGCCGCAGCTTTTACACGCAATCCCTGCCCGCCCTCCTTCCCTCCCCTCCCCTTCCTTACCCTCTCCTACCCTACCCTTCCCTACCCTCCCTTCCCGTCCCTCCCCTCCTGTTTCCTACCTTCCCCCCGTTTTGCTCCTCTCCCCTCCTTTCATCCCCTGCCCCCCCCCCTCCTCTCCTCCCTGTCTCCCCTCCCGCTTCCCTCCCCTCCTCATGACACTCCTTTTTGCTTGTGGTGTTCCTTCTTTTCCTTCCTTTCTATTGGCACGTTAGTGGCGAACATGCATGAAGACGGAAAAACCGGAGACGTTAGAGTTCCCAGTACGTTGTCCGACGCGCACCGTTACCGGCACGATAGCTGGCCGCCCTGGCATCGAGACGAGGAGACCGTCGGGTTCGTCTGGTGGAGGGAGCGACAAAGTGAGTTGGCGGCGGGGGGGGGCGGGGGGGCATACCAGCACTCTTTTGTTGCTTTCTTTTTCGTTTGATCATTGACCGCGCATTCTTTTTGAGACAGAGCACCGTTCCTACTACAAATTGAGACATCTCCAACGTTTGGGATGCTTATTATGTTGTTTCCGTACCAGGTATATTACGTACCAAGTATTTGTTTAGTGCAGGGGGAAAGTGGGTGAGGTGGGGGGGTGGGACATACCAGCACTCATTTGTTGCTTGTCTTGGTCGTTTAATCATTGACCACGCATTCCTTTTGAGGCGGAACACCGTTCCTACTACTAATTGAGACACCTTCAACGTTTGGCATGCTTCCTGTGTTGTTTCCGTACGAGGTATATTACATTGCCAGGTATGTGTTCATTGCGGGGGGACAGTGTACATTTACCTGGGACAGATCATGATCTAGATCACATAGATCGTTGAGATAATATAGATAATATAAATCATATAGATTATACAGATCATATAGATCATATAGATCATACAGATCATATATATATCGTACAGATCATGTGCAGTAGATCCTGTATCTGCCGTTCTGAGATGTTGTGCAGGATCTGTATATATGGAGTACAGGCCCATCCCTGGAAACATGTGCTAGATCACGCAGATTGTACGGCTCCCTCCCGGTAACATGAGCTAGAGCATACAGATCTTCCGTGAAATATCTATATCATGAAGTGGGGGTTGATTATCTGTGAAAGTCAGTAGCAGTATCCACTTGGGTATGTTGAGCCTGACGAACGAGGAGATAGATGGCGGCATAGAACCGTTTTTCCATGACACGTACGAGTAAACAGCACGAGCTGGTGCCCGGTATCACGATGGCATACGTGGAGAACTAGAGCTTGCAGCGCCACTTTCGATGTCTGCGCCTTTTGTTATGATTGGTGTCTCGGGCGCGCGGGAGGGGGGGGGGGTTCAGTTTGTGCATCAACGTAGTCGTATGGTCATAGATCCTCGCATCCCTACTATGCCGGGAGGGAGCTCGTCGAGTTTTCACCAACCAGGCAGACATTGCTTGCACCAAGCGCGAAGCGCCGTGAGGTGTTCGGCGAGTCGCATGAAGGGTGAACTGCATTATTCTAAGAACCGCTCATAAGATGGACTTCGGCACCTTGTGCCTACTCTTTTTTGGATGTCAGCGCCGATGAGTTATACTTTGTTTTCTGGTGTGACCAGGGTGGTGGTGGTGGTGTTGGGGGCGTATATCACGTGCGTAAATGGAGGTCGCTTTGCCGCTCTCAAACCCTACACATACCAGATAAAGTCCCAATGATGTTATGCTTTATGGAGATTTTTAAGCCGGGTTTTGTGTTGTTGGGTTTTTTAGCTGGTACGTATGTTTGGGGGATTTTGAGAACGCGATAAAATCTACGTGGTACTGCGTTAGTACGCGGCGCTGCTAAGGGCTCAATCTCAGGGCATGCGATATCTCTCCGTCCTGCTCGCCCAAGATTTAATCCCTAACATATTCTAAAAAATGAAAATGGCACTTCAGCTGTGAGATCGAAATGTTTATCCTCTCTCCTTGCAGGGTGCGTGTGATACTAACATATTGTGTTGAAAGTGAAAATAGATATCAAGGTACTGATATTGCCGACTCGTGCGCAAATGCCTCGCTCTGTTTATCGTTCAAGACATTCTATACCGCCCCCCCCCACCCCGGCCGCCTTTTCCCCGTGTGTTTTGCTCACGTAGGTCCATGTCTGCGACCCCGGCGACGGGAACAGTGGGGCGGGGGCCGAAACGAAGGAGCTCGACATCGACGATCGTTTGGGGCCACCACCAGAACACATGCCAGGGTACTGATGTACGTAGGTTTGGGTGGACGAAGCCTCCAGTTTCCTCTCGCTCCGGCCTGTCCCGTCCCTACCCGGCCCGAGCCGGTCTGGCCCGCCCCGGCCCGGCCGAGGGCTGTATGGGCGTTGGCCCAGGGTATTCGATGTAGGGTAGGGCCGCGACCCGTGAAGCCCCTTGTTTTTTTTACCGTGTCTCGCCCCCTCAAGGATTGAGATTGAACTGGTTGCGTGCGGTTGTGATTTGGCCTCGGTGCGATGTGGCTGGTACCAGCTTGGAGAGGACATGGCCTGCCGCCCTCTGGCTGGTAGCGCGTCGGCTGTGCAATAGATTCACACACGGCCCAGATCACGATCTGTTGTCTAGATCCTTTGCGCACCGGACACATGACGGTCTAGATCATCTAGATTCTGTATTGGCTGGTATGAGATTATGGTGAACATTCACGCGTTGGGGCAGATCACGAGCGTTCACACGTAGGATATAGGTCACGGTCTAGTTAATCGATTTGCTGTGCCGGTATTTGACGATGCCGCCGATACGCAACAAGGAGATTTGGCAATGCGATGGCGATGCGTCAAGACACATTTGGTTTGGTCTTTTTATCACGTTTTTTTGGGGCAGGGGACCACTCAATGAACGGGTCAAGCCGAGGTTGTATAGCATCTTTGTGGTGGTAATGGTGGTAATGTCGATAGCGGCGGCGCTGCGTCGCTTATTTAGCCCTTGACTTGACCTGGCAATTCTCAAGGGTTGTGTTCCGGCCTGTGTAGGGAGGGGTATCGTGGGGGTCTCGCTATAGTGCCGGTTGAATAGTGCCTTTTCCGGTATCGTACCGGTTGAGTAGTGCCTATTGCCGGTATTGTGCCGGTTAGTAGTGTCTATTGCCGGTATAGTGCCGGTTACATCGCCCGGTACGAAAGCACAGAACCCGCCATAGCAGTGCCAATACCGGTACTATTCCCTATAGCGCCGGTACACGACATATCCATCCGGTATTGTTGTCTATTACGGAGATCCATGGTTTACAGGGGTAAATGCCTTAGACTAGTCTATCATGTTGCAAAACATTCACCGGAAATTTCTCATAATTTTCGCAATATCTCGGCGAGAACATAACATTTTTTATTTTTTATTTTTGCGCGGTGACCGTACGGCCTATGCGAACAATCCAAGCTGTCGTGTACCGTTATCGACGAAGAATTGACAGAGTTATGACCCCATAGGCATTAAATGACCCCTGTCAACAATGGATCTCCGTAATAGAATATATGGGTACCCTAGGGCGACTACCACCGTACTCTCGCGTTGATCGTTTGAACGACGACCACGCATGTTCTTGGGGTGCTCTTCTGTTACTTGCGTTGGCCCTTTTGATCATTGGCCACGCGGTGCTTTCGGGACAAAGCACCGTGATTACTCCTTATAGAGACACCTTCGACATTTTGGCGCTTGTCACGTGTTTTACGTGCGAAGAGGGGCGGGGGGGGGGGGCTGGTGAGGAAGGGACGTACGTAAGACTCGGACACACGCGGTACGTTTAATTTTTTTATTTATTTTACCTGTGGGAGTTTTTTTTTTCTTCCTGCTGGCTAGGCCTTTGCTCGCGCGCTTTAGTTTGCATCGCCTTGCGTCGCGTGCTGGTTGCGGGGTTGATATGCTTGCGTTTGGTTGTTTGCTTGCTGTTGGTTATTCGCTTGCTATGCTTACTTTGGCTGGCTGTCTTGCTTGCTTGCTTACTGTCTTGCTGGCTTGCTGGTTAGATCGGATGCTTGCCTGCCTGCGTGCTGACGTGCTTGCCCGCTGGCTGGAGCGTTTGCTGGGCTGCTGGCCTGGTTGCCGAGCGAAAGCTGTCTTGTATTGTCTATATTTTTGCATTTTTTTATTATTTTGATTTAATGTCACTGTTGCCCTTGACACCGATCGATGTGGAAACATGACGGGGGGGGAGGGGAGGGCAGGGGGCGTCATGGACCGGAAGGTTTTCGTGCGAGAATCGCATTTTTGTTTTGTTTGTGGGGGATGCAAATCGTTGAAGCGTCTGGTGTCTCCTCTCGTGGGCGGTTCAGTCAGACTCTTTGAAACGCGTTTTTTTTGTCGGGGTAGCAGCACCATTGCGCTACTAACAAGTCTTTTTTTTTGTGCAAATGCAAGCGCCATCGCACTTTTTTTCTGCGATTTTTGTTGGATTTTCTGTTTCGCCAGAATTGATGTGCTGGCGTTTCATCGTTTCTTGCCGGAATTCCGACTTTCCGACTATCTTGAACCCCCTGAGAACTGCAACATCGTTTCTAGGGGAAAATACTGGGAATTAGTGTAGGATATATTTTGATGTGGTGAAAAAGTTTTTCCGAAGAGAAAAGTTTCGAAATAGTGATGTGCCGTTCTAAGGATTACCGCATCGGGCACACTAAGCAGGCCGGGATATTGGCGTAGAGGTAGGGTGTGTGCCCGATGTGCAAGGTGGGCAGATGTACGACGCGAGCGCAGCATGGTGCTTGATGCTGGTGCTGCTGGTCGTGTTATGACATTGCCCCGGGACAGGGCTCCCCATTGACGCTTTCTTGCTAGATGCTTGATAAGTCCCCGCTCGTCGTTTGTTTGGTTGCGCTATACGTGGCTTCCAGAAGGTTGGACAGGTTTGACGTGGATTTTTTTTTTTATTGATGCCAAAATAGGTACACGCACGTTTGTTTTGTTTTTTTGCAAGAATGGGTACACAGGCGGTGACCAGCTTGCGAACATCCGAGTGCTCATGTCGCGGGGGGCGGGGAGGGGTTGAAAGAGTCTCGCTGGTGCACCCGTGCTTAATCTAGTACTTTAGATGGGGGTGTTTGTTTGATTCCCGAGCACCCAATGGTTGAGCTTAGCTTGGGACTTGGAGGTTTCGCGCAAATGTTGTTGCTTGTTTATGGGGCCGTTGGCTGAGCCCCCGCCCCCCCCCCCCCCCCCCCAACGCCTGAGAAGTCTTAACTCATCCTCTTGACGTTTCTTTAGAAGCAAAGGCTTGCTGAGTGACCTCTCAGAAGTCTGAGTCTCAGACTGCTCTTGGCTGTTGACGTTGACGTTGACGAGGCCTGGGTTTATAGTTTTAATTGGTTCATTTTCATGTGACCGTTGGCTGAGGCTCCCCCCCCCCCCCCCCCCCCCCCCCCCGCCGAACCCCCAGGGATGTTTGTTATTTGAGTGTCAGGCGTCCTTCCTCTCGTAGGTCCCCTGGCAGAACGGTTTTATTAGTGAGAGTTCTATGGTAGGTTTTATATGGCGTCGTCGCCACACGCTACTCGCAGTTTGTGGAGCTTATGGTGGTTCTGTTGTCCCCTTTGTGACTAGTCGGGGGGAAAAGCGTCGAAAAAAGTGAGAACTTGAGCATCGGCGGCACGAGGCAGCTTGGGTTGCGGGGATTTGTGGATGTCTCCGAAGTGGTTAGTGAAGAGACTCCTCGGACAGATGATCCCTTGAATAGACCATCTACACTGTAGTATATCCGGTAATTGCTATTTGCCGCTTGGAGGTGTAGTGCGAGATCTGTATGTTTCAGTGCAGATCCAACCTACAAGTAGGAAACATGTGCCAGATCATGCAGTTCGTACGGCTCCCGCCCGGTAACATGAGCTTGACCATGCAGATCTTACCTCCAACATCTAGCTCATCTAGTGGGGATCGGTGGTACGTGCGACGTATAGAAATTTAGAGTTGGATGACATGCGCGCAACATGATGTTACTGGTGCTGCTGCGCGGTCTTTCTAGATGGTTGGTTATGTCGCACTTCTCGTGCTTTTGCTGGATGTATAAGGGTCCCAGGGTTGCTAGCTTTTGAGTTGTGCTAAGATCATTGCGCTAGCTTCTAGCACCATGCATGCACCAAGCATGCACATATAGGACAGATCAAGCGCCCGTTGTATGATCTAGATCGTTCAGGGAAGATACATGCCTGATCTGTATGAGCTGTAAGATCTAGATCCTTTTGCAGGCGATCCATCAGTACGATATGTGTAAATCTTGCGCTCTGCTTGGCACAAAGCGTGTGCTACAGTAGACGCTATTTACAAGCTTGAATATTTGCGTCCGAGATGGGGCTTTGTAGGCATTGCATGATGAATTACTGAGTGAAAGCTTGACACCAGAATAGTAATAGTATTGTGGCGACACACCTGGCGTTTTTTTTTTTTTCCGTCCACGGGATCCATGGAATACTATGTACGGCAGTGTAGTGGTGGGCGGAGATGCTGGAAGGCGCCGCAGAGGATTGTGTTTGGGGTTGAAGATCCAAGTATTGATGCCAAGACTTGATTTGAAGAGTTGGAATCCATGTGTTAACTTGCGAGAGTTGCGATTCAAGAGTTGAGTTTCACGCGTTGACGTTGAAGGCCGTGGAGTTTTAGTTCAGTTCATGAGTTGAAGTTTCAAGAGGTACTGTGAAAGCGTTGCTTCTCATGGAGTTATTTCTCGGGTTGAAGTTCAAGCGGCGAAGTTCACGTATTGAACATCACAATTTGCAGTGCACTCGTTGAAGTGCAAATTGTGCAAGTGTTGAAGTTCAAATGTTGATGTTTAATTTGTTGGAGTTCGGGAGTTGAGGGGGGACCAAGCGTTGATTTCCATGTGCAGGCTGAACAGCGGAAGTTCAAGTGTTGAAGCTCAAGCCCCCCCCACCCGTCCCATGGACAGCATATATTTTTTTTTATAATTGTTTTTATGTTTTTTGGAACAGCACCAGAAATAGGATGGAGGAGAATCGCAGCGCGGGTCGATGCTGATCGGTGCAGCTGTTACTGATGCTTTTGTCCCCGCTACTCCTGTCGCCGCCAGGGCATGCGCTGTGCAACTTATGCCGCGGACTGTTAGATATGCTGTGTTCAGAGCTAGGAGCTATGGGAGGCGCTGTTTTTTTTCGTGGCGACTCGTTGAGCCTTGTGGGTTGGGAGGGTGAGCATTATGACCAGGGCGGCGTTGATATGTTTGTTTTTTATGTATGCTTGTTCGGCCTACGATTAGGAAAGAAGTTGTGTGCATGAGAGATAGCGTTTTTTGTTGCTCAGTCCCTTCACAGCTACGCCCGCGTTCGGGGGATGATTTGCTTGAAATGAAAGGGCGTAACTGTTTCAGTAGTACATGGGTCAGTTTCACACAAGTACTAATAGTAATCGGCAATGGCTAGCAGCGGTTGTGACGAGTTTGGCGGTCGTCATGGGAGTCAACAGCTGTAAAATGACCGCCGACGACTATCAAATGGCTGTCAACGTTTCTTAGATAGCCGTCGACGAATATTAGATGGCCGTCAACTTCTATCTCGTAGCTATGAAATATTGCGAAATGGCCGTCAACAGCTATGCATGGCTGTCAATGCCTGAACAATGGCTGTCAGTAGCTATCAAATAGCCGTCAACGACTGTGAGGTACCAAGTGACTGCCAACAGCTATCAAATGACTGTCAGCGGCCATCAAATACCTTGTGGCCGCCCCAACGACTATCAAATGGCCGTCAACAGTATAAAATAGCCGCCAAAACGGCCACCAAATGGCCGTCAACAGCTATGAAATAGCGGTCAACGTCTATCAAGTGGGACGGCTAAGGGGGTAAAGGCGAAGGGAGGCGTTTTTTCGGCCACCCACCAGTACTCTGCAGCAAGCAGTAGAGGCACAAGCTGGGCCTTGTACATATAGATGTAGGTATGGTGTTGTGACACAATAGGGGGTACGTGCCGGGTACCTGGTAAGTGACAGCGGGTACCGGGTAGTTATTGTGTGGGCATAGGAGGATGAAGGCTTCCTTCATGAAGGTACCTGGTAGTGTTCTGCATAGATATGGGGGCATGAGCATTTACTATGGGTTGCCTGACGACAGGAATAGTTGCCGATTTGTTGAACGCCCCTGCGATGAGACCACCTTGTCCACCGCCCCCCCCCCCCCCCTCCACGCCCCCACCCCCAACCGCGGCTCGAAATCAGGCAAATGCGTTTTTTTCTCTAGTCATGAATTAGTGAGAGTAGCGGCCCATCCAACCATGTACTGCAACGGCAGTACTATCATTAGCAATACAGGTAATACTAGTTTTGTACCTTGTGTTTTCGCTATTTTTTTGTTTGTTCCGTAGCCACGTCGCGGTTGGTTGGTTGGTTTTTGATGGTTGGTTGAGGGTGAAGTGTGTGTGTTTTTTTCTTGTGCTCCTTCGTTTTTTACGTGCGTTCTCGCGGTTGGGGGGTTAGCTCTCCTGTCCATGTCTTTTTTGTAGGCGGAGGAGATGATTTGCGCAAAGTACGAAGCGAATTACTTTTTTTACGTAACTAACAAATAAGCATTTTTATGTAACATAAGTATTCGGACAGATCACCGATCCCCGCTTGATGATCTATCTAGATGTTTCAGGGAAGATCTGTATGATCTGTATGACGTAGCTCATGTTACCGGGTGCGAGCCGTACGATCTGCACGATCTGGGAACCGTTTCCTGGGTTGGATCTGTCCTGTTTATATCCAGATCCTGCGCAACATCTCATAACGGCAAATACAGGATCTACATGATGTACCAGGTATATGATCTAGATCGCGATCTGTCCGACATGAAAAATGATCGAGATCGTGATATATCCGAGGTGTATATATTCCAGGTACAGGGTTATTGGCGTGTTTATTCTCAGTTCTGTTTTTGATGTGACGGACGTGTTTATTCTCAGTCCTGTTTTTGATATGACGGACTGCGTCTCTACCTACAGTTCTACTGAGTACCTGTATCAACAATTGTTTCGCCGCTCGCAGCTATCCGATTTTCAAAGTTTTTTGCTTGTATTTTTATTGGTGGGAAATATGTGGATACCACGCGTGACGTTCACCATAACGGTACCGGCATCACCTCATTCACAACAGCATTCATTCGTTCGTAGCGTTATTTTCATGCAAAAAAATAAAATGGCGCCTCAGCCATGAGAAAAATATTCTCGTAATTGCGAGCTGCGTGTGATATCTCGATCGCGCGACAAGTTACGTTTGTACCTACAGGTGGTTGGCGTTTCTTCATGTCTGCGGATTGTGGCTTATTGCGCCGCCAGGCATGAGGTGAGCGCACGGCAAGCACAGCTGCATGCATATACCTGGCATGTAGGAGATGTCCACATTCTTCGTACTCGTATGTTTAATGTGTCTGGTACGACCGGGCTCGTACACGACCGTAACACTTTTGTATCTACTGGTACACAACAGCAGTAGAAGTACAAAATATGATGCGCACGTGTGCAGCAGCAGCACCATCCAGTGTCTTACGATAGTTATTTGTAGACCTACCCCACCTAACCTATAAAAATCCACAGCTAATCTCAACAGGAAAGAAAACGATTTTGCATCGTGGGAGGTCGTGGAAAATCCCGGGGGGGCTAATGCATTAATACAATACGTAAAACTCTTGAATCGCGGAACTCTAGTTCACAACAATGACTTTCACGAGACCGTCATCTGATATCAGCGCACCAAATTCTAAAAATGTATTGTTATTCACTTATACCTGGTATTCATATTAATAGTAGCAAAAGCACAACCAGATCTTTGAAAAGTGCTACTAGACCACGCCCCGCCAGAACACGGCGCGAGCACGGGCTAGGCCACCCGCGGCGCAGTCGGCTGTTGAAATGGTGGTTGCACCGCATATCTACTACTTGTACCTGTTGTACGTGCCACGTTCAAGTAAGTTGTACCAGGTATTCGTTGTTATTGTTATTCGTATTAATTCATCCATCGCGTAACTAGTGATAACTGTAAATGATTCTACATTCAGTAGTACTAAGCGTTAAGCACTTACATGTGAGGCCGCTGTGCTGCAGCCCGTGCGGAAACTTGATCAAGACAATCGGCTAGTTTTGTTTGTTCGTAACACTACGAGCAGCTGGTTATTTTTAGGCGCCCCAAGTACAATCTTCATGGCAAGTTGTAGAGTCACGTGTTTGTCCAATGTACACTGGGTAGTCGGGTTCGTTTTCCATATACTGCAAGTAGTGGTGTACAACCACAATGCCATCTTGCGTTCGTATTTGGTGCTCTACCACAAGCAGCTGGTGGTGATGATGCGCTATCATACACCCGTTCTGAATAATAAATGTCTTTTTTTGTTGTATTCGCCCGCACTGCCAATCTGAACGTGACATCGCCAGCAAGCTCGCAACACAGCACAGAGTAAACAGCTCTGCCCATAGAGCTCTTGGCATTATCAAGTCGCGGGCTTCATGAAACCATGCACCTTCTATTCCTGTCTCTTTCACATTTGTTGTGTTGTATTCCTGGCGCGAGCGTAGCGGGCGGCGTCTGCCGCCCGCGGAGCAGAGCCCTTGTATCTACTACTTGTACCTGTTGTACGTGCCACGTTCAAGTAAGTTGTACCAGGTATTCGTTGTTATTGTTATTCGTATTAATTGATCCATCGCGTAACTAGTGATAACTGTAAATGATTCTACATTCAGTAGTACTAAGCGTTAAGCACTTACATGTGAGGCCGCTGTGCTGCAGCCCGTGCGGAAACTTGATCAAGACAATCGGCTAGTTTTGTTTGTTCGTAACACCCTGCCTCATTTGAATTCGCGTTTGTGAATATTGCTTGTGTTGCAAATAATTGTCATTTACAAGAAGAAATCCAAGTGTGGGAGTGCCTCGCAATAATAGCTTGAATGTTGTGCAGTGAAATACCGTTGCAACCGGTGTCCTCTTTCACAGTTAAGCTTGCCCACTCAATCGAATACATCTGAATGCATGCGTATACTACCAAGTTTCTGAAGAGCAAAACGTTGGTCGAACAGCAGCAATCACCGATTCAAACATACCATGCATGCATATGGTACGTTGTAAGTATTGCCCTTTTCAGAGGTATGGTGAAGGCCAAAATATTTTCAAGGCCACCATTAGTTGCACTGAAATTCAACAATCAGTATACATCGCTGCTGTCACACAGTCCGTATGCGTATGACAGCGTTCTATGTGCTGGCAGCCGCCCCCACGTGCGCACGCTCTGTTACAGCATCGAGTAGGAACGTTGCCATTCTATCTCCTCTGTGTGTGGATAGATTTTTAGCCCTCCCAGATTTCCGCCAAGCTCAGCGATGGATTCCCCAAACTTCCAGATTGCTATGCAGTGTGGTTAAGCAGTTGGGTTTCGTAAGCACGGGCGACGACGCGTACGAGCGAGCAGTTTTTTATTCACGGGTTCACTGTTGTTTGCCGATTCTCTTTTCATTTTTCTTCCCTCATTCTGCGTTCACATGATGGGAAGTGTTTATTTAGTGCACCACACGGTGGTCGGGAATATGCAATATGCACTACCCCCGTGGTCCTGCGTACAATTCAGCGGACGAAACCGCTCTAAACGAAACGCCCATGTCACACCGATAGAGTTGTTCCTCCGCATACTATGCGCCTAATGCGTCGTGACTGTATGTACGGTAAACAATATTTTCCAGTGCTCCCACGCCCCGTCCGCAACATCTATGCCCCAACGACGATGCCTGACAAAGAAACCTTTCGTTGAAGCCGTTGTTGTTTATGTTACTGATGTTGTTGATGCCGTCAGTTATGTTGTTGACGAGGCTGGTGATGCTAATTATGTAAGTGATGAAGCTCATCTATTAAATAGCTCTTATTGCTGTTGATGTAGTGGCTGATGTTATTCTTGAGGCTGATATAGCTTACTATGTTGTTGCTGTTGGTGCCGCTGATGTTGCTGGTGAGGTTGGCGAAGCTGATGACGCTGATGGTGCTGCAGATGAACATGTTGAAGCCCAAGCATTACTGCTCCAGGTGGTCTCCGTCCTGTTGTTAGAGCTATGGACTAGAAACGCGGACGAGCACTCAGCTCAGGACCAGCATCACTTACTTAAGCACCCGCGTGAACGGTAAGTCCTGCACGCGACACACTCATGAGAGATAAATCAGGCGCGTTCTACGATAGAGGTGTACCACTTTTTTCTGAGATTCCTTACTTTAGAAGCTTAAGATCTCTCCCAATAACTGATTTGGAGAAAAATGTCACTGCTTCCGAATGAAAAAACGCACGGTCTAGGTACACAACGAGAATCATGCAAAAACAAAATGGCCAATTTCCGACAATGTTTGGATTAAGGAGCCCCGTCATCCAGAAACCATGTTCGCCAAATAAAAGGATACCGCTATCGTAGCACGCGTCATCAACCATTGTATCACGTTGGAGCAGATCACCCAGAGAAGAAGATTGATTGCTATATGTGATGTTCCACAGCAGCTCAAACAATACGGATCTTACAATAATCTATATCCACATGGAAAGGTTGCGGCGGTGGACAACGTCGGAGCATAAAAGTACGTTGGGTCATGTCCGTGGCTTTATGGTCGTGGCTTACCGGGCGTAGAACAGGAGCGGTTCGTTGTGTGGGCGATGGATAGAATGTTTTGTCTAGCTGGTCAAGCTGAAACCGTCGCCTTGGCAATAATGCCTTCCAAAAAGGTGGCGCAAAGCAGCACCACTGGAAATGCGCCTGGTATTCTGTTCAATACCACTCGTAAAAAAAAGGAAAAAGTTAACAAGCATATCAAATGTTCACCCGTGCATAGACGACTGCCCGCTTGTCCATTCGCATTACCTATCATCTGTGATCCCACGTGCTTGTGAAATTGAAAGGTGCGACTTAGCTTGAAGTCTGAAGTCTCAGATCAACCTCTTCTCGGACTGCAGATTGGAGAGCGGAAGAAACAAAAGGTACAGCTGGATTCTGATTACTGCTTTCGAACTCCCAAGGCAGCAAGGTGAGTCATGACCAGTGTTTTTGGGAAGTAGAGTGCCGTAGACCCGACTCGCTGTCGTATCATGGTGAGTCCAGGGAGATAGGAGGTGAACCGCAGGAGGATAGGTGGAGATAGGACCAGGAGTGCAAGTTACACCAGGAACCCCGGGTATGTGGGCTGTGTCGAAGTTGACATGATGGAATCTGATGCTATGGAAAATTTCGCGTGATTTAACCGACCATTTTCATACTGTTTCCTAGATGATAATTTGTAAGAGTGGGCCCAAAACGAGTATTTGTGCCGCCGAAAAGCACGCTACTGGCTGGCTCCATACCCATACCCGTGGCATGAAAACAGACAGCAATCACACTGAATGCTGCCGACCTGGGAGGAGGTAAGTATAGAGGCAAGCACCCGGGAAGAAGTAATTATCTTGCACAGATGCTACAAGCAATGGGGGTAACTGCATATCCCAAGGGTCGGCGAGAGAGCGAAGGCGCGTGCTGCTGTTAAGGCGGTGTATTTTCGTTAGGAGGGCTGGTGGTTCAATATATTAGTTTTAGTGTGCATCACAGACGTGATGTGTTGAATGTGCAAGAGCTGTTGTTGGTCAACACTACAGTATTATTGAATGCAAACCAACAGCACCATGAGTAACATACAAGAACAGAAGTGGTTGTCCACAACAAGAATACATAGTATGGGCGGTTATAGTATTCATGTTCTTTGCTGATACATACAGACGGCTACAACATTTCTCGTCAGATTTTTTTTTTGCTGTATCTTTAAGTCCAAAGATGGATAGCACGCACAATAAAAAGGGGGGGGGGGTGCCAGGTCGGTTACAGTTGAGGTCAACTGGGAGTCATCAAATGTTACGGTAGAATGAATGGGTGATTCTAGCTGTTCAGCTAAATAAGCTGCAAACCATGCATTGACGCGAAAATGAGCAAACACAACCTGATTGCACTCACACACAGCAAAATAATAAAACAGTGGGACTGATGGAGAAATATTGTACTCTATATTGCTTAGAGAAATGCTTTACAACATGTACAACGATGAACGTATTGTTAGGCAGTCACGTTGTATTAATGCTTTGGAGAAACTGTATCGTTGTATCAGTACTTCGAAGTATGGCTAAGATTACATTTTTGCTATGATATGGTTTCAAGGCATCACCCATCTCAACTAACAATCGAGAGTTTGCGTTAAAAATAAATAATTCACTAAAATCCCTTCCATCATGCTAGAAAAGGGCTAGATTTACTCCGGCATACTTTTGGTTGTGTTTGCGGTAAACGAACCGCAGAAGAGGCGTGCATGGCCTCCATATCACAGGCGGGGAGCGGGGAGGCAACATCAATTTTTCAATTTAGACATGGTGCGGTAGCACCTCGACTCACCGACAGGGGCAGGCCCAGCTCAACATCATCAGACAAACAGCAAGCAGCACAGCAGCAGCACAGAAGCAGCAGCAGCGCAGTAGCAGCACCGCAGCCGCAGCCAGCAGCAACAGTGGCAGCGGGGGCGGGGGCGGAGGTGGCGGTGGCGATGGCCCTGCCAGATGAGTTGCGGCACAGCAGCTCGGCCTGGCTCAATCATCACGATCATCACCACAACAACAGAACAGCCAGTTCTTTATATTTTTTTTTAGAAACAAACGCAGGAGGCACCAACCGCAGCCGCAGCACAGCAGCCGCCGCACAGCGGCAGCAGCAGTAGCGGCGGCGGCGGCCGTGCAGCGTGGGTGGCGGTGGCGGTGGAGGCTTCGGCGACAGCGTTGTGGGATAGCGACGGGGGTTGACAAAATCAGCACCGAATACGACATGACGCAGCAGCGGAGAACAAGGACACATCGTAGAGAGCGCGGGAGCGCTGGCTCACTAGCACCTACCCCTGAGGTGTACGTGCCATGCTTCACCAGCTACTCTTTGGTGCCTCCGCATCAACTTTGGGTTGTGTCTACCGCTGCCAAGCACAGCGCACAGCGATCAGTGTCTGCTTTGTGCTGCCGAGTGGGTTGTGCCCTCGTGTCCTCTGATTGTTGTGCCGTTGCGCCTGGTGTTGGTAGGTCGATCGTATGATCTGGTCGTTTTTGATGGTAGTTGACTCTAAATCATTCACTCAAATTGGAATTTTCATGGCGTTTTTGGCAAATTCTTCCTTCAAAGTTCGCTCGGCGGGACGATTTGCTTGATTTTTTTATTGAATTGCTTTAACGCAAGCACTCGAATAACGAAAAAATAATATAATCTAAGTATTACAGTGACCCGATTGTTGTTGTTTATAGTAAGGAAACAAAACAAAGAACGGAAGAAAAGAGGAAACGAAAAGAAAAAAAGCAAAGAAAAAGGAAAAAGAAGAAAGAAAAAATAAGTAAAACAAGAAGGAACAAGAAGGAAATCGAGGACAATGTCGTCTCCACCAGAAAATTGTTAGTGCTGGCGGGGGAATACCACCACCGCCCCCGCCAGCTGGAGACGAAAGCGGAATGCCTCAGATAGGTTTGGGAAGTGTAACATCTCCCCAACCACCGCCACCGCCGCCACGCACGGCACAGATGACGCCGCCGCTGTCGCCACCGCCTCGTCAGCCACGCCCCGCACAGATGTCCCCGCCACCGCCGCCTCGTCAGTCATTCCCGGCACAAATGATGTCGCCACCCCCTCCGCCTATTCAGTCGTTCCAGACACAACCGGCCCCGCCACTGCAGCCGCAGCCTTATCAGCCGTTCCAGGCACCATCAACTTCGACGCCGTCGCAGCCGAGGTTTGATCAACCGTCGCATCAACAACTGCCACAGGTGATGTCATCGATGCAAAACCACCACTAGCCCGAGGTCCGCAATATCAACAATGGCCTCGGCACACTTTGTGGCAGCAGGCAGGGCAGCAAACCTGTCAGTGGACGGCCTCCTTAGCCCAATTTCCCGCTAGAAATCCCGTTGCAGCGGGAGAATCAACTCAGTACGGGCACTACGGTCAACCCAACTGGGGACAGCCAATGACTCAATATGGGCCGCCGAGCTTACCCTTACGCTCCAATCTAAGACCATTTGCGCCGCCCTTCCCACCAAGCGACGGTGGTTATCGCCGTAAGGTTGCAAGGGCTACGATAAACCGGGTCGTCGCAACAACGAATCCTAGCAAGTATGGAGAGGAGTACGCTTACGTGGGCCTTTCAACTGGTGGTCATCGAAAGAAGTTGACCATGCGAAATGACCCAGCCGCTTTTTGCGGCAAACTCAAGAAGATCATGGCGGGTGAAGAAGGAGGCATCTGGGCGATGCCAAAAGATCAGACCGCTGCCGATGGAACTAGCCAATTGCCGCGAGCAGACTGCTTAACCCCATTGAGAGTAGAATGCTTCATGAAGCTAGTTTTATCCAACCTAGCCACAAGAACAGCCACGATACAAAAAAACATGGCTGAGGTGTACCCGGTCCAGGGGGGAAGAGTTATAATCCCCTTCCATGAAGTAACAATAGCGGATTGGGCTCGACTGCTTGTTGCGGAGGTCTCTAGGCAGGGCGGAACGCGTGACATGGCACGTCACACATTGAGGAACATTGGACTAACCCACGGAGGAGCATGGACTACGGCTTCGACAAGGCCGGTGCTACACATGAGGGCTGCATTGGTCGACCACACCAGGCCCTATACTTCAGAAGAACAACAGTACTTCTGGCGTTTTATCTCTGAGGCAGACTTAATGACTTTGGTCGAACGCGCTTTAGATTCGTTCCTCCCGCCCATGTTGGACGCGTTGTCGCTGGAGTAGTCATTAGTCCTAGTACAAACGGACATCAAACACCACAGCTTGCTCACATGCCAGTAGACGTGAACCGCCCAAACTCAGCGCACGTGGTACAGAGAAGAGTTATCACAGGGAGGTGTTACGGGGCGTTAGTGTTCGACTTGGCAGGAGAAGCCAATCGGTACCACCCCGGCACGGATACGATACTATCTTCTCAAGACCATAACTTCGGAGCGGTAGGGCGACGGAGCCTAAACAATCCTTAGACGAAGAGGACGACGATCGCCCCCAATCAAAGGAGTCATCCCTGGGGAAAAGGAATTTCTCCAGGGCGCTCACCTCCGTCAGGGCAATAGCTAAGCCAATAATCGCGCTGTGGAAAGATCTGGTGGCACAAGCCAGTGAGGAGGAAGAAGAGGAAGCAAGTCGGTGGCAGCTTTTGCAAACGTGCCAGTGCCGGTCTACCCCTTGCAAACACTGGACGCCTTATATAGCGAAGAAGCCCGCCAAGACGAGTGAACCGTCCCTGGGAGAGAGGCTCGCCACTACACTAGAAACAGCCACAAACGCTTGATCACAAAACAGGGAAGGGACTCGCATTGGAACTACCCCACCCCGAAGACGACCCAGAATTCGCCAATCAAGCTATCAAACGGCATAAAGTAATATTTTGCCATGCGAGGGGAAATGTCTGTCCCCACCAACAGACAGGGTGCCGGTTCTCACACGATGAGACGGCCATCCCGTTTGGGTACTACCCACGCAACGAGGTAGCCGCCCTACACAAGAAGGTAGCCGCCTTACACAAGATGACGCGGGCCGAGATGTTAAAGGCATATGGAGGAAACATGATGCCTCCGGCTACCTCTGCCCAAGACGCCTGAAGGTGCGCCTCAGAGGAGCGTTCTCTGGGGAACATCAAGTGTCACAACTCATCAAGGTACGTGCCGGTCAGAAGCAGAGGAGGGGCCGTACAGGCTTGGGTGGAAGCCACTATTTGGCACCCACTAGAAGCAGTTGCCGGTTGCCTGTGGACGTGTTAATAGACACAGGAACAGAGGGAGAGAATTATGCGTCGGAGTCTTTCGTTCCCTCCGTAGAGCGAAACGCAGGAGGGGGAGGGGGGATGGGTATCATCAGCTCCAGGGGTAAATGGTTGCTTAGGGCGGCGAATCCTATCCAGAGTGGAGTTCCCCCATGATCCTCGTGGGGTCATGCGAAATCCCGTTGGTGTTTAGGCCGGAAGACCGTGTGAGGAGGATGACGGTTATGGTGGCAAAAGGGCTACCATATGGATTGATCTTAGACTCTGCGTTCCTTGGATAAAATATGGGAGCGTACCGAACTTCGCGGAGGGAAGAGACTTCAAGCCAGCTCCAGAATCGCCATGGGTACCGCTGAGATCGATTGCAGGGTGCTTGACACCTGCAGCGATACTTAGAACAGAGGCTACGCCAACTCCGCAACCATCATGGGGATTGCCGATATCGATTGGAGGGTACTCGATGCCAATGGGAACAATGGCAATAGGTTGGAAAGAAATTGCCAAAAGGAATCAGGAAACTCTTGCAGCAATACTTGCAACAGAGGCGACACGGTGGGAACGGGTTTTTGCAGTGGTACCGCCGTCAACAGAGAAAGAGCCGGAAGGGTTGACACGAACTTGACGCAGTCCCAAAGGAGAGCGAAGTTGCTTGGGAAGACGACGGCAGCCTGCAGTGGAGCATGCACCCAACAAAGGAGGTAAAGGTGGGAGGATCCGGTAGCGTGCAAACGGAAGCATTTGTGACGGGACCCAAACCCCAGGATCTACAGTTAGTACTGGTCACAGCAACGCAACCCTATGACATGGAGCTGGGAGCTGAGTTGGGGATAGCCAGGGGAGTTCAATAGTAGTACCCGGGCAACCCCTTACAATGCAAGGTTGCCAATCGAACGAAAACAGCGATGACCATACAGCAAGGTGTTGTGGCAGCGAAGGCTTTTGCAACCAATTTCAGTGATACAGAGAGGATGCGGTTACTACCGGACTGGTCCACGGAAAAATAGCCAATGTCAGCTGGCGAAGGAGAAAGAAGAGGAACGAAGAAGCCAATGTGTGAGGAAGCTGCAGTTGACCCAGCCGAGACAAACATGGGGCAGTAAAGTCAGGGGTGCAAGTCATACTTATTAGAATGCTTGTGCGAATATCGTAATCGCGGATTATTCCCGGCTAACCCCAGGGTACTACCAGCATGCTACGGGGCTAAGCTACGGCTACCCCTGATCGGAGAAGATGGCACCCCACGTGCGGCAAAGCAGCGGAGATGTTACCCAGAGGAGCCAGAGAAGCCATGATTCAGAGTGAGGTGTCAAAACAGTTCAAAACCGGAGCTATCCGTAAATGGACACCAACGTGGGGCAGCCAATTGTGCTGTGGTTCGCAAGAAGGGTGGTGCGGCGACCATCTGCAAGGATTTCCGGGGAATGAACACGTTACTCAAGTCGGACAGCGGAGGCCTCGGAGACATTCAAAGCATCATTGATGTCATGAAGGGGGCAAGCTGCTTTACGTCGATATATCTACTTCAGGATTTACCCAATTCGAGATAACTGAAGAGGATAAGCACAAAACCGCGTTTGGAGGCGCCCGCTGTACACTGTGGGAGCTTCACCGATGCGGGTGTGGGCTCAAGACTTTAGCAGCAGACTTTGCAGCCTTCGTTGGCGGAGCCCTTGGTCCGCTGAAAAGGAAGCAAGTCCAAAACTGGTTGGATAACATCATCATCTACACCTAACAGGTGGAATAACATCTAGGCCTAGTGAGGCAAGCGCTAGAGAAACTGTCGAAAGCACGCCTGTCGGCGAATTTCTCTAAGTCATAGCGGTGCTGTCCTCAGCAAGAGTTGAGGGTATGGTGGTGGACAGACTGGGAATTCGCCCGTCGCAGTCCAAGATTGACGCCGTTGCCCAACTTACTAGAGCCGACACGGTAGAAGAAAGTAGGGCCCTGCTGGGTATGAAAGGCTACCTGAGAAAGTTTGTCCCTCGATACAGCGCGCGCGTAGCGCCTACCTCAAATCTCCTTCGTGACAAGCGTTTTGCGTCGAAGCGGACGAGAAGATTCAAGGCTCCATGGAGTGAGGAGCAAGACAAAGCGTTGACAGCATCAATTATCGCTTTACGTCACCACCGATTTTGGCTCTGCCAGAATGAGACAGGCGGTTCCAGCTCCACACGGATGCAAGCGAGTTAGGAGCAGGGTCAGTTACTACCCAAATACATGAAGGTTCCTAACGTGTCTTGGGATATGCTAGTCATCGGTGGTCTCGAGCAGACGCTAGACGGTCACGTACGGAACGGGAAGTGATGGCGGTGCTATTGGCGGTATACCACTTCAGACCGTATGTATGGGGCAGGATATGTATTCTCATGACCGATTGCTCGGCGCTGACATGGCTGTTCAAAAGTCGGGACCTTTCCTCCAAGGTACACAGATGGGCTCTGCGCCTAATTGAATACGACATGGATCTACAACGCCGGCCAGGCACTCGTCACAAACTTCCGGACGCCTTGTCTTGACTACCTTCCTCGGAGTCACCAGGTGATGACATCAAGGAGGCTTTCCCGGACGACACATCAAGTCGCCAAACGTATAAGGGACCAGAAGGACCGGTATTAGGCGGCGTCCCTCTCACGGAACTTGGTGCAGATCAGGTAGGTGGGCCCATAACGGAGATTGAGGTAGCTTTGGCGGGAATAGCGATTGCCCCGCAGGACGTGGCAGACAGTATTGAGGGAGCTGCTCAAATCTTGCTACGCCCAAGACCCCCGAAACCGAGGGAAGAAGAGACTGGTTCCGGCAGGGGGGATGATGAAAGCTTCGATGAACTTGCTAGCCTGCAAGGAGTGGCGGGAGTTACAAGAGCTGTTACAAGGGCTTTATCCCGGGCTACATCACAGTCCCTACTCCCGACGCCACAGCAACCATGTCAACAACTACAGCTTGTGGAGCAAGATTCCACCCTTTGCTGCAGCGAAGGCGCGACAGAGGTTAAGCAACCAAGAATAAATCGTTCGATCATTTTAGCGGAAACGGGGCTCCGACATTCTACAAAACTCGCGACTATTTGAGAAAAAGCAGAGGCGAGATGCGGCGCTAGAACCTATACTAGTCAAACTTGGCTCGGGGGAAAATTGGAGTAAAATGCGTTTTGAACGGTGAACGTCTTCTCTGTGGTATGCCCTTGAAGGCGAGGACCCCAAATTAGAAATACCGAGGGTGATAGTACCAGGGGTCTTGGCGCTGGTTCATAGCACGTTTGGCCATCCGTGCGTGGCTCGTACATTTTTTTTCGTTCAAAGTAAGTACCGTCGGTCGACCATAGCCAAGGACGTGCGCGAATACGTACTCTCGTGTGGCTGCAGGAGAAGAAAACGAGCCAGCAGTCAGCGAGTAGCCATGATGCCCACCAAGTTTTTACGGCCTTGGGAAGTTCTGGAGGTAGACTAGACATCCAAGATCTCAAGAAATAATCTCCAAACGGAAACAGGTATCTGTTGGTTGTGGTGGATAGGGTCCGCATATCCGTTGCCATCGAAGAATGCCGTTGGGGTAAGTCGTAAGCTGCTAGAACTCATTTTGACCTGTGGGGTGCCGCTGTCGATCCGGAGTGATGCCGGGGGGGAGTTCACAGTGCCGGCGGTGAAACGTTTGTGGCAGTGGCTGAGAGTGTAGGTAGACTATGGTCCCGCCAATCAACCGCGGGCCCAGGGAGCGGCCAAAAGGGTGGAGGGGTGGCTTCAGGAAGTATTGTTCGAAGTCTGCAAGTCCCGGCGCAGGATATGGGACCGGTATGTACTCCCCGCATGTTGGATTCAGCGTGTCATCCCAGACCCTAGCCTACCCTCGTCTCCGACACAATTTTGTCTACTGTTTGGTCGAGACGCTCGCACACAGTTGGACTCGATTACGCCTGCCATCGATGGTGTGGAGTATCAAGGGGAATTGAATTATTTTCGTGGCGGACCAGCAACAAGCCTTCAGAGAGGTACGCGAAGCCCTAGAGGAAAGGCAAGCCGCTAAACTCGAAACAGGCGAAGACATAATGACGGCATCAGTCGCATCTCGCCTGTGGGACAAGCCAAGGTGGGTGATTACGAATAGGTTAAGAAGGCAGCCAGTACATTATCGAAGGAAGGGTTTCACTCGAGATTGGCACATGAACATTGGACAGGACCATTGCGAGTGGTCCGTACGATACACCCAGGACGCAGTTACGTCGTACACCTAAACGGTCGCAGCATATGGAGGCGAATAGTGTCTGCGACGAACATCAAACCGTTCCACGAGCGTCCGGTAGAACTTCGCCAAGCATTTGAGGATGAGTTCGCACGCTTTGTCCGGGAGCCAGATATTGGACTTGCTGAGGTTTCCACTGCGGCAGCACCGTTATATACGCTATATGACCGCAAGGCCTCGTGGATCGGAGAGAAAATGTGGATCTGGGAGTACAGACGCAGGCATCAGGACGAGGTCGAAGTTAACTGGCTAAATGAGGAAGAGGCACACGAAAGTTTTACGCCACTAAAACTAGACGTGTTTCACGCTTTGTGGGAGCAGTATCATGGAGCTTGTCACCGGACTCGACCACCAGGAGTGCCAAAGGGGGAAAGGGAAGCGGCTTCCAGGGAAGAGGCGTTAAAGGCATACCCGATAGGAACCAAAGTCAGAAGGGAGTTCGCAGACATCCGCGGTCGGAGGAGAGTTTTCGTCGGGGAGGTGTACGATTTTAGCAACCCATGCTGGCGCGTAATATGTCCAGACCGTGACCGGGAGGAGCTGAATCGTCAAGAGGTAAAACAAGGGACGGAATTGGAGACTTCAGCTTGAGCCGGATTCTAAGGAGTTGAGAGCGCGGAGTCTGGAAAGGAGACGCAATGCCAACTGTGAGAGGAAAATAATTGGTGACCTCAGCCTAAAGCATTCGTTCAAGCGGCAGACTGGCTGGAAAGGTGAAATACAATATGCTCCGTTAACCGAGGCCGTATTATTTTAAGTTCTAGCGGGCCGTACCAGACTTGAAAGGGTTCGGCTAACGTGGGAGCACTTCGTGGACGGGGGCCGCATTCTTCTAAGTCCTGGAGGATCACACCAGACTTGGGGGAGTTTTGTGGCGGCGGACAACGTGGGAGCATAACATTACGGTGGGTCATGTCCGTGGCTTTGTGGTCGTGGCTTACCGGGTGCAGAACAGGGGCGGTTCGTTGTGTGGGCGACGGATAGGATAATTATCTACTTGGTGAAACTGAAACCGTCGGCTTGGCAATAACGCCTTCCAAAAAGGTGGTGCAAAGCAGCATCACTGGAAATGCGCCTGGTATTCTGTTCAATACCACTCGAAAAAAGACAGGAAGAGTAAGTATCACGTGTTAACCATGCATTAACGACTGCTCGCTTGTCCTTTTGCATTACCTATCATCTCTGATCCCTCGTGCTTGTGAGATTGAACGGTTCGACTTAGCTTGATGTCTGAGGTCTAAGATCAACCCCTACTCCCACTGCGACTTGGATCGCGGAGGAAACAAAAGGTACAGCTGGATCTGGTTACTGTTTTTCGAACTCCCAAGACAGCAAGGTGAGTCATTATCAGTTTTTTCGGATGTAGAGTGCCGTAGGCCCGACTCGCTGTCGTATCGTAAATCCTGAGGCTGGAACCAGGATGTCAAACTGACGGACCACTTATCACTGGTGAAGCTGAGGATGTTACTGGTGAAATTTTTGGAGTCCAGCCGTTGCCGTTGCTCCAGGGAATCGCGGTTATGTTGCAAGAGCGTCCCTTTCGCGCCGGTCATGCCGGGTCGGGCAACGTACTGCCACCGGGGTGTTCGGGACACTCCCCAATCATTCCAAGCGTCACGATGGAGGGTCAATTGGGGCTATTTTCCCGTTCGCCCGTTGATGCCACAGACATGTCGGGGTACTTGTTTTTGGGGTCCTCTTCGGGTGCGCCATCAACAATAGCCTTGGCGTCCGCGTGTTAGTTTCGCCTAGGAACGAATGTCCTCGCTGAAAACTTTGTTCTGCTCTCCTGGCGCTGTAGATTCGTGCCGCTAGAGCTCCGCAGCGAACATGGCGCTGCCGTTACTGGTCTGCTTCTTCTGAGGTTTGCACTCGTCGTCCGAATGAGATGTAGTCAAGTGTACGGAGTACCACCTGATCTCTCACTTTCATTGCTTGTGTTAATACTTCCGGTGATCCTTCTCTTTCCCTTGGGGGTTGTTCTTGGAGCAAACCTCTCCTCACCGTGTCCAAACTTCGTTCAGAAGATGCACACTGCTGAGGCCATCCTGCGCTAGCGTGATGATGCTGCGACTCACACTGGCGACGTGCTGAGAGAAGACCCGCTTACATGTAGTCCATCGTTGACTTTATCTCCTCCAGCTCACACTCGCGACCCCTGCAGCTGGTGTTGCAATGGTGTAGGCGTCTCACTGGCGTACTGCAGCAGTGGGGTGCTTCCAGTAGTGCTGGTTGAATGGTGCCACTGCTCTCTGTAGTGCCAGTGACACCGATTGGCACGACTAGAACTTTCCATAACCCCCTTCCCGACAGTGCCGGTGCCCTGCATAGTGCTGGTATATTGGGCCGGCACGTACCGGCACTATTGAGAGCCCTCTTGTACTGTAGTTCCAAACATTGCCCGAGCATAGCTGTTTCGCAAAGCCGTCGACCTGTGAAAAAATGCGAACACCAATACTCACGTGTGTGATGGATCGACGCTCTGGTGCAGATACTGTCTTTACCACCGTGCACGCACCAGCTGCTTGTGTAGTCTTCTCATCTGTATGAAGGTGATCGGTCCTGCTAAAAGCCGCATGCGATTCTGCTGCTTTCACTTTCGCGTCTTGCCTGTATCCTCCTGAACCGTTTCTTACTCACCGACTATGCAGTAACTTTCCTCGCAGAACTTTTGCTGCAGCAGTCCGTTGCCAGCTATGGATCCCCGGAAATACCTCCGTGGTGATCCTGATGTGCGCATTGCGCTTGTCGAGGCTCATCATTTTGTGGCAACGTGTTGGTTTTGGCCTTGGACAGGGAGTAGCGCAGGTTTATGCTTCTTCGAGTAGTGGTTAAACTACCTGGCTGGTGCTTGAAAATCACAGAAGAAGATTGACGCTAAATGTTCGACTTTCGGCCACAAATACATATCTATAGACTATAATACCAATCTTATAATTAGTGTTAAGGTTTTAGTGGGGTATTAGTCCGTTTGACCACTTGTAAAAGGTTAACCAATAACTTACCCAAACTTAGCCTTATAACATTAGCAAACCTCAGAGCCCCAACATCGGCTTTCGGTAAAGTCATGCCAATCGATAGGTGTAACCATGTAGACACTGACGATTTGCACTTCTCTCCCTCGTGCTCAATGGTGGTGACATTGCATGACCACAGCACCTCGCTTGTTGTGTATTTGCAATATGTATCTCTGTCTTATAATTAGCCACCTCAGAGCCCCACATCGGCACGACAAAATCATGGTAAGTACAATGTTTAGTCTACACATTTATCAATCGAAATGTTCTATCTTGCGATCCATGTTCAATATAACACACCACGAAGCTATAACACATACTAAGCATACATTGTATACCACACCTAAAAATTGTTTTATATCACACCTAACATCAATCTGCTAGAATAATACACAATACCAGGCAGGTGATATAGACTAAACTGATGCATTCCTTCTACAACCGTCAGATTTGTCCCCTTGAAGGATTTATAGCTTCCGCGCATATAGTGAGTTGTCCTGCCCGTCCCCCCCTCCCCCCCCCCCGATCCCTTTTGTTCAAACGCACCACCTAAAATCAAAATCTGCCAGAGTAAGAAACACTACGAGGCAGCTGATATCACCTCATTATCTTTTTAGCCATCCATGCCGTAGCTCCAACTCATTTCCGCCCCCCTCCCTCCCCCGCCCCCCCCCCCCCCCTTTTTTCCCCCTCGCTCCCTCTTGTTCAAACACCCCACCTAAAATCAAAATATGCCAGAGTAATAAACACTACCTGACCATGTGGTCAGGCAGTTGATATCACCTCATTATAATTCTAGCCATCCATGCCGTAGCTCCAATTCGTTCCCCTCCCCCCCCGCCCCCCAAACGCCCCCTCCTTCCCCACCATCCGCACCATCGCCTAGACCTAGCACCACGTGTATAATAGCAGTAAGTACGATGGAGTTAGTTGTTTTTTTTCTGCACCCAACGCGCAAATGACGGCGACCACTGCGAACAACTACATGCAGCAGCTACATGCAACATGCACATGCACGCACATGATACACACAACTCTGCCCCATCTACTATAGTATATATATCCACAGATCGGGGTGTGTTGAGACTAAGCAAGGCTTCGTAAGTAAGTGCTGTTGCTGCTGCTTTATGTGTGCTTCATGACAACGTCACACAACGAAGCGTGAAAACCAGCAATGCTTGACAACTGCTGTCCGCTGTTCGTGTGCGAGCCGACGCGCCGACGAGCCGACGCACCGACCAACCGATCAGACAACGAGCCGATACGCCGACAAAACGATGGGTTCGCGGTGGCAGTACGTACTGGCTGGGGGTGCAAGTCGCATCGCATCGCAGCATCTCGCACAAGAAGAATATAAAGTCTAATGAATAATAGAAGAATAATAGTTGCCGACGTTTCGAAATTTCGAGAAAATGCGTGGATCAACGTGGATGACGAAATGACGAACTGTCACCAGTGCTGTCACGGGTGTCACATAGAAAAAACGCCACCCGCATTCTTATGAAACCTTGAGTTAATGACGGGGATGTTGTCCGTGCTGAGTGCTGAGTATGTGTCAGCTTTGGTTGTGACTAACATCTGGTACCTTGAACCTTCGCGTACGGAACAAAGCGGTCTCAATTGAGGGATAGCTATAGCACAGACCCAACCCGAACGCTTGCCCCTGCCACGGACCACACCTGTTGCGCAGTACCACCCTACACGAAGCAGGGCACGTCTCTGCCTCTGTCATCATGCGCGCGACAGCATGCCTTGCGGCGGCCGTCTTGGGCGGCGCTCCTCCGGGTGCCCAAGCTCTTAGCTTTGCCGCACCGGCACGCGGACGCGCCGGAACTGGGTGCCAACACCAGCAAGGTTCCTTCTGCAGTGGTGTAAGCGGCGCTGCCTCGGCTGCAACGGTCGGTGCGCTCTCTGGTAGCACGCCCGTGCCCTCCCGTGGATGGGCTCCGGCTGCCTCGAGAGGAGCGAAGCAGCAGCAGGGGTTGGCTATGTCTGTAGCACCGGTAGAGCAGAAGCTACCGTGGTTGGACAGCGACCAGCCGCAGCAGCTGCCGGACGAGATATCCGCGGAGAACCCCCTGAGGGTGGTCATTGCCGGGGGAGGGGTGGGAGGGCTGCTGTCCGCGAAGTACTTGAAGATGCAGGGATACGACGTGAGTTGCGATCCCCATCATGCTGCGGCTGTACGGTTTTAGAAAAATCGATGCCGATATTAACGTAAATATAATGACCGTGAACTATTTTGTATTGATATAAAAACGGTCCTTGTTTTTACGTCAATTGTATAACCCAACACCTCGCGTGAAAAGTAATGATGTGATGTGTTGAATCAATGCCCGTTCTGGGAGGGGCAGATATGCTCTCCTACTGCTGTGGACTTGTAGAGTAGCACGGTTGTGGGATATAATACGAAGTGAGCCTGGCCTGGTGTTGGTGTAACTTCAAGGTTGCACCGGCTGCCGATTTGTTCTTGTTTTGTGTGCGTGGGATCTGCAGTGCGCTACAGATAGTATCAGAGGGTGGCGTGAGGCAAACAAGAAAGCCCGCAAGCTATGATATGATTGCCGTCAGCACGCAGCAGAGCATGTGAAGACGTAGTGAGCCCGCTGCGAGACGCGAGCTAGGGCATCGGACGGACAGCCAGAGCAAGCGATTCGGCGGGGTAATGCTTGTCTTACACCTGGTACAGCAGTAGTAGGTACACGTTGCTGCTGCTGTAGTCTACTTGCACACCTTTATACCTTATACCTACCAGATAGTATACAAGGCATGTGTACGAAATCTTGTACGTGTAGTTCCAGCAACAGCAGTTGTGTTCGTAAATCACATCGGGACCAGCTTTTGTGGGTGCCGGGTATCTCCCGCAGAGCCTACCACACCAGCAGAAACGGGTATATACCGGACGCACGCTTTGGCGGAGTGATGCTTATATTGCACACGATACCGCTGCCGTAGACTGCTCTTGCGTATGTGCAACTAATCGTTATACATGGTCGATACTTGTCCCTCAGATGTTGCAGCAACATTCTGTACGACTAAATCATACCAGTACCAGGTTCCACACTGCTAGGGTCCAGGCTTCCAGGTGCCAGTAGAGCTCACCAATAATGTATATAAAGGTACCAGGTACATCCTTCGGCGGGGTGTTGTTATCTCTAAGTACACATGATCGTGCCTCTGAATTAGACTGCGCTGATGACTGCTGTTGTTAACCTTTGGACTTACACTTGAATGTCGTATCGGTACGTTGCAACAGCATTGAGTACGAGTAAATCGTACTCATATCATATGTACCGGGTTCCAAGGTACAGCATTAAGTACGAGTAAATCGTACTCATATCGTATGTACCAGGTTCCAAGGTACCATACAAATATATACCTTCAGTACAGCGTACCTTACCACCTGGTATCCATCGGCGAGGTGATGTCTGTCTTACACATACCATACAACACCGGTGATCGCACACCCCCCTTGAACAGCACACCCCTCTACAAAAGCACACCCGGGGGTGTATTGTTGTTTTTCGATCGTCACTTTGTTACCGAGGTTACGTTCGATTCCACACACCCTTCGGACGTACGCCTGAAAACATATCCAAAGTATCACACCCGGTGGACACCATTCACCCCCAACACGCACGTACCAGTATGGAATCCGGTAGCTGCATGGAGGCAACTGCTGCGCCCCATCACCGTGGGCCGAGTGCCCGGACCCCATCGATACCTGCTGCTGCCGCGCCTCGAGCTGGGATCACGTGGATATTTTCGGGGTACACCCCGCCTACCTGGTACTGGTACTGGTACTGCCACTCTGGCCGTGCTTCAAACCCCGACGACGGGTGCCAGTACCTGGTGTCGATGAAGAGCAGAAAGCTCTGGCAGCAGCGTTGCTGTTTGGTTTTTAGTTGAAAATAAAAATAAAACGGCCCAACACTTCAGCCCCAGGGCCTGGCGGCCGAAGCTCCAGAGTTGTTAACCACTCACGCCCCCTGCAGTCTGCCGGGGTCTGTTCGCACTCCATAGCAATCAATAACACCACTAGCCGACCCCCTCGCTATCATATCCCATGTCGTTTGACCGAGTCTATTCGCACACGTTAGCGACGGACGCCCCGTAATCACACTCCCTCGTTATCAGGCCTCATCGTTTTCGCACCCCCCAGCCGAGCTCCTGTGTATGGTGGTTATCACCGAAGATGCGCTAGATACCACACACCCCCATTGAAGCATCCACGGTGGTAGTATTCCAGAGGTCAAGAAGTTATCGCACGGATGTGCTTTCATCCGTCTTATACGGGTAACACATGATACCGCGGCCGCAGTCTTCTGGTATACCTACCTTGTTGGACTAACCTTTAGGCCAATCATTATACAGTCGGATCCGTGAGTCGGAAAGGGCCTTTTCCGACTGAACTGTTTTCAACTGGATCCTTCTGGGCCTTCTTATCGTCAGTCGAGTCGATGTTGTAGTTTGTGCTCATTGTGGAGGCGGTTGTTGTGAAGGAATGCTGCTGTATGGTAGTCGAAAGCTGGTTGCAAGCTCGTTGCTTGGTGCGTTCTTTGCGAGCAACGCGTGCTTAATGCACGACGAGCCGGGTTGGTGGCGTTGGACTTGGCCTAAAGCCACCACATCAACGTTCGTGGCGTTGCACTCAGCCGAGAGCCGCCGAAGCTATAGCAGGGGTAACCGTTGTTGGCAAAATGGCATCGATACCGCGCGCTGTTACCATCTGCCATCGTATGATAACAGGCTGCTGGCGGGTGGGATTAGGAATTTGCCACTGACTTGCGGCGAGAAGCAGCAGCAGTGATAGCAGCCCAACCACCGTCGGCGTTGTTGTAGGATACTGTAGCACCTAGTATGTGTGTGTGGGCGTGCGTGTGTTGTTGTGCTGCGATGAGTCGAGGGCTTGATAAACTTTTTCGACGGAGAAATCCGACTGGCAGATCCAGTCGAATCGACGATGTTTTACGACTGGGTGTGCCCGACGGATCACGCAGTCTAGAAAAATTGTTCCATGATTTTTTTTTTCGACTGTGTGAGAAGCCTGATTTGGTCTCCAGCCGAAAAGGGCCTTTCTCGACTGACGAATCCGACCGTACCAGGGTATAATAATTGGCCTCAGGCTACTTCTTACACAGTCGGATTTGTCGGTCGAAAACGGCCTTTTTCGACTGAAGCCCAAATCGGGCCTTCTTACATGGTCAAAAAAGAAAACGCTTTTCTGCTGAGTTTTACGACCGGGAGATGCAGTCGAAAAACTTGATTTTTTCGACTGGATCTGTCAGTCGAAAACAACGTAGAAAAAATCAGTCGAAAAAGTTTTACATGGGAATTTTTAACCCACCGCATCGCTCGTCCCGCCACAAAGCACACACCCACACACCCATACCAGGTACCACACAGCAGTATCATACCACGGCGCCGGCGCTGGCTTGGCTATCACTGCTGTTGCTTCTTGCCGCACGTCAGCGTAGCGCATTCCTAGCTCCGCTCGCCAGCAGCGTGTATTACACAACATCAGCGCGCGGTATCGATGCCATTTTGCCATGAACGGCTACGCCAGCTGTAGCTTTGGCGGCTCTCGGCTGAGTGCAAGGCCACAAACGTAGCTTTGGCGGCTTTCGGCTAAAGTCCAACGCCACCAACCCGCTTGGACAAGGGTTCGTCGCGCACGAAGCACGCGTTACTCGCGCGGAACGCGCAAAGCACATAGCTGCCAACCGATTTCCGATTTCCATACGGCAGTACAGCAGTACTCGCTCACACCAACAGCCTCTAGGAAGAGCGCAAACACTATAGAATCGACTCTACTGACGATAAGAAGGACCAGAAGATCCCAGTAAGAAAAATGTCCAGTCGAAAAGGGCCGATTTCGACTGGCGAAATCCGACTGTGTAAGAAATGGTCTTGAGCTCATATTTTCGCTTGAACCTCAGACACCAGATACCAGGTACCGATGTACCTGGTACAATACAGCAACATTAATTAGGAGTAAGTCATACCAGGTGCCAGGGTACCACGTGCATTACCTCCAGTGGAGGTTACCCCTGTCTCCTTGGTACCCTTTGGTATTCTGTGTACTCGTACCGTTACGTGCGAATGTAATTGAGCACGTACGAGAGCACAGCACAACGAGGCATTGCCGTTTTAAAGGGCCCTACAAGTGGTAGCTTTGGATCATGCTGTATCAGTGTTCATTGTGCGTCGATTTCGTACAAGTGGTAGCTTTGGATCATGCTGTATCGGTGTTCATTGTGCGTCGATTTCGACCAGACACGTCGTCGTACATATCCCCTCTTTGCGTGTTACTCGTCGTGGCTTATTCCCCGTACCACTCGAGTACCATACGAGTAGGGGTAACCATAGAGCGACCATAGGGTGCCCATAAGGTGACCATAGGGTTGTTTAGGTGTTGTATTGGTACGGCATACACACGATACCGCCGTGCTTGCAGTGCTTGTCGTGCTTGCTTCCATCGCTTACAGCGGGTAGTGTGGTTGTTGTACTTTTGTTCGGTCTGTGTGGTTTTGTCCTTGCTCTTCTTGCTGTATTTTTGCTATACTCTCCGTGTTTGCCGTGCTTACTCTGCTTAAGGTCTGCTTGCTCTGCGTGCTCTGCTTGCTCTGCGTGTTGTGCTTGCTCAGCTTGTTGCTGGGCTTGCCGGGCGTGCTCTGTTTGCTGCTGTTTTTGCTCTGCTTGCGTGCTATGTGCTTGCCCTCCTTGCGCTTCTTGCTGTGCTCGCGGTATTGGCTGTGCTTGTTGTGCTTGCTCTGCTTGCGGCGCGTGCGCTGCTTGAGCTGCCTGCTGTTGTTTGTGTGCTTGTTGCGCTTGCTGTGCGTATTCTGCTTGCTGTTGGTGTTCTGCTTGTTCTGCTTGCTGAGCACGATAGTCACACTCGTCGATCTTCCATATTCGTGCTTGCCGAACACCAGGTATTTGATATTGAAAGTATTTCGGTATGACAGCATATCGTTGATTTTATACTATTTCGATATTGATAGGAAGCCTTGCAGCATTGATACATCTCTTCGATGGTCTTACGGTATCCGATATTCTTTGAGTATTGGGTACTCTTGAAGACATGCTAGAATGCACACGTCGGACACAAGGCTATCTAGATAGCCTAGATTCCATTTTTGCCGCTATTTGATGTTGTGCAAGAGCCGCATCGTACAAAATCCCACTCGGAAAACTTTGGCGCAAGAAACCTGCCATTACAATCCCACCAGGCAAGCGTGATCCAGATCCTGCGGATCATATGCATGAGGGATCCGTCTTCCCCGAGATATGTAGATGATGAGATGGGGTCTGGTGTTTGATGTGTCTGACGTGCGGTAGACTGAAATATTAACCATGGCCAGCATGAGGAACATTGCTAATGAATGTAAAGGAAAGGGAAGCACTCGGTGCAGGTATCTATGCGCGGAGGAATAGAGCAAGGGCGTTTTTTCTAGCGTAAACACGCTCTGGGGTACACGGGTACCAAACCTGATTGTTTTGGCCATACTTGAGTACGCACCCGGGTACACGTGGAGTATGCACGATGTACCCTACCAAAACTGGTGGTTTCAACACTCGGGCACCGTATATATCAGTGTATAACACAGACCCTTGAGTGCATTTCAGATCAGAGTTTTGCTCCAAAACCAGGGGGCCACCAACAGGAATGGTGGGTTTTGGAAAGTCTCGTCGAGAATTTTCCATAGACGCGTCGCTCGGCTTTTGCATTCCACTGGTCGTCGAGAAAATCGGCATCGAAACTCGTTCGAGGGTGTGTGTTGTACACGAATCCCTTGCACGGGGTAGGTGCCCGGGTACCCGTGGCGTGTATACCCTGATAACCACACAATTGGATTGTAGCTATCTTGTGTCAGCTATACCATGGACACGCCGTACCGTTTGAAGGCAGACGGGGGTAAGTTACCCAACCAAACACACCCTTGAAATATCACTATCTCGTTCAAGGTTTGTCGTGGACGCGCCGTACCGTTTGAAGGTAGACGGGGGCAAGTCTACCCGAAAACCACGCCTGTGAAGTACAGCGATATAGTACCAAGTTTATTGCGCAAGCGCCATGCTGTTTGAAAGTAAACGGGGTAATGTATACCCGACAACAAACCCTTGAAATACAGCCTTCTTGTACCAGGCTTACCGTGGACGCGCCGTGCTGTTTCAAGGTAGACGGGGCCAAGTATACCCGACAGAATACGCCCTTGAAATGTAGCTATCGTGTACCAGGTTTATTGCAGGCGCGCCGTGCCGCTTGAAGGTAGACGGGGCCATGTATACCCGACGAAACGCACCCGTGATATATAGGTATCTTGTACCAGGTTTGTCGTGGACGCGCCGTACCGTTTCGAGCTAGACGGGGGTAAGTTTGCCCGACAAAGCACACTCGTGGAAGTATGGCTATGTTGTACCAGGTTTGTCGTGGACGCGCCGTACTGTTTGAAGGTAGACGGGGGCAGCTTCACCCGGCGCAACGCACATATGCAATGTTGCTATCTTGTACCAGCTATATCGGACGTGCCGTACCGTTTGAAGGTAGATCGGGGCAAGTTTACCCGTTAAAACGCACCCTTAAAATACATCTAGTACGAACTTTTTCGTGGGCACGCCGTGCTGTTTGAAGGTAGACGGGGGCAAGTACACCAAGCTCACCCGTGAAATACAGCTATCTTGTACCAGGTTAATCTGAACGCGCCGTACCGTTTGAAGGTAGACGGGGGCAAGCATACCACGTGAAACACAACAATCTTGTACCAGGTTTGTCGTGGACGCGCCGCACCGCTTGAAGGTATACCGGGGCATGTGTACCCGACAACACACACCCGTTAAGCACAGCTGTCTTGCACCAAGTTTGTAGTGGGCGCGCCGTACCGTTTGAGTGTATATAGAGGGGGAGGCCGTAGGCGGGATGGTGTATCTATGACCTAGGCTAGGCCTAGGGACGAGCGCCGTATTTGGCCTACGATACCCCCCTTCCACATTAACACGTAGGACAGAAGACGACGCAGATCGTGTAGATCCTTTTTCTGCCGTTGTGAGATGATTTGCGTGGTATGCGTAGTACAGGTCCCTCGAAGAAAATATGTGCCAAGTCGTGATATGCTGTGCATGATATGCGTCATAGAGATTCCACCCGGGAAGCAGTTGCTGGGTCGTGCAGATCGTACGGCTCCCATCCGGCAACCTGATCTAAGCCATGCAGATCATAGTCTGCAGACCAGGGGCTTTTCTACCCTGGAAGACAGATACTGAATTGGGATCCGATCTGTCCATTGTGTGCATCCTTCTCTAAATGTCAACCCGCCAAAGGAAGCCGCCATTCAAGCTGAAGTATCACACGCGGTAGTTCCTTTGGCCAAACACGGTACTGTGCTGCTGGCCTGGTCTCAAATCCAAGCACAGCATCACGTTTAAAGGAGGGGCGAGCGCGGTTGTGGGCAGGAACACTCGTTTTTGTTGTGATGTGCTGAGTGTTTCTGACAACGATCAATAACAGACATACCTGCAGACGGATGGGTGGAAGGGCGTTGGTACGCTGGGTCGTTAGATATTTTGAAATAGGGGCAACTGGATGATTCATGGGAACGATTCCGGCCCGCAAAGTACAGGGTGCCTGCGCACTAAGAAAACGCGTCACGAAAGAGTGCCAGGCTGAGATTTGCATCAAAATGATTAAATTCCGGAGTTATAGCAGATTTTGTCTTGCATTCTCACGAAAGAACCCCGAACACCCATTCTCGAATATGATTCCCAGCCTGAATCTGTATGTTTTTTTGCCAACCTTGTTTTGTTGTTCATACTTGCAGGTAAAGGTGATCGAGAAGACTAACCAGTTCAGGAGGTTCGGCGGACCAATCCAGCTGGCCTCTAACGCCCTGTCCACCATCCGGGCGATCGATTCGGACTTCTTCGACCGCATCATGGAGTATTTCACATTTACCGGCATCCGCACCAACGGTATCAAGGACGGCATCCGAACCGAGTGGTGAGATGGTTGGCGATATTGGGGAAAAACGGTTCATTGTTCGCTCTGTGCGTTAGTTGGTGCGTTGGTTGGTTGGTTGATGGACGTGTTGATTTATGGTGTTTTCTTTGTGATACGCATGCTTAGTATGCCGCCAAACTAGAAGCCGGATACGCCGCTGATGGCGACTGAGGTGCTTCGCTATGCCCCGCTTCCCTGACAGGCTCTAGTCTTTCGCCAACCACGAACCGCTCGAACCCTTGTTTTGTGCGTCCTTTGTATGTGCTGTATACGCGGCCTCTGTATATTCTGTGTGCGCGGCCTCTGTATGTGCTGTACGCGCGGTCTACGTATGCGCTACGTATGCGCTGTATGCGCGGCCTCTGTATGTGCTTAATATGCGGCCTCTGTGCGTAACGCGTACCTGGTACGCGTTACTTTGTGTGTTGTATGCGCGTCCGTTGCGTGTGGTGCAGGCGTGTGTTTTTTATTTGCTATACGCGCGTGATTTGTATTTGCTTTACGCGCGGCCTCTGTATGCCGTGTGTACGGCCTCTGTGTAATGTGCGCATCGACTGTGTGCCATGTGCGCATTCGTTGTATGTGCTGCATGCTGGTCATTTTATGTGCTGATTGCGCGTCATATGTATGTGCTGTTTGCACGTCATATGTATGTGCTGTATGCGCGTCCTTTCAGGTGCTGTATGCGCGTCTTCTGTGTGTGCTGTATTTGCGTTGTTTGCCTGTGATGCGTATGCCTCCTTTTGTCCCGTACGCATGTATGTTGTGGCATGCCTCCTTTATGGTGGTTCATGTCTGCCCTTTGCATATGCTGTACAAGGTTCCCCTCCGGGAAGTGCGTAGGGGAGTGGCGCAAGGACACATTGTTATCGCTACCGGACGCGATGACCATTTATTAGTACATGCAACAAAACTTGCTCGGGAAAATAATGATTTGACGTGCCCATTATGCTGCATGCGCGTCCTTTGTATATGTCTTGTGTGCTCGCCGTTTGTATTGCTGTATACGCGTTTTTGTGTGGGCGGCATGCGCGAACTGTGTGTCTACGCTATGCTTGTCCTGTGATATGAGTGTGATGTCTGCGCGGTGCTGCAATGAGGGACTGACATTTTGCCGCCCTTCCCGTCCATTTGCGTTACATGTCTTGCGTGCATGTTTTTGTTGTGTGTTGTGGATGCGCTGTGCGACTACGGAAACAGGTACTGCAAGTTCGATGCGATCACTCAGATGGCCGACATGTACAAGCTGCCCTACACGGGCGTGATCGACAGGCCGGATCTGCAGGTAACTGCGGCTTTATCGCTTTCCATCCGACATGGTCACTTACCGTTCAAAAGTCCCTGGTTGTATGGTAGCACTCAGGGGGTCACAGATCTACGCCTGTTGTGAGGAAATACGCACCCAGTGTCACGCGGTTGAAGTATTACATGCAGCGTGCGAATATGAGCATCGACGGAGTCCTCGATCGCACAGCTGAGTTGTCTCCTTGAAGTGCTCGAAAAAGCTGACTGTACGGTACTCGTAGGCACCGGCGGGGTTTGCTACTTTTGTTTGGCATATGTCGGACCCTTTGGCGGCTGTCGGTGCCTTTGGTAGGTTTCGGACCCCTTTGCGGATGCGGGAACATGTGGCGAATGTCGGACCAATTTGACGGGTGTCGGGCGCTTCGGCCGAACGGCCGGATGTTGGACCCTTTAACGAGTGTCGGGCCGTTTGGCGGGTTTTGGGGACAATTTGATGAGTGTCGGACCCTTTGGCGGGTGTCGGGCCCTTTGACGGATGTCGGACCCTTTGGCGATTGTCGGGACGTTTGAGGAGTGTCGGAACTTTTGGCAGGTGTCGGACCCTTTGACAGATTTCGGACCCTTTGGCGAATGTGGGACCTTTTGGCGGATGTGGGACCCTTTGGCGGTTGTCGGCACGTTTTATGGGTGTAGGATTCTTTGGCGCGTGCCGGACCCTTTATCGTATGTTGGACGCTGTGTTGGGTGTTGGAGGCCCTTTTGACAGATGTCGAGACCGTTTGGCGGCGCTTCGCCTCAAGAACAAAATGCAACACCTGGCCGTGGGAAATCGAAGTAGGACCCTTTGACGGATGCGTGGACCCTTGGACGGTCCTTCGTTGTAGGAAAATAATGTACCACCTGTCTATTGAAAAGAGAAGTAGTGTTTGGCGGCCTGCTGTCGACCAGCCGCGGCGGTTTTTACTGCCGTTACATTGGCTAGACTTTGACTCAATAAGATTGAAATTACTTTCGCTTCAATTGACGCGTTTTTTTTGTATTTGACTGCGGCGGCGGCGATGGTGGCGGCGCGTCGGAGGGAGAGTTGTGAAAAGTATTCAGCATCCCTTCGGTAGCTTGTAGTTTGTACCTGGTAGTTGATCTATGGATATACCCCGCTTTCAATGTGCACCTGGTCTAGCGTACCTTTGAATGGGCTCTGCATACGTCTTGTACCTGGTCTAGCTTGTGATTGCAAACGCTCTGCGCTGGTCTTGTTCCTGGTGCAACGTTTCTATGAACAGACTACTCGTAGACTGCGCTAGCCCTAAACCTTCTGTGATGCGCCTTTTGCTTTGTGCAGTCGGTGCTTATGGAAGACATCGGGGAAGGAGTGGTGTTCAACAGCCAGACGGTGGTGGGGTACGAGAACACGGACGGGTGAGGAGTCGTCCAGCGGTAGGGGGCTGCACTTTTGCGTTAACTGATGTTCATGATCTTCTGACCGGTTGAGCTCGTTGAGTGTGGAACTCCCGGTTAGTCTGGCATTATTACGAGAAGATATGGCATTACTACGAGAAGATATGGCATTATTACGAGAAGATATGTTGTTAGGACTATTCATAGAGTGTTAACAGGACTACCGCACATAACTCTTGGCCGGGTTGCGCGGACGAATGTCGGCACGTGCTGCGATGGAGGATCACTTTTTTTTCGTCTGAAATGTTTGGATGACGGGGCTCCTTAGCCCAAAATCGTCGGAAAATTCGCCACATTTTTTTGCAAGGTTCTTGTTGTGTACCTAGGCCATGGGAGTTTTTCATCCCGTAGCAGTTTTTATTGTTCTCGAAAACAGTTTTTGGGGGAGAGGGCTTAAGCTCCTAAAGACAGGAACCCAGAAAAAACGTGTTGCACGTCTATCTTAGCCCGCGTCTGTCTTGAAAGGCATGTTTTATAGGGTGAGATATTGGAGGAGCTCCGCACGTTAAGAGCTGAGAAAATTCTGCCTCACCCCTTGCATGGAATGACTCGGAGAGGTGGATAAGGGGTACCAGCGGTATAGTGGGTCACGTTACCCGCCGGTGACACATGCTGTTGAAGAGGTAAGGGTGTTGACGGTACGGTGGGCTACTCGGCGGCGGACGCTGCGGTGTAAGTGCACCAATCTTTTTCCAGTAATTTTCTGAGGCTCTTTACCACTTGGGGTGGCTCCACACACGAGAATCTCTATACCTCACCCGAGCACTCAAAGAAAAATCTGGCAACAAAGGATCGTGCAACTCGACGAACAATCCCACGGCCTAGGTATACAGCGGATAATTTTGGAAAACGCTGAACCCTTTTAGCACTGCAGTCCCGACTTGGAGACAAAACACTTGGAGTTAGACTATGATAGAATAATGTTAGGAGTTAGAAATGGGTTAATGCTCCTCCGACGATTTTGGGTTAAGGCGCCCCGCCAATCAGATTGTTTTTATTTTTGGGCGAAAAATTGCTACCCTGATCGTAGCGCCGGTCTGGTTTTCAAGAGCGTCCACGGTAAGAGAAGAAAACGGATTTTTTTATGAGCGGTCAAATCGGCTGGTCACGCCGCGTGACGCCTATACTAAAACCTACCAGGTATACATTATGATACTCAATATGAGGTAAAAACCTACATGTTACCCAAATATGAGGTAAAAACCTAAATTTTACCCAAATCTGAGGTGAAAACCTACGTGACTTGTATTCAATCTGAGTGTAAAATGTAAAAACCTACGTGATTGCCAATCTGAGGTACGAGCGGAGAAAAGAGCGGTAACACTGGCATACCCCGAGGGGCTCTTAAATCGAGTACCCCGCTGTATGTGTGTTTTCGCATGAAAACGTTATTTCTACCTGTCGCGTGGGCGGGCCAGTGTCGGCGCCGATTCTCCATCCTAGAGAGATGCCTGGTACACGTGCTGTGGCTTCGAGAGACAGACATGCATCACGGCCGCAACAGTAAAGAGACTTGGCCATGCAATGTCAAACGGTGTTAGATTGTTGCAGCAGACAGCAATCACACTGGATCGCACCGCACCTGGTTGTAGTTCAGAGTGTAGATGTGAATGATTGGATTCCAAAATCAAGTTTCCTGTTGTTTTTGCTGATTCCCTATGCATACGTCCTACACCCCTCCCAAAAAAACGCCTCTTGTAGGGGAGTTACGGTTAACCTAGAGGACGGAGGGAAGATCCACGCCGACGTCCTCGTGGGGGCAGACGGCATCTGGTCTCAGGTGAAAATGCGAACGCAAATGTGATTGAAAATGTGAATGCAAAATATGAGTGAAAAGTGTGAATGCACAGTATCATTGAAAATGTGAATGAAAACGTGCGTAAAAAATGTATTTGGAACTAATAAATGTCGTTGTGAACTTGCGCTGCTTGTGACTTCAAATATGGATGGAAGTATTGAGGAAAATTTTGGCGAAACACGATTTTTTCCTTGGAAAGAAATGTCGAAAATCGGATATGTCATCTGTGTGGTGCTTCCACCGCGCGTTCTACGGGTCGTGTATTGGTCGGCGCGCAGATGCGGAACGGAACGAAATTCGTTAGGACGTCGGTGTTTCGGTTGTTGTGGTTGCTGTTGCTGTTGCTGTTGCTGTTGCTGTTGCTGTTGCTGTTGCTGTTGCTGTTGCTGTTGCTGTTGCTGTTGCTGTTGCTGTTGCTGTTGCTGTTGCTGTTGCTGTTGCTGTTGCTGTTGCTGTTGCTGTTGCTGCTGCTGTTGCTGCTGCTGTTGCTGCTGCTGTTGCTGTTGCTGTTGCTGTTGCTGTTGCTGTTGCTGTTGCTGTTGCTGTTGCTGTTGCTGTTGCTGTTGCTGATGCTGTTGCTGTTGCTGTTGCTGCTGCTGTTGCTGTTGCTGTTGCTGTTGCTGTTGCTGTTGCTGTTGCTGTTGCTGTTGCTGTTGCTGTTGCTGTTGCTGTTGCTGTTGATGCTGTTGCTGCTGGTGCTGGTGCTGTTGCTGTTGCTGTTGCTGTTGCTGTTGCTGTTGCTGTTGCTGTTGCTGTTGCTGTTGCTGTTGCTGTTGCTGTTGCTGCTGCTGTTGCTGTTGCTGTTGCTGTTGCTGTTGCTGTTGCTGTTGCTGTTGCTGATGCTGTTGCTGTTGCTGTTGCTGCTGCTGCTGTTGCTGTTGCTGATGCTGTTGCTGTTGCTGCTGCTGTTGCTGATGCTGTTGCTGTTGCTGTTGCTGTTGCTGCTGCTGCTGTTGCTGTTGCTGTTGCTGTTGCTGTTGCTGCTGCTGCTGCTGTTGCTGTTGTTGTTGTTGTTTTGAGTTATTTCACCGCTGTCGCGTTTGTGCTCTGCTGCCGTCGCTATCGTTGTTATAGGTCCGCGCACAGATGTGGAACGAAGATATTCGGGGTACCAACGGGGGCGCGACGTACTCAGGTTACACGGTCTTCGCCGGTGAGACCATATACGCGCCCAAGGACTACTGGGACGTGGGGTACAAGGTGAGGACAGAAACAACGTTGAGCGAAGCGAGTTGCTAATTTCACGGCCGCTTAAATGCAGGAGGGACATTTTTTGAGCGGTCTGTGTCCAGAATTGAGTATTTCCACGGACCTGCGGGCCCTTTTCTGAGCTCTGCGATGCTGGAGATCTGCTCTGTCAGGATAAATATTACCGCTCGGCCCTCCTTTCGCCTCATCTGCCACCCTCCGCCCCTCCCTCCCCTTCTCCCCCCCTCCGTCGTCTTTTGTTTGGACCAGGTTTACATCGGCCCTGGGCAATACTTCGTGACGTCCGACATCGGGCGCGGGCGCATGCAGTGGTACTCCTTCCTGGCGCTTCCGCCGGGCAGCAAGAGCCGCGAGGACAATATCCAGTACCTCAAGGACGTGAGAACTATCTGTTATGCATAAATGTATTGTAATGGGTCATATCGTAAGATACAATACTGGTAATTGTATCGTTGTGTCATAGTAAGACCAAGCGTTCGTGTTGTAATAGTTAACATCGTAGTTAACATCGACAACACCAGGAACCAGAGAACGTATCGTAACATACCATATCTGGCATAATACGGAGTAGAGCATTAAGGTATGACACCCAGTATTTCAATGGCGTTGGTATTAAGAAGTTCTGTTGCTAACCTCTGACTTGTCAAATCTGAATTCCGTGTCTGTTGTTGCTGCCGCTGTTGGTGTTCTTTTGTCTTGTTTTTCGTGTGTATGTGTTTCCTCGTTGCTACTTTCTTTTTTTTCGTGTTATTTTTGCTGTTGTGTGTTCGTTTTTTTGCGGGTTCACTGTGGATTATTTATATTATGTATATGTATTATTGACTAACATCACCCTGTTGACCCTGGTACAATCTAAACTGTAGTTCCAAAGGGAGTCGCTGACCTATATCCTTATTGAGGACGCACACCCCGTAATATGCGCGATCGGAGTATCACATACAGCTTGCAAAGATGAGTTTCGACAAAATCTTCGATCTCATAGCTGGAGTTTTTTTTCTTTATATAGTCTAATATATTCTTACTGATTTTATATGTATATGTATGTTTTCAGGTATTCGACGGTTGGAGCCCGGAGATCCACGAAGCTCTGGAGGCGACCAGCAACAACGACGTGGAGCAGAGAGACTTGTACGACAGGCCCCCGTCGGTGAGCCAACCACGGAGCACTATTAATAGTTGCACACCGGGTGTGCAACTATATCTCTGCACACCCTCTATTAATATTATAGCTTACTTGTAGGAAGTGTGCTGTGTTTGTTGCTGTGGCTGTTTGGTGGAAACCCGTCGATTTTTTGTTGCGTTTGCTTGGGGTGAGATCGAGGTAGTTGGTGAGCCCTGAAGGCCGCCCGACGACACTCCCAGGTTCTGCTAGGAGGTCTCAGGTGCAGGACGCATTCTGCTATAGAGGTGCGCCATTTTTTTTGTGAAGCTCCTAACGCGATGGGGAGTTCTGTATCTATCCCTTTTTTTTTCTTCTTTTTTGGGGGAGGGGAAGTGGTACTACAGTAATACCCATTGAGCGATCTCATGGCTTAGGAATTCAACGAATAGATATGCGAAAAACGAAACACGAAGTCCCGACGATAGGTTTATTTCCTCGGATCTATTGGAGCTCTGTATCTCTCCCAAAATCTGGTTGGGGAGGGGGGAAGAAGAAAAATGTGCTATCAATGCTAATGCGCGGTGAACAATCTCATGCCTTGGGTATTCAACGAAAATTGCTTGCGAAAAAAACAAGAACGCTCGATCGTTTTGGGTTGAGACGCCCCGTCATTCTCGAAAAAAAATCGGACAAAAAGTGCTGTCACTGTCGCAGGGCGCGGCTCAGGTGGGATTAGGTCGGGGTGGGGTCAGGGTGTCAAGCGCCAGCAAGATCGAGGTGTGCAAGGTTTTGATGGCCTACCCGGTTTGCAATCAGGGGTTGTCCGTTTTTCGATAAGGGTGCGTTCCAACAGCAGGGTAGTTGGAGGTTGTGGCATGCATGTTAATTGTCTCATTCATGTCTGGGGAAGTCTAATCCCTTTCAACCCCCCCCCCCTCCCCCTCGTTCGGATTTTTTCATATATTCTTTGTTCACGCTGCTGCTTCGTTGTTGTCCGTTTACCTCGCTCGCTCGCTTGGCGTGGCGTGGTGTGGTGCGATGGGATGCGATGGCATGGGTTTGGTTTGTGCAGTTGACGAAGAGCTGGGCCCAAGGGAATACGGTGCTCATCGGCGACGCCTGTCATCCAATGATGCCGAACCTCGGTCAGGGAGGTTGCCAAGCCATGGAGGACGGTTACATCCTCACCAACATGCTCAAGGAGGTTTGCACTGCTGCTAATGGTAGTGTTGGGTATCATATCATATCGAAACTTTCTATGTGTCGATGTAATGTAGAAATATCGATCGTACACTTTCCGATATACGGTCATGGTGTTGGATATCCTGTCGAAACTTCTCGGTAAGTCGAAATATCCTAAAAATATCAATCGTACTCTTTTCAATATGCAGTACAGGTATCGAGTATCGAAATATCGAACTATAATTTGTACGCCTGGTGACGTTTTTTGGAAGCCTGACCTCCAGATTTACTGTAAGATGGTGGATGCTGGGTGGGTTGGGTTGGGTTGGGTTGGATTGGATTGGGTTGGGTTGGGTTGGGTTGGGTTGGGTTGGGTTGGGTTGGGTTGGGTTGGGTTGGGTTGGGTTGGGTTGGGTTGGGTTGGGTTGGGTTGGGTTGGGTTGGGTTGGGTTGGGTTGGGTTGGATGGGGTTGGGTTGGGTTGGGTTGGGTTGGTGTTGGGTTGGGGTGGGTTTCGTGCAGTTGAGGCGACGGCGGGGAAGTGCAAAGCAGCACCAGCGAATGACGTGTGCGTGGTACCCGTCTCCACAAGCGTGCCACGTGCCTGTGGGTGGGTCTATCTGCTTTTGCGGCCCTTCTGTCAGGATGTCGGGGGAGGGGAGCGTGTTCTTTTAGACCCCCTCCCTCCCCTGCACTCCCTCCGTCCTCTCCTCTATCCATCTCGTGACCTGTCCTATCATTTCTTGTCCTGTCCTGTCCTGTCCTGTCCTGTCCTGTCCTGTCCTGTCCTGTCCTGTCCTATCCTGTCCTGTCCTGTCCTATCCCATTTTTTATCTGCCCAGGTTACCCGCCGATCGGAGATCCCCAGCACCCTCCAAAACTTCTACCGCACTCGTATCGTAAGAACGTCGGCCATTCAGGGTTTGAGCCGCATTGCGAGCGATCTCATCGTTAAGAACTTCGACACTCCTATGAAGGTGAAAATATATATATATGCAGTAGAGATCCGGTTTCCAGCTATATAGGGCCTGTGAAATCGGTTGGCGCTGATTGGAACAACGTGTAGTGGCAGTATGTGTGAGTAGTGCCGGATGCCGCTTTAGTGCCGATATTTCCCTCTGTAGTGCACACGCCGGCACTACAGAGGGAATGGACTACTACTACACTGCAACACATAGTAGTAGTGACATGGGAAATGTGGAGATGCTAATTATGCGAAGTACTTACGGGAGACCATAGTACTTGTAGGACCCACGGTGTACACAAAAACCCGTGTATCTCCTTGTTTTGTTACTATTAATAATCGTGGTACTCAGGGCGCACGATATACACAAAAAAGCTGTACTAATAATATATACCTATATATTCCCCTACTTTTACTAACCACACGAGTAGTACTTAGGACCCACGGTATACACAAAAACCTTGGTCTCCTCTTTTGTTAGTGTTAATAAGCACAGTACTCAGGATCCACGATACACACAAAAAACTTGTATGTATCCCGTGTTTTTGCTACCCGTATTTGACCCTGTTTACTATGTCCCCCCGTGCTACGTAAACCGACATATGAAGTACTACAGCAGTCGCTAGGGGCCCGCGCGCCAGCACCTTTGTATCTGTCGTCAAGTTGTCTGCGTTGGTGGGTGTGCAATGTTGCCCCGCGGTCGAGAAATCGAACATGGCTTTTCACTGGTTAGACCACTTACTTCTCGCGGGTCAGACACTTTGAATCATGGCAGACACTTTGAATCATGGATGTTGTACCGTGGTACTGCTGTGGAGTACATCGTATTCATTCTCAAATGTATATAAATATGTTGAGTTTTTGACTCTTCATAGTTTCGCTCGAAGTATCCGGTACACTCCTTTATGTTTGTTTTTCATACCCCTTACCAATCCGCTTAATGCCTTTAGATCCCAAAGGCCGCTCCCCTTATTAATTCCAAGTAAGTTGCATGCGAAAACGGGTTTCCAGTTGTAGAGGCGTTGATATGTGAGATTTTGAATTCAATCGGAACTCGTTTTGTTTTGAACTCCTTTGTTAGTCTTGCTTGCAGCAGGATATACATGTATTCGCTTTTGTCTTTTTTTTTTTTTTTCTTGTTGGGGGTTCTCGATCTTGTTTCAAAGCCCGCTTGTTTTTGTTTCGGACATACATTGGTATTGTGCGTTTGTTTCCTTTTTTCTTGCGGTGTTCGTGTGTCACGTTTTGCTTGATATGACTTTTTTTTTGTCTGGGTTTCAATGTCCCTGCTCAGCGTCGATGCCCCGAGCAGCATCAACTTTACGACGGCAAGCCTCAACGAACTAATTGTTTCGTTTTTTGTAGTACGTTTTGTTTGGGCAGACGACAGAAAGCGGTATACCGCAACCATTCTGCGCCACCGTGCGGTACAGCAGAATACACCTAGGTTTTGGGCCCCGTTCCGCGACGCTGATTGATCAACTCAGCCTCGTACCGGTTTTGGACACCAACCCGTTGCGGCACATCGTGCCGCGGCTTTTTAGCTCGGCCATCACCGCTTTCTGACGTGACCCTTGCTGCCTTCTGTCGGAAAATATACCATGCGGACCGACTTTGCCCGTGGCTCTTCACGCCCCGCACGCTTTCAAATTCCGACCGAACGTCAAGCATGAGCGCCACGTCATCATGTAGACTGCATGGCTACAAGACTACATGAAGAAGGCCATGTAGAAGACTACATGCAATGTGCTCCCGATTTTTTTTTTCTTTTCAAAGTCCACTTTTCAACACTCGAAAAGCCGTTCTTTTTTCGTACATAACCAGAGCGTAGGGATATCTTTTTTTGCCCGAGGCTCGGTCTTGCTCTTATTTTTCAATGGGGCAGCTGTATAGGTTTTAGTGTTTGGGTAGTGTATTGTAGGTTATTTTCCAGGCATCTCAAGTGAGCCCTTTTTTTGCCCGAGGCTCGTTTTTTTTTTTTTTTTTTCAATTGGACATCTGTATAGGTTTTAGTTTGTGGGTAGTGTATTATAGGTTATTTCCAGGCACCTCAAGTTCATCTTGAATTCTTGACTACCAAGTTTAAGTGGTGGCGTCCTCTGCCTGCGTGGATTTTCAGAGAAAATCGTGTAGGAATACGAAAGGCGGACGAGAGAGCGGTGTGTGTGCATCGTAAGGGTCGATGGTGGCGCCATCGGTAGCGAGGGTTTCGAAACAGAATGCGGTGTGCGAACGCGCAAGGCGAACGCGAGGTGGTGTATGTGTGGACCAAGAGGATCGTGCGCGTGTAGCGGGACTGTCAGTCCCCCTTTATCTCGTTGTCCCACCCCTTTCTCCGCCATTTATACATACATACGTGTACGTGGGGTGTGCGAGCTGTCTATGGCTGAGGAGCGGTTCGTGCTGTGTGCCGAAGGGGTGTTGAAAATGTTTGCTCTGAAGGGATCCAAAATATGACAGCGCGCGGTTCTATGCATGCTACATGACATGGCGCCCATGGTTTAGATTCGGTCGGAATTTGAAAGGGCACGGGGCGTGAAGAGCCTCGGGCAAAGTCGGTCCGCATGGCATATTTTCCGCCAGAAACCGGTATGGGTCCCGTCAGGAAACGGTGACGGCCGAGCTGAGAAGCCACGGTTCGATGTACCGCAAGGAGTTGGTGTCAAAAACCGGTACGAGGCTGGGTTGACCAATCAGCGTCGCGGATCGGGGTCAAAAACCTGGGTGTATTCTGCTGTACCGCAAGGTGGCGCGGAATGGTTGCGGTACACCGCTTTCTGTCGTCTGCCATTTTGTTTTCCCCCTCGATGTTTTCGTGTATGGTTTTTGTTTTTGCTTGATGCTTTTGTTTTTGTTTTTGTCTTTTTTCGTGCTTTTGTTCAGGTTACCATGGACCCGTTCAACGTGGATGCCCCCGGCGGCATCAACTCCTTCATGACCAGCCTCATGAAGCCCGTGCTTCCGGTGATCTTCTATGCACAGTTCATGTATCTTTACAGGTGTGATGATGCCACTGCCGTAGAGTTGACTTGTCGACGGTGACGAGAATAACCCCTTGAAAGCCCCAACGTCCCTTCCTATACTAATCCCAAGTAGTTTGTCGAAAGAAGACGGCTTTCCAGCTGTCAAGGCGTTAAATGTGTAAGGACAATATATATTCTAGAAACAATCAAAACGCACTGCTTGTGCAGTTGTGAGAAGAATTTGTCGAAACTCGTCTTTGCAAGCTTTGTGTGATACTCCGATCGCGTGTGTTACGGGGGGGGGGGGAAGGGGGTGTCCTTATGAAGGATATAGGTCGGCGACGCCCCCTACAACCGGCTTGTACCGGCCAGGGTCGACAGGGTGGTGTTAATCCATCTGTATATATTCTTGTGAACAATTGAAAACGTCATCTGTGAGTACGACCGATTGAATGGTTGCAACTCAAATTTGCAAGCTGCGTGGTACATGTATAGTTAAAAAAAAAGAAAAAATACACTTAGAGCTGTGTGTGATGATGTGTGATGTGTGATGATGTGTGATGTGTGATGATGTGGTGATGATGATGATGTGTGATGATGATGATGTGTGATGATGATGTGTGATGATGATGATGTGTGATGATGAGATCTACCAAAGAGGAATTTTGATCAAAACTCATCTTCGCAAGCTGCGTGTGATACTTCGATCGCGCAATCAATCTGTATCCATGTACCAGATTGTATTTTCCGTCTTTCGTTTGTTGTAGTTGCGTTCCGACGATGTACAGCGTGAGCGTCTGTCACAACAGCAGTCTGCAAGGGACCACGGTATATCTTTCGAATGGTGGCGTAAATTTTTTTTGAATGTATGGTATGTGTAGACTGCTACCTGTGTGTCGTATCTTTGACGTTGTGGCGTGATAGATCTTGTCTCAAAAGGTGTGGTCTGATACGCCTGGCATAGGTTAGTAGTATCTTTATACGCATGGTAAATGTTACCGGTGACGTTTTCTTATTGCATTCTGTCGATGTATGCGGAGGTACTCGGTTTAAGAGCCCCTCGTAGCAGGCCAGTGTCGCCGCTCTTTTTTATCTCAGATTAAGTATCGTAGCAGGTGCAGGTCTTTGTATAGACGTTACAATTATATATGTACAGGTTTTGATACAGACGTTACGATCATACAGGCTGGTTCTAGTTAAACGGCGGAAACGTATTGCTCGGCGAATGCCCACGCCGTTTTTCCGATCCAGACCCCATTTTTTTGCGCACGTCTATGTGTTATTGCGAAGACCTCACCTTGTTGTTTTTCGCCCTATTTTTCGTCGGTCAAGATTCTTTGGAACATTTTGAACACCTTAGACCAAAAACATTTTCGGCGAAAACACACACACGGAGGTCAGAACTCCGGATGGGCACGTAGAACACGTGTGCAAAATGTCAGCATCTATCTCTTACAAGCGGCGTGGACATCTGGACTTTGGTGCGTAAAAGTGAGTTAGAAAACGTTATTTACTTTACATTACTTGCTTTTAGCGTAGGATCCATTTTTTTTTCGCTATATTCTGCCTGGTATTGAACACACGCGGGTCAGATCTTCGATTTTTCTCGCGCGAAAAAATCTACAGACATGCCTTGGAGTACCTCCAACCGGTTCATGCAAAATACGGCGCAAATTGTTTTCCGCCCCCGCCTGGATAAAGCCTGAATACTCTTGATAGTGTTTGGAAGGCCTGTCGTTGGTCGATACAGGTTTCGCTCCTAGAGACGGCCCGAGTCGGTTATAAAAACAACCAGCCATGTTGCCCTCCTCTACTGGTCATAAGGGATCTGAATGATACAAAAAATTAACTCTTTGACTAGATATTGCGAGCGGAATTCGTGGGGGGGATAATTTCCGCCGTTTAGCTTGAACCAGCCTGTAACGGGTTTTCTGCGTGATAGGTGTTACCATCGTTGATTGCCCCCCCTTTTCCCCCCCGCGCGCCAAAAGCAACCTACTACTGTATATGGGAACACGTACTGAGCCCCAAAGTTTTGGAGGTGTCTCTATTAGGAGTAAGAACGGTGCTCCGTCTCCGAAGGGGTGCATGGTCTTATGTTCAAACGACTTGAGGTGAGCAACATATGAGTACCCCCCCCCCCCGCGTCCCCGCTCCCCCTGCCCCCCGTCCCCCGTCCCCTCCCCGTTGTTTTCCGCCTCCCCAAGTTTCCACCCTGTTGCTTTAAAGGCTGGCGAGTGCGAGAAAATGACCGGGATAGAGCGCGCCAGAGCAAGGATACAGACCGAAGCTTGCTGGGAAGCGGCCAAGAAGGATGGGACCTTCGGTCGCGGTTACGAACGTTCTCAAAAACAGTTCTCTTGAAACGGAGCGTTTTGATTGGCCCAATTTTGTGTCCAAGTCTTTTGAGGAGACGGGAGGGGGGGTCTTTCCTTGAAATTGAATGTGCTGGCTCTCCGCGATCTCCAGTAGAAAACCGTTCTTTTGGCGAACATTTTTTTTTAACGCGGCGGGTTCTTTTGGAGGGAGGGCCCTTCTCGTAAATCGCCCGTTTTGATTGGCCGCGACTGTTCTCTCAATCCTTTCTTTGAAGGCGCGACGTTTTAATTGGCCAAAGCCTTTCTTTTGGGAGGGGGGGGGGGGGGGGGCCCCCAGACATTGTCTATATTGGAATGTTTTGAGTGGTCAGTTGTGGCTACGAAATCTCTCAGATACTGTTCTCATAAGAAATGAACATTTCGATTGCCCCTGGCCTTTGGGGGGGGCGTCTTTGCTGTAGACGCCCCCCCCCCCCCTTTCTCCCTCCTTCCCGAGTGTGCCGGTTTCGATGGTGGTTGTTTATGCTTGGCCTAACTTAGTTTTGGGGGGGGGTGTCTTCAGGTGTACCCCCTGCCCTATTTTCATTGAACTTCTTCTTCTATGAAGGGTGAACGTACGGCATTGTAACAAGTTTGTCCGCAAGCACTAGGGCGTGGTTCAGAAGGAGCTAGGAGAAGTGCAATGGGTAGCATGGTAATAATTCTACTGTCCTGGTGGCATGCCAGAGCGATGGAACGGGAAGAGCTACACACTGCTGCTGCTGCTGCTGCTGCTCGCTGGGCTGCTTTGCTTTGCTGCTTGGGCTTGCTTGGCTTGGCTTGGTTTGGCTTGGCTTGGCTTGGTTTGGCTTGGTTGGGCTTGGCTTGGCTTGACGTGACTTGTCTTGGCTTGGTTTGGCTTGGCTTGGCCTGGCTTGGCTTGGCCTGGCTTGGCTTGGCTTGGCTTGGCTTGGCTCGGCTCGGCTCGGCTCGGCTTGAATTGACTTGATTTGCCTGGTTTGCTCCGTTTGCTCGGCTTGCTTGATTTGGCTGATCTGTCTGTTCTTGCTATTGATGGTCCTGCAGGCAACCTAAAAAAGATTGCAAGACAAAGTGTGGTCAATTATTTTGCGCTGATCTCCCCTCTCAAGACTAACTGACAGGAAGGCCAGTTCCATTCGGAGTTGGCGTTTACGGATGGGTGGTGTATGCGGGGAGGGGGGGGGGGAGGGGAGGTGTACTCATTTCGTGCATAGCCGTAGTCGTATGACCATAGACCCTCGCATCCCTCCTATGCCGGGACGGAGCGCGTCGGGTTTTCACCGACCAGGCAGACAACGTGGTCACCAAGCGCTGAGCTCCGCGAGGTGTTCGGCGAGTCGCATGAAGGGTGAGCTGTATCCTTCTAAGAACCACCTGTTAGGCGGGCTTCGGAGGGGGGGGGGAGACAATTTTGGTCACGCTACGCTGGAATGTGCCGAGTCCGTGATGTCTGAGGTTCATATCACCCTTTTTCGACGGCAACGATTTTGCTACTTTAAGTTCAAGTAGTTCAGGCCTAACACAGGGCTGCAGGTCCAAAGGCGTTGTTGAGCTGCTGGTGATGTTAATATGATGATTGATGTGGACGATGGCGGAGGCGGTGGCGGGAAGGGGTTCGTTTTTTTTTCCGTGTTTGAATTGGGGGCACTCGACGTCGATAAATCGTCCATCTAGATATGCGCTGTTCGGTGGATATGTATCATTTGCTCCATGGACATATAAGTCCGTTGTTCGATGGGGATGTATCCGTTGGTCGATAGATAAAAATGGGCGTGTATGTATCCGCTGTTTGATGGATATATATGTAACCACTTATTGGTGGATTCGTCCATCTATCGATCGTTAGCAACGAAAAAAAAGACGACATGAGGAAGATAGAGATGGGAGAGGGGGACGGTGGGATTGATGTCTTTTTTGCTGCTGCTGCTACTGCTGTGATCATACGACGGGGAAGAAATACGGAGGGAAAGCATGCTGCGGAGGAGATAGACGGGTAGATTTTGTAGGTTGCTGCGCCGCTTTTTTCAGGCCTGTTGCTGCGGCCTTGCCGCGTAGTTCTTGTTTTAGCATGGGGGGGAGAAGGGTGAGATGATAGAACAGAGAATTATTGGTTCACCAATCGGAGGGCCGTTTCATCGAAAACAATCCAGCGCAGGGAAACAACGAACAATTAATGTTTTACCGATCGGAGGATCATTCGACTAACTTCAAAACGAATGAAGTATCGTGGAGGGAAACAGTTAATGCAGTGCAGTGACAACACATGACAACACACACATGTCATTCGCTGTCCTGACCTGACCGCCATGCTCCCGCTACCCTCACCCCTCGCCAAAGCTTTCGAAACGCGCTGCCCCCTCTTACGAACTCCATCTTGCGCAATGCACACTTTTCTCACTAAGACGATCATTGGGTTGTCCTTCCAATCCGATCCGTTTAGTTTTTTACCCAAAGTTGCGGGTGAGTGAGGGATCGTTCTCGTCTTCTCAGAAAAGAATATGCGTGTTTACACTTTTTAGTTGGGGTATCGCGAGGAATCCCAGGAGAAGAATCAATCAATCAATCAATCACGCGCGTGCTACGACAGAGCTATCAAGGTATACCTTTTTTTGGCGAAAGTGCTTTATGAATGACGGGGCTCCTTAACCCAAAATCGTCGGAAAATAAATAAATAATTTAGGCCATTTATTTTCTCTTGCACAATTCTCGTTCTGTACGTAGGCCATGGGGAATTTTTCATGGTACGGTAGGTACTTGTAGCAGCTTTTGATTTTCTCCAATTTTTTTTTTTTTTTTTTCGAGGGACATGTCTTGAGCTCCCAAAGTGAGCAAACCCCAAACAAAGAAAAAGCTGATGTGTGCACACCTCGATCGTACATCGCGTCCTATCTTATACCTCTAGCGAGCTGGAACGCGCAAGCTCGGCTCGTCACGAGTGTGATGGCGGCGCCGCGAGGCTGGTGACAAAGCAGGACCCGTCCGCGTAGCTCCTAGCGGTGCGACGATACTCGTATAGAGGCCTGGTATTATACCATTTTTTTGCCCGTTTTCGCCGTTTTTCTTCTCTGAACAAGAAGACGAGGAGGCGACACCATGTTTTATTTATTTATTTTTTCCTTTCCTAAACAGCCTTTTTCCGCAAGAGGTTTTATGTAATATGTTCTAGTGTGTAATAATAGCGGACTGTGAAAGACGCCTCACCGAAGGCGTCACACCTCTCCTGAATTGAACAACGGCTGCTACGTCTGCTTTTTATGGTATGCGAAGATAGCATGCGTCGGTTCGAGCCCATTTTTTTTTTTTTTCAACTAACAGCATACCACGAATGAAACGTACCGGGCACGCGTTATTAATAGTGTGCTCTGCACCCCGTAAATACACGCCTGAATTTTGGTCATTCTCGCAAACCGTAGCCCGTACAAATACATTGCGGCGATCGGGCTGCAAGGAACGCGGTATTCCGCTAGCAGCTAGCATCGGTGGCGCAGTAAGTCCTGTTTTTTTCAGGGTGACCAACAGATGGCAAGAGTGATGTCTGCAGCGCTAGCCCCTAAAGCGCGTTTTTCGGGCTGACGCAAGCGTCCTAGTGAACTGGAGCGGCAGAAGCAAAACAGGTTGCCGTGAATGCAAAAGCTTTCTCCGCATCGCATATCACATAAACAGGGTCTCGCGTGCTATGGGCGAGGAGATGCCACTTTTCCTCCGCAAGGCATAATATAAATTCCTCACCGCTTTCAACAAAATTGTATACAACAAGTACCACAGTGGAAAAAGTGCGGTTTCTGCTGAAAAACAATCACACTACATTTTTTTTCATCAACAAAATCGGAGGGCGCGCGTGCTACGATAGAGGTATACCTTTTTTTGGCGAAAATGGTTCCTGAATGACTGGGCTTCCTTCACCCAAAATCGTCGAAAATTAGAAAATTAGGCATTTATTTCTTTTGTTTGTTTGAAGCCTGGTTCTCGTTGTATATCTAGGGGACATGGAATTTTTCATCCGGTATCATAGCAGTTTTTTTAGCTTTTACATCCAAAATCAGTTTTTGGGAGAGGTCTTTAAAGCTCTTTAGAGCCCCAAAATCCCTCCCCATACTAACTAAAAAGGTTTTCAGCTGTAAAGACTTCTGAGATCGGAGGCACCGATCTATTTCCTAACTCTCCCGAACATAAAACGCCAACCTTATAACAAGAAACCCATTCAAATGATCTCGAACGAATTTGGATAGTTACAGGCCTTTCGAGGCCGTATCTTAATACTAGCCCACCCTGAGGTCTTAAGCTCCCAAATTGAGGAAACCTCCTAAAAAAGTGGCGCGCCTCTATTATATTGTAGCACGTGTCTGGGACAGTAGTCTTTAACGCAGGTTTCTCTTCCATATAAAAGGAGGTGTGGAGACACACCGAGGTGGGCTGTGTGCGTAACCGCACTCTCGAGGGTCAACGATGAGGGATAAAACAAAAAGAAAAATAAGGAGAAATATTTTGCACATACCTGGGCCACGAGTCAGTTTGTTCATCGGCTTGTGCTTTCCTTTCGGTTTGCTCAAAATCCTTTTCCGGGTGAACTATGGAGTTCCTCAAACTAAGAAGATTATTGCACTGGGGACAGGGTGCGGCTCTACAACTAACAACGTAGCGTGTGACCTCATCTAACGCGCGTCGTAATACGGTTGATTTCAACCAAAATTCAACGTGGGTCACAAACAAGAAGAGCTGGAAGAAACTATGAAAAACGAACTTAACAAGAAAAAAATGTCTGTCTGCGGGCGATGACCAAACAAACGTGAAGTTTCTATCGTGTTGAAAGTACAGACTCGATAACATTGGCGGTGTGCCTTGAGCGTTCCTCAGGCTTTCCTAGACGCATTTTCATTTGTTTTTCGTGTATATTCGCGATGAGAATCACCTCTCGGTCCGAAACTCCCTCATCGTACTCCCTGACGCCTACTGTGGGCCGGAGGCGCCTCGGTCGCGCTCGTGCGGTGCCCTGAGCCGTTTTCTGTTTTAAAATCCAGTGTGTGGGGAAAAGCAAAAATTAAGCCCACCTCAGTTTCACGTATTTTCATACATGTGAGTCAATTTAATTCAAGTATATCCGCAACCCAGCGCTGGCTGTCGTGTCCTGCAGTCTGCGAGGATACCATTCAGAAGTGAGCCAACATCTACGTTTTTTTTTAACTCGGAGACCCCATGGTCCTTGGTTCAAGTATCACCCCCCGTCGCACCGTGTGCTGCGGAGGACTGATCCTACGTTCCCCCCCGCCAACAAAAAATAAAACAGCCGTTTAAAACACACATGTATATTGGGGTTGCCGTTGGTTGGCAACGACGCTGTAAAACACGCCATTCACTGCGTGAGCTAGGCAAGCACAGGGTACCCGTTTTTTTTTTGGGGGGGGGGGCGGTTACCATGATGGTTATCGAGTAGATCATGTTGTGCGGGGTGGAGAACCCTAACTTCGCACAAGGGGAATGATCGCATGACGTAGTGTGAAAATGGTAAGGTACCTATGAGGCAGTTACATAGTAGTACTCCATTGCTGGCTCTGGAGTGGCCACACCAGCAAAACAAGCAACTTATTGGCGCCATCACCAATAAACAAGAAAGTAGGCACAAGGTGCTGAAGCCCGTCTTACGAGAGATTCTCGGAAGGATGCAGTTCCCCCCGCATGCGACTCGCCGAACACCTCACGGCGCTTCGCGCTCAATGCAAGCAATGTCTGCCTGGTTGGTGAAAACTCGACGTGCTCCGTCCCGGCATAGTAGCGATGCGTGGGTCATACCACTATGGTCATACGACTACGGCCACGCACACACTGAGTACCCCCCCCAAACAAAAACCTGGTGATTTTCTTTAACGGACGCGTTTCATAATCAATCATCATCAATCATGGCTGCTCGACACGAGGAAGGATGCTATGAAAATATATCTTGACATATTTTCTTGTATACAAAGGATTATCGAACGATGACGTCGGGGTGGCAAAGAAAGGGCACTGTATTTCAGGAGACACACATCCGGCAGCTGGCTTCAAAACCGACGATTTCATTCAAGAAAAGTGGGGGGTGGTGTAGAACGACTCGGAGGACGGACAGGTTCAAGAAAACACGCTTACTTAGAATGATCGTCACACCCATGTGCGATCGGAAGATTCAACGGATGGCATAATCCATCCTACCCGAAGATATTCCGATCGCCCCGGCATGTTCGATACACAGCCCAACCAAAAATACGATCTCAGCTGAATGTCAGAGATCGCCTTGCTTGCGCGCTCTTAGGCACTCTGTCGTCCTTCTTAGATAAATCAAGCGAAGAAAAGCTCTCTGAAATCTCTCTCCTTGCTCCGCATCGCATATATAAACGACCTATGCCCTTAAGGCGGACACACCCAGTAATACGCGCGATTGGAGTATCATACACAGCTTGCAAATATGACTTTCGACAAAACCTTCGATCTCACGGCTGGAATCTATTTTTGTTTTTGTAACATACATGTAGGAAAAGGTGCCCTGGCAGCGGGAAAACGCTGCCTGCCACCTCCAGTGGGACCGTCTTGTGTATTATTGTCGAACTTGAAAAGCACTCTCCCCGGTATCCCCAGGAAATGAAACCGCTTGGATATTGACAGGTCCGCCCTATATCTATCCGGCCGACCTGCTATCCCGCCGCTTCAGGGGGGAGAGTGTTGTAAGGCTTAGTTTGGGTAAGATGTTGGTTAACCTTGTGCAAGTGGTTGAAAGGACTAATACCCCTCTAATACCTTAACAAATGTCGTCGTCGGCAGGACCATGGGTTCTTGAGGCATACGCTTGGCGGGGCAACTGATTAAAGGCCGATTCTACGATAGCCCCCCCCCCCCCCCCCCCCCCCCCCCCCTAAATCAGCGATTTTTTTAACGACCGTTTCGCGACTGCTGAATACGAGGAAGATGCCATGAAACTAATATTTTGCCCATGTTTTCTCGTTGGCGAGGGACTACCGACCGATGGCGTCGTCGGGGTGGCAAGGGGCACCGTGTTTCAGGAGATACGGGCGGGAGTGCTGGTTTCAAAACCGGCGATTTTGTTGAAGAAAAGGGTGTTGGGGGGGGGGCTACCGCAGAACGAGCCTTAAACCTGTCACCAGTGGTCAAACGGACCAGGGCTATTAGCGAAAATCTCTAGTTCCTTAACAGGAGGGGCTTGACAGTGGGCACGTCTTTTTCTAAAGGACGTTTTTCTTGGTTGGCGGGGGGGGGGGCGATTGTTCGCACCGGCAGGTACCAGGTCAGCTTAGTGAACCCGCGGGTCTTAGTTACGTGTTCAAGGGACAAGGAGAAACAAAACGTGCGAAGTAAATAGATGGGGTGAGCGAAACAAAAACGGCACCGTTTTCACCCGCTGGGCCGAAAAAAACAACCACGGATAAGAAAGCAAGCCACGTACCGGCATTCATTGCCGGGAGCACACACGATATCATACAAAATACACGGGTCAGGTCACCTCTCGCGACTCTGATCGGGTCGGGTCAGGGTGCGACCCGACCCCCCACCCTTGAGGTGTTGAAAACCTCTCTTTATCAGTCCCGACGACTCGGCCCGTGAGAGTTCAAATTCCTCCCGAGACGCGGGCTACGATAAAGGTATACCCTTTTTTGGCAACAATATTTTCTGAATGGCAGGGCTGGCTTCTTAACCCAAAAGCGTCGGGAATACGACATTTCTTTTTGCGTGATTCTCGGTGTGTGTACATAGATAGGCCACATAGAATCATTAATCCGCGGTGGCGGCTTTATTTTTGTCTTTTTTCAGAAGGACATGTCTTACGCTTCCAAAATTGATGGGTAGTATGAGAAAGGAAACGTGGTGCGCGCCTCTATCGTAGCACGCGTCCCGACCCGACCCGACTCGACCCGACCCGACTCAACCCGCGAGATGTTGACAATTTCACAGGGTTTTGACGGGTCATGACCCGGCCCGCGGGTCGGGTCAGATGGTATTTCAAATATCCGCGGGTCGAGTCGAGTCGGGGTCAGGAGGTAGGTGTTGGAAATCTCACGGGTCGGATCGAGTCGGGTCGAGTCCAAAAGGTTTTTTTCAAAATATCACGGGTCGGGCCGGGTCACCCTGGCTAACCATATCCGATTCGATCTGCGAGAAGAGAACCGACCCGTGAACAGCTCTGGGAATTTTCTGACCCAATCCATGGGTCGGGTCGTGACCCGTCAAAAGCCGTGGTTGATTGCTTTGGGCTTGAAATCCGTAACGCGTGCCATGAATGAGAGTTGAGAGTAGGGCTTATGCAACGAGATCGTGTGTGTGGAGGTTGGTGTGTGAGGGGTATGGGTGTGTGGGCGCGATGTGTAGGGGTGGCAGCGCGAAGTGTAGGGGTGACATCCGCGAGGAGGGTTGGTAATCGGAGAGAGTGATCGCACGAAAGAAAAAAAGGCAGGCAGGTGCCTGCTTTCAATAACGGTGTCAGGAAACAGGAAACAAAAGTGCTTGCAGAAGGTGCCTCACAGCATGAACTTGGTTGGGGGGTAAAAATACTACAGGGATTTTCGTGGGACGAAACATTTCCTCACGTGGGTCGGATCGTCGGATCGGGTCAGAGTGTGATCCCGCGCAACCCGCGATATTTGAAAACCTCCTGATCCGACCCGACCCGACCCGACCCGTGAAATTTTAAACACCTTCTGACCCGACCCGGCTCGACCCGCGAGGCGAGCGGGTCGGGTCACGACCCGTGAAAACCCTGACAAAATATACCAGGTGGTATCCCAGAAGATATGGAACGTAGAGAATCTGGGGTTTGGTTCATGGAGCGGCATTTGCATCTAAAGACTACATGGAAGGCGTGTTCAGTTAAGGGGGACACCTACAATGGTTGATAAGAGCCAGTACGGTTGAAAATTTGTGAACTCGCGCTGGGCACCGAAGAGTAGCGAACTCTTTCTTACCCGCGTTAGAAAACAATATTCACCGAGATCTACAATGTCAGAAGCAAGATGCAATAGAAAAAAAAGGGCTGTCAAAACCACAAGTATGGTATTATGGAGAAAAGAAACGCCCCCCCGCTTTTTGGGCTTTAGCTTTTCATCTCAGATGTTTTTGGCCTGGTCTATCTACACGCTAGGGTTAGGATCGTTAGCGCCGGGCATTTTCACGGGGCATGGCTGGAAACTCGGGCGGGGTCAGGATATTAGAGAGTCTCGCGGATTGCGTCCAGTAGGGTCAGGAGATGTCCCACATGCCCCCGGCCGGTCGGGTCGGGTCGGGTCGGGTCGGGTCGGGTCGGGTCGACAGGGGTCGGGTCGAGTCCCCCTGGCCCGATCCAAGAGGAGAGTGACCCGGCACGTGAATAAAACCGGATCATACCGCATTTGTCTCTTAGGTCGCTATACATGAGGCCCCCCAAAAGGTTCATTAATATCTGGCACTAGCAACTACATCACCATGGCAGAAGACCGAGTACTACATCACCAACCAATCAATCAATCGATCAATGCCGTCGCCAGCTCGAGCGATTAGTGAAGTTAGACAAACAGAGAGACACCCTACCTAAAACGAAAGGTTGCTGAGACGAAAGAAAACAAAAAAAGGCTCAAGTCCGGCAGGCTTTCTGCTGCCAGCTACTTTTCTCTCTCTCTCTCCCCCCACCCCCCTCCGTCCCTCCCCCTTCATCTATCTCCCTATCTCTCATCTTCGCTACAGGTAGTATTCTGCCTACGCGTAAACACTACGGAGGCGCCGACCTGGTACCCAGCTTCCCCAAGAGAAGCCAACACCGAGCTCACCCACTCAACCCCGCCCTCCTCTTCCCTCCTTCCCTCCATACGTTTCTTCCACAACAGGTCAGAATCAATATCTAACGAGACACGACCATCAAGCCCCTATCGCTTCGCTCCTCTGCTAAGATAATAGTCCGTAAGGCTACTGGCCAATACACGGACTATACCATGATACCTCCGTCCCTGTCTTCCGCGACGTGACAGGCCCTCTGCGATAACCGGTCGTCATCAAACCTTTCTAAGGTGCCCCGAGAAGCTACCTGCTACAGTAGACAATTGTCACAGCAGTGACAGCACGTACGTACTTGCGAATGCTGCTGCCACATGCCCGCCGATGGACTATCCTACAAACCGTCACCAAGCTGTTCTTCTCTTCTCTCCGCGGTACCCGTACGCGCTTCAGCGCCCGCAACAACTAGAATAAAAAAGAGCGAAACAGGTATTTGACAGCACTGAAACGAAATCAACTGGGGGGAGAGCAAGGAAGAGGATCAACACGCTACTACGACATCACAGATAAACCGACTACTACGAGCACACAGCTGGGCCTATGGTATTCATACCACATTACAACCTGTCCAAGAGACAGAAAACTAACCTTCCCCCCTTCGGCTTTTGCCCAGCCCCAGCCAGAGCGCGTGGGGGAAGTCATAATAATCACAAGACGATAAAAGTTACATATATCATCTGCAAAAAAAAAAGACAACTACTTGTGCTCGCTACTCGGGCTATCGTAGCTGGTGGTCACGACGCGCGAGTACACGTCGGTAATGAGTCCACCGTTGCCGTTAAACCTTCCCGGGCCAAAGTGAGCAAAGCACAAACATAAGACGATGGAATAAAATTAAATATATCCGAAAAATACCTGAAGAGCTACTTGCAGGTATCCTACCGTAGGTACTTGGTTTCTCTCGCGAAGAAAAATCTAGGTTCTCGGATAATTCTCGGAAAAAAAAAGGCAAACTTACGCCGTCTTTCCGAGAAGCACCCCCCCCCCCCCCCCCCCCCCCGACCCCCCCCCGCCCCCTCCCTCCCCCCGTCTGCCTATATGTTCGGGGGGAAGGGGGAGGTATGTACGTACGTACTCATACAACAGCTGTTTGCAAGGGTGAACAAGACCCGCAAAACGCAAAAAAAAAAAAATCACAAAACCAAACACCGGCGCCTCAAAATTATCGTATCGTAAGTGACAAGCGAAAAATCTCGATCTCCACCCCTCCCGCTTCTCCGCCCCTTCGCTCCAATCAGATCGCGCAAAAGCCAAGTATTACCAACCCCATCACCCCCCCCGACCCCCCATTCGACTCCCGCGTGAACGAGATCCGACACCAAACACCAAACAAGCCCCCCCCCCCCCCCCCCCGGCTTCTTCGTCTCTTGTTCCAACCAGATCCAACAAAGAACACCCCCCCCCCCCCCCCCAATCTCCGTCTCTCGTTTCAACGAGATCGAAAGAAAACAACCCAACTGCCCCTACACCACCTCCATTTCTCGTTCAAAACGAGATTGCGCAAAGAAACATCAAACCACCCCCCTCCCCCCCCCCCCCCCCCCCCCTCAATCAAAGGCCAACGTAGGCATCTTCCGCCGTAGCGTCGACCACTGTAGGGGTTAAAAGCCATCCGCGCCCCTTTCCCCCACCCCCCTCACACACATCCCTGCAAAAAATCCGTGGAGAGCTGGCCGGGCCACGCTCGGGGGGGCAGAGCGAAGGAAAGCACAAGCACACCACTCACCGTGCTTTCAATTTTTCGTTTCCCCTAGACCACCACCAACAGATGAGCCAGTACCAATAGACCAGCACAAGCAAATCAACAGCCCGCTATCAAGAGAAACAGTTTCCGACAAAAAATCCCGACCGTAGAGGTACACGCCCCCTCGACCAGCACTCGACTTGCCACCCACGAGAAGACAAAGAAAATCCCGAGAAATTTCCGGAACGCTCAGCAAGTAAAATTCTGAGAAATTTCTGGAGAGGTCTGCGACTATTTATTTTTAGAATGTTCCGATAGATACTACAGATGCACGGAAGAGACACCAGTGGGGCTGTTTCGCCTTTTTTTTCACCGTACCCCCCCTCCGCTGACCGTTCTCTACCCACCTACAAAGATACGCGACGCAACGCAACGCAACACGACGCCAAAGATTTGCACACATAATAGACAGGCAGACAGGCAGACACACAGGCAGACCACGTAGACAAGACACAGGCACTACACAGGAAGGCGCGCCGCCTGACGAAGGTTCGGGTGGTTCGGAGAACATTACACTTCCAAGGATATGTCTGGTAGGGTATACTCAAGTAGGTTCTTCGGGTCATACTCGGGTAGGTAGGGGTAGGTATACCCGGACATACCCGGGTAGAGTACGACATACTTGTACAATCTCGGGTATCCGTGCTCCAAGCCTCATTGGTAAGGTCATACTCGGGTAGGTACCCAGGTATACCCGGGTATAGGGTACCCTGGTATAGGTACCCGGTATAGGTACCCGGCGTACATGCCTTAATAAACACGCCCTTAAACGCTTCGTGTTTTGGTTCCGATGGTCGTCTCGGCCGGTGCGGTGCCGCGATTTGTGTGTGTGTGCCCGCCGGGCAGAGGCGCTGTCTAGTCTGTTGTGACTGCCTATGGAGTTGCAAAATAGGGAACGCGGCGGAGGGGGAGGAGGCGAGGGTGATGGGTTAGTTCGAGTGCTCAAAAGCAGGAATACGCACGTTCCACGAGTTGTACGTACAAGAACAGGTCTACTAAGCATGGCAATACCAGGAAACGAGCAGGCAGAACATGACAAAACATAGTACCGGTTCAACACAAACACCCACGACACGGCTATAACGCGGAGGGAGATTTATCAACAATAAGCAGGCAGTACAGCTAATGTCAAGAATCCTTTTAGCGAAATCAAGCCGATACACTATTAAGAGATACCCGCTTTGTTAAAACTTGTTGTTTTTCCGCGATGCCGTGTCACCGGAACGATGAATTGATGCATTTCTAGGTCACCATGAAAACCGTAATAACTGAGCTATGCAGTCAGCGCGGACTGGATATAAAACCGTAATTTCCAACAAGCAACAATAATGGGAGGGAAAGACGTTGCGGGGACTCATGCAGTCAGCGTTGATTGCATCGTACCTCTGGGAGAGAAGGACGTCGGGGGGATTTGAATCCCGGACGACGTTTCTATGAGAGATCCCCCATAGCCACTTAGTAAGACAGTCAGCGCTGACTGCACAGCTCAGTGTTTAAGGTGTTTATCTAATAAAAACATGTCAAGATTAATTTATAGCATCGGCCATACAGCGCCGCCCGGGCATCGAAACTGCTGCTGTGTGCGAGTGGGTTTGTAACTGCGCCGCCGATGAGCGGCTGCTAGAAGAAAGACATTGCACCGTGTTTGAATCAGTTCATTGGTGCTCCTATGATAGCAATTACTGCACACGCGCAAAGCATGGGAACTACTTGAATCGAACCGCCGCGAGCGGTTCCGCTAAGAAACGGTTAAAAACGCCGCACGCGTCGCTTGCTTTCGTTCGTCGGTGTACACGGGGCCCAGCAGGGTTAGCAGTACACGGGGCCCAGCAAGGTTAGCAGGTAGCAGGGCAATTCATGACAATAGTGTTTCTTGCGCTGAGGGCGGCCTGCGATATCGTGTGTTCGCGATAAAAATAGTACAACCATGCCACTGCCGCCGCGGGGGCCTGAGGGCGAGGGCTCAACTTCCAGGTGGTATAGCTGGGAGGCATGAACATGGCCGACCGGGAGTTGTTGAATTTCTCGCGGACGGTTCTCTCGGACGGCCGTACACACTCGAGAATCGAGAGCGGGAAGCGCACAGCTGATATGACCGATATCACATTCGGTTGTTCCATCGGCAGCACGTTCAGTGGCTAGCTCGATAAATACGATAGGAAGTACGGCCGGTGGGATGTTCGGGAGTACCTGGCACGCTCGTTAGTGCGGTCGGTAGCATGGTAAGGTCGGTGATACGGAGGGTAATACGATTCATAACGCGGTCGAAAATATACTGTCGGTAGTGCATTTGTTAGCACGTTCAGTAGTACAGTGCGCAGAACGTTCGGTAGTACACTCTGCAGCGCGGTCGGTACTGCGGTCGGAAACACGGTCGCGGTTTGGCAAATTAAAATCGCGGTAGCGCGGTCGGTGGCACGGTTGGTAGTCCCAAGTACTGACGCGAAATACTACAGGTCTTCCCGCAGCCGGATCGTCTTTCGGTAAAAAAATGGCTTGTCTCTCCTTACCACGTTGTGTGTATGAGCAATGCAGGAGCTCATACCCGCTCTCGCGCGAGGAAGGAGGGGGTGGGGGGGGCGGGGACGAGGGGAGGGTTATGAGCGACGACTCACTTGGTAACTCGTCGCGTCGAAGACATGGATGGAGTCATCAGTACGTAGACGGGAACGACTGTTGTTGTTGGTGGTGTCAGGTCGAGTACGTCGGCAATTTTCAGGAACAGTAGACATTTCCAGACCCATCGCGAGTGCGCCGGGGGGCCGGAGGAGGGGGGAGCGGGGGGGGAAGGGGGAGGGGAAACACACCAGTTATAACACGAAGTACAAGTGTTGAACGAAGAAACAAAGAGTGGTGGCGGGGGGCGGAGACGTGCAGAAGGGAGCGACAGCAGCGAAACACGATTCTATTCCTGCCGCTGCGCGGCACAGTCCTCGTAGGCGGTTTGGGAAGGGAAATAACTTAATCTTTCCCCCCGCTGTCTTTGGGTCCCAAAAGAGTACACACGCTTAGGAAAGCGGCGCAAGGATGTTCGTGCTGGAAAGCGCACGCTTTCTTCTTGGCAAAGCTATCCTTGTTGATTATCTCCAGCATGGCGCGAGACAAAGACGAAGAGAGACCGACTGACGGAGGTGGACTAAAAGGTCTTAACAAAGCGCGCGTTTCCCCATATTTCATGTTCGAGAGCGTCGACACTTTTCCGAGAGCTTTCCGAGAAATTTCCGAGAATTTCCAGAGATGCTTCCTGTTTCACAGAGTTGAATTTTTGAGCGAGCAATTTTTTGGAGCGATTTCTTTCTCGAGAGTTTTCTCGGGAAACGTTTCTCAGAAAACTATCATTGTTCCTCACCTTGGCGAGGTTGCGGGGAGTGTCGGGGTTGATCCCCTTGAGGAGCGCCAACTCGTAAGCGATCAGCTGGAGGGGCAGGACGCCGATGAGCGCGGTCAGCCTGTCGTTGGAGGGGATCACGATCGGGTCCCCGTCCAGCCCCTCGGCAAGCTGTGAAAATAGAAGCAAAAAACAGAAACACCAAAAAGTTAGAAGAAAAAACGGACACAAGCCAAAAACGTTTGCGTGATTAAACAAAAACAAACGCCCACAGTAGCATTGCCGGTTACCACGTACACAGCAAACGGACACAACACAGCCTGTTTACAGACGGGAGGTCACGATCGGGCCACGGTCCATCCAGCCCTTCTCGGCAAGCTGCCAAGACAAAAACAACGCTTGTGGTAAAACAAAAAAGAAGCTCACGGTTACAAAGTAAAAAAGTTGTATGATAATCATACCGGTTACAACAAAAAGTGAGTGCTGCGGCGCCGGGGCGAGGAGGATGTACAGCGGATCCGTCATCTGGAAGATGCTGACGTTATTATCGGGCCGTGACCGCGATGCCCGTTTTGCACTTACTTATGCGTCGGGCAGGGGCGGAGCTACAGCGCGTGGCGGCCACGATACACTGAGCGCACCGAGACGCATACCTCGTACACGTTCTGTTTGAAAATAGCGTCAACAACGGGTGTGCTAAAGCCCATACGATTTTCATTCCTACAGGATTTAGTATGCCATACCAAAATCCACACGGAAAAAACCAAGAAAAACAAGCACGGCTCAATTGCTGTGCTTGTGCACAAAATACTCAAGCCAAAACACTACTGTGATTAAGCGCGCTTTATTTTTCAGGTTGCTCACGGACAACAAATAAATACCGATATGGAGGTTGTCCAGACCATTGGCACGCGTAGGGTCTATCTGGGTGAGCGGGGATCTAGCTATCGAGAAGCTGCAGTCATAGACTTACTGCTATAAATACTCGTAAACAATACAGCACACCCCCCGTGACAAATTTCAGAGTCGATTAGCTCCAAACCCAAGGGGGTCACACACAACGACAAAAGTTGCGCGTGGGTGGAAAGGTCTCGTCGACACGATTCGCTCGGCGGTTGCGTCTTTCCCGTCGTCGGGAAAATCAGCGTCAAAAATCGCCCGACGGTTAAAAAACTTATTGGGGTGTGTTTGTATCGCTTTTTTTTTTCAGGGTCCGGAAAAAGTTGCGAAGAGAAAAAAGAGGAGTGGTTACGGCAAGACTGCGCTTGTGTGGTTGTGACGCTCACGCCACGATAGTTCGTGTGCATCGCGTTTCGAGGGATCCAGAAATAGATTGAAGCACTCACAGCAGGCTTGTCGGTGACGACATCGTTCTTTACGCTGCCCATGGGTTTGGTTAGTAGGCATATAAACCCGTTTAGGGCCCCAAAATCCCTCCCTATACTATCTTCGAGGAAATCCCCCCCCCCCCAAAAAAAGGTTGCCAGTTGAAAAGGCGTTAAGGCACTCACAGCAGGCTTGTCGGTGATGATGATAACGTCAGCACCGCGAGCCTTGACTTCCATGCCGGCCGTTCGCATCTGGTGCGCGTGCTCGTCATCCAGAATAAGCATGATCACCGGCGTAGATCCCTCCGGGCCCTTCAACGCGGTGTCGACCCCACCATGTGAGAGGGAAGGAGAGCGAGAGGGAGGGCGGGTAGGAGGGTTATCCCTTGCGCTAATACTGCAGAAAAAAGGATTCCGCGATTATTTTAGGGTAGTTTGCCCGAAAAACGAGGCTAACGTGGCTACAGTTTTAGAGTGGTTGGCACACCACCACCACCACCACCAGCACCACCACCAGCACCACCACCACCACCACCACCACCACCACCACTACCACCACCACCAACACGATCAGTAACGCCAACACCACCACGAACACCAACGACGCGAGTCGTGGAGGATGGACGAGGACGGAAAAACAAGAACGGCTTCAACAGCACCACCAGCACCCACACCAACGCCGAACGAACAGCAACATTCTAGATGTTTTCGTCACAAACGAAGCAGCACCTTTCAAACCCCCAATAATAGTACAGAAAAAAACAGCGACTCTCACATCTTGGCCGTCAATGAGCGCGAAAGGCCCGTGCTTGAGAGCACCGCCGCTGTATCCCTCCGCGTGGATGTAGGACATCTCCTTCAGCTTAAGCGCGCCCTCCATGGCCACAGGCTCCCCGTAGCCCTTGCCGAGGACGAAGCAGTGGCTCTTGTTCAGCAGCCTGGGAACAAAGAACAGCGACGAAGCATAACAACGGACGGTCAGGAACAGAACATACTACTGATTGTGCTTTCTTGCTTGATACGGATATGGTAAGGGGAGAGAGCAGTTCCAATGATAGATTAGCGTTGTCGTATTGGGATACCGGGATGGCTAAAGCCACCACCACACAGTAACACAGCATATATAGCTCTTGTGGGGATTCAGAGTTTCAAAAATCTAAAAACACGCTTTTCATGGGGTCTACCTGGTATAAGGGCGAAAATGACAAAAAAAAAGTTCGCCGTCTGCAACATAAACAACCGCCACCGCAAAACAAAAGAGACACAGCAGAAGCCACGAAATAAGACAGCCTATTTACACGATCGTACCTGCCGGCTACTTTCTGGCACTTGGACCGGACACCCATGGACATGCCGAAGCTGATTGGGAGCCGCTGGAGGGCCTCCATCAGCTTGCTCTTGTCCATCATGTGCATCTGGCCTCAGGCGAAAACGGAAAAAAAATAACGTCAAAACCGAAAGAAGCTGGTGTTGACACACTCAAACAGTACGGGTCTGCACCCAGGTTGTACGTATACAAAATGGCACATGAAAAAAAGCAGGCAAGTCCCACATGGCACAAACAAATGCCCACACTATAAAACGCCAGAGACTCCTATGGTTACAAAAAAGCGCGCAATAATAAGAAGGCGAGCAACTCCCTACTATTGTCGTATAGCGTTGGGTATCGAAAAATATCGAATAACTTAGGATATCGAAATATCTAAGGCGTCGATGTATCGATTTAAACGGGGTCGGAACACGTAACAGCAGCAAGAGGTCCAATTTTGGTGTTGTCTTACCTCTGCCAAATCGAAGGGGCTGCTGGCCTCCGCTTCCCGCATCTGCCTGAACCACAAAGCCATCAAAGCCAGAACCGTCACCTACAAGAAAAAAAAAAATAAGGGAACGTTGTCAGCCGCGATCCGGAGGTGCTTAGACTCAAGCTCCTTGATTGTCTTTAGGCCATCGCCATGGACCCCGCTGTCGTCACAGGCGTAGATGGGTCACAACAGGAGGGTGGCATGGAATCCAGGGGGCTCGACAATCCGAACCGTAGCAATTTCACGCTCACGACATCGCTATACTCTCACAAGGCCCCTGTTCAGAGTTTCACCAAGCACGGTAATGCCATGCTAGAAGGCACGCACACGACCTCAGAAGGGCACACCTGGTATTTGCCAACGTATCAAAGGGGTTAAATCGAACAATTTTTTTTTGTTGCTTTTTTTTGCTTTCTTGGCCTGGTCTACTTTGCTTTCGCCACGAAGAAAACCAAAAACCAAGAATTCTGCTGTGAAAAAAAAGGATGTGACTGCCCCAGGCTGAACAAATAACAGCGTGTTACGCCTGACTCTACTGCCTATAACGACGGAATGACGGCCGGGAAGGCGCGAAACTGGTGGGAATTAACACACAGCGATCCATACACAGAATGACACGCCCTGGATAATACCTGGTGCGTAATAAACGTGGATGGACGGACGGACTGAGGGGGATACACAACCGAAACAAAACCGACGGAACGATCCACAAAGGAAGGAATGCGACGAACCATAACGGAGGAACATAGCGATCGTACTGTATAAGTTCCCTTTACTTAGGAAATGGTGTACCGGCGGTGTTTGGCGCCATTTTCCGGTACAGGTAGTACAAAATCGATCACATGAAAAGCACCTTAGACTACAATGTACATTATCCATAAAGCGGTGTACCGATGGTGTTTTACCGATGGTGTTTGGCACCATTTTACCGTACAGTGGAAAGTGGCCACAAGAAGCACCTTAGTCGCTATTTTTGGTGTGTATTATCGTGAGGTCTTGGTACTATTGCACCCACGAAAACTCCAAATTTTTAACGGGCACGATAGCACCAAGAACTCACGATAAAAGACACAAAAAAAATCGACTGGTGCTTCTTGTGACCACATTCCACCGAACGGCAAGATGGTGCGAAACACCATCGGTACATCGATTTTTTGATGATGGGCATTTGCACGATGTGATAGCGATTACCGAGGACTATATACAGTGATCCGACCCAACGACAAACTAACAAAAACAATCGGCACTACGTGACGTTGAGTCCCTGATCCCATGCGCAACGCTGCACGCAGGCGCGTTGGCCTTGATCATCTCCCTCCTTGGCCAAGCGATCGGCGGAATAATGACGGAATGGAAGGCACTGGACGTACCTGAGTCGTGTAGGCCTTCGGCGTAACGGCTGAGTTTTGGTAGGCAACTGGTTTGACAAAGGGACTGTAACACCCTCGAATTCCTTCACAAATGGCGTTGTCGGCAGGACATCTACTTCCTCAACGCTTCGGTGGGAGGAAAGCCGACAAGAAAATGGATGAAATGAAGTACCAACAGAAAGAGTGAAACGAAATTACCGACGGAAAAACAGATGGAAACGCCGACGGAAAACAGAAGGAAACTCTTTGACCGAAAACACACTACCGACGGAATGACGGGCCGACGGACGCACTTGAGTGGTGAACGCCTTGGTGGAAGCCACGGCCGTCTCGCGCCCGGCGTTGAGGTAAACGCCCATCTTGGTCTCTCTCGCGATAGCAGACCCGACCACGTTGACCACGGACAATCGGGGAATTCCGACCATCTCCGCGGCCTTAAGGGCTGTTCACAAAACGTTTTCGTTGTTTGGTTGAGGTGGCGATTTTCGGAGGGGGGGGGGGGGCGAGGGGGAGGGGGAGAGAGGGCGGGGGGAAGGGGGGTCGCGGGTTACAACGGCAGGTCTGGTTGGACGCTGGTCCGGTTTTATTGGAGCAGCTATCGGTCGACGCATCGTCACGATCGGTCGAACGCCATTTGTCACAACTATTGCTGTACGCATACAAAATCTGCATCGTTGATCAGCACCTTGAAACCTGATCGACCCACCCCCCCATGCCCCATCGGTCCGTACAAGTTTCGCGAAAAACATGTGGATGGGAAGCCGGTTGGCATAGCTTACCCTTTAGCGTATCCCGCGTCTCTCCGCTCTGGCTGACTGCGATAATGCCCCCGTGGTTCTTTGGGATGTCCTGAACACGCAGCTCGGCCGCGTCCTGAGATATGGGTCAAGGAAGAGCAGGGTAGAAGAAACGTAAACACGCATATACCAGATACCAGAGCAGGGCAGAAGAAACGTAAATACGTACCAGATACCAGAGCAGGGCAGAAGAGACGTAAATACGTACCAGATACCAGAGCAGCGCAGAAGAAACGTAAATACATACCAGGACCAGATACAAGGTGTACTATTAATATTAGTAAATTTATCGTCACCACACGTGAAGTAAAACCGTACCCACTACTGTACAAAGTAGACCTACCCACTGCCAAGATATGACGTGATGACGCTTATAGGCGGCGATCCGATATTAACTCTCAAGTTAGTTGGTTGACCATACGTCGACGGCTGATGGTATTACCTTTTATCAATATAGAATGCAGAAGTGTACGTATAATATGATCTTGACGATGATCACGTTCTTGAAAACGCTGACCGTCAAAAAAATATCATGACGATGATCACGTTTATGACAACGCTGACCGTGGTGGTGGTGGGGGTGGTGGTGATAACATCAGAATAGCCCGCTTCCCTGTATGGCCCCTTCCTGTATACGGCATCGCCAAATACCGTTCGAATCCGGAAAATCAAACACAGCCCTCGGAAACGAAGAGACTCCCGCCTTTTGTTGTACACGCCCCCCCCCCCCTCCCCTCTCTTTTACCTGAGCGAAGCAGGTGTCAACGGCCCCCATGTCTCGCATGAGCTTGGCACCGTACTGGCTGGCGTACAGGCTGGTGCCGCAGGCCGCGAACAGCAGGTTGCGTACGTGGCTGAGCTTTTCCTTGTTGCGGTCGAGTCCGCCAAGCACCACTCCCGACGAGTCCGTCATGCGCCCTAGCGAGTAAAATAAACACCAAAAACAAATGAATAAAACATACACCAGACAAAAATAATTGAAGAAAACCAAAAGAGATACCCGTGCTTCAAGAAAAAAAGGGGAAAAAAACGTATCGGATACATATCGGTACCACTTAAAACCTATCGGTATAAATTCGACGTACCGAATCATAAAAAGTCGACAATCTTGTTGAAAAAATTGAAAAAAAATCGACTCCCTGGTACACCCCCAGCCTGCAGTATTATTCGAGGCACGATGGAGGCCCCGACCGCGGCACGACATGCCGTACGATTTGAATGATCACCTCCGAATGCCAATGCCCTAGCGATGGCCATCGGCTGCTGGAGCGCTTCGTAGAGGGTCCAGTGGGCGTGCGGGTCCGGTGTCGACTCCACCCCGTGATCCGGGGCCTGATACCATTAGTAGCGAGCGGGTAAGTCGCAAAATTAAAAAAAAAAAACGAATATGACAACGGAAGCGGAAACAACAAGCAACGTTCTTTTTCCCCTTGATTTTCTTTGTTTTGAGAGAATCCAGCAATGGTTGTTGACAGCTTGGTTGCGATGCTTCAGACATGGTGAACATCCACCGCAGATTATGCGTGGGCAAAAAAAGCTTAAAAAAGTGGACGCAAGGGCTGCGGCTTTCTCGCATTCCGACAAAGCTAGCTTGATGTCTGCATAGCCATTCCCGCCAACTACTAGACGAAACTGCAGATTATAGTTGAAAAAGCTGCAGGTGATATTCAATCTACTTCAAAGGTTACCGAAAACACTTCCCGCCAAATACCAGATGAAACTACTGATTCAAAGTCAGTAAAACTGCAGATGATATTTTTCACCTACTACTAAGGCTGTTGAAAACAGTTCTTTCAAGGTTATCGAAAACACTTCTCGCCACATACCCGACGAAATCGCAAGATGTATAGTTACTAAAACTGTAGGTGATTTTTAATCTACCTCTAAGGCTACCGAAAACACTTCTCGATGCTGGTAGATACGAGCCTGCTTCTTTTCCCCCTACTCAGAGTTCCGCCACCAACAAGACAGGGTCTCACCAACTCCATCCGAGCCTTGTCGAGCGAGCACTCGGTTGGGGTGATGACGGCGATCTCTCCATCTTGCATGGCGATGAAGTTCTTTGTGTGACGGTTGAAAGCGGCGGTTTCTGACGCGACGTAGATGTGGTCCGTTCCCAGGCCGATCACCATTGGGGAGCCGTTGCACGCGACCACGAGCTCTTCCGGCCTGACCCAAGAAGAAGAAAAAAATAATATAAATGGAAGATAAAGGAACAAAGAAAAACGAAAACAGAGCAAACAACCCCTTCCCCCGCCCCCAATAACACAATGAAAAAAGGAAAACATGCGCACACACACCAGATACAAAAGTACATGCGTGCACCTGCTTAAACGAACAATCCCCACAGAACTACAATGTATGTCGCACGGAGCGCCTGGTTTGCCTGTTTGGGTGTTTTCTAAATCTGCTTTGGCCCAAAGACTCTATGCGAGGCGCGCGACGAGGGGCCCCGGCGTGTCCACGTTGGCTCAGGCCTTGACGATGGCCATTCAATTTTCTTTCGTCCGAAGACCCTTAGCGAAGCACACATACAAAGAGGCATCGGCGTGTCCATGTGCGCTGCGCTAAAAGCAAAAAAGCTTCGGGCGCGAAAAATAAATAAATAGAAACGTCATCGCCACGGCTTGGGCCCAGACGGACACGCCGGAGCGCCTCCGCTTGCGCTGCACAGAAGAGGCAAAGCTCGTTTGTTAGTTCGTTGTTTTTTTTTGTGTGCGCTGCGCGAAGAGGTTTCGGCTATAAAGAAAACTTACAACACGAGCATACAACCGCACATTTTTTTTTTCTGTGTCTTCAAATATTGTTTCACAGCCTCTTCGGGCAGCGAACGGGAGGGGCTCCAGCTTGGCCGTGTCAGCCCAGCGTTCGACAATGAGGTCGCCCGCCTGCATGGCGCCGGTGCACCCTTCAACGAGCTATCAATAACTTTTTTTGTGCGTGATGACCGCGAGACCCCAGGTTCCGTCGAGCTTTGCGACAGTCTTGGTAAACAACAATTCTAGAATCGAAACTCAGGCACTAAGCAATCCATCGCAACATAATCGAAGCAGGGCCAAGTCGTCAACACTGCTATGTACGGTGGGCAGTCAAGTCATCATCACTGCTATGTACGGTGGGCAGTCAAGTCGTCCACACTAGCATGTACGGTGGGCAGTAATAAAGCATCTCTGCGGGTATGAGATGAAAAAAAAACTTACTTTTCGTGCGCGATGACCGCGAGACCCCAGGTGCCGTCGAGTTTGGCGACAGTCTTGGCTAAGGCCACCTTAAGGTGCATGGATGGGTCGGAGTCGAGCTCGAGGCCTACAAGGTGTGCGATCACTTCCGTGTCGGTTTCGGACCTACATGTGTACCCGACGCACAGGGGGAAAAAAAGGCGGAGAGGGAAGTGCACAAGTGAAGAAAAAGCGAAGGCAAAAAGCGACGAAAATGAAGGAAAAGAGAAAAACTGAAAAAAAAACGAAGAAGTGTAAGAAATCGAAAAAAAGAAAAGAAAAACGCGAAACAGCATGAGAACGAAAAACAAACAATAAAATAGTAACAAAACAAGAAAAAAACGAGAAAAATCCGAAGCGAGCAAGCACAGACAACAACGACCAGAAGCGCACAATCAGAAGCGAATATGCAAGCGCAACCAAGAAGATGGCTTTCAGCGCCTTTAAAATAAGTTGGCTTTCAGCGCCCTCGATTGTGACTGACTTGGATGGCTTTTAGCGGCTTGAAGCGTTCAAACTCACTTAAAGACGATGCCGTTGTGCTCCAGCTCGGACCTCAGCTCATGCGCGTTGTTGATGGTGCCGTTGTGTACCAGAGCGATTCGCTGCCCGTAGTCCATGTGAGGGTGAGCGTTCTGGTCGGTTTTCCCACCTTTCGAAATAGGATTCAACGCCCGGGGGACGGGGGAGGGGGGGGGGTACTCAATTTATGCATGGCCGTAGTCGTGTGGCCATAGACCCTCGCACCCCTACTATGCCAGGACGGCGCACGTCGGGTTTTCACCAACCAGGCAGGCATTGCTTGCACCAAGCGCGAAGCGGGGGGGGGGGGGGGATCCAGCATGAAACGCTCAAGGTGATCGGTGGTCCAAGCACTTTGCCACGGCAGGACAACGGTCATTTGGTTTTGGGAAGTCTGCACCCGCCCCTCCGCCCGACTCCCCATGACAAAAAACAGAGTAGCAGAAAGACGACGGGGGGCAGCTGGCCTCCATGCCCCGCTGTGGGCCGCATTGTAAGGAGGCTTTTCCCCCCGATAGAAGCACTTAGTAGGCATGAAAAAAGGAAAATCACACTTTCTTTGGGCCCCTCTGGATTCACCACGGCTCGGACATATTTCCTAACTGTACACATCCCCTCGTGCAGCCGATGCTCGTTTTTCCCCATGGAGTTTTCCGAACGGAATAATGTGAAGAAAATACACAAACACAACATAGCCTGGCTTACCATGCGTGGCCCATCGTGTGTGGGCAATGCCCACGCGGTGGCCACAGTGGGACTTCGAGTTCTCCTGGAGCAGCTCGAAAGAGTCGTTGTTGGTCCCTATGATACAGGGGTGATACACGCAGACAGACAGATAGACAGACAGGCAGCTGACAATTGGCATGCTTGGTTCCTATGACGCACGGTAATGCACGCAAATAGGTAGATACACACACAGCTGGCCATTGGTATAGAGCTTGTGACAATCATAAAAAGAAGCAAACAAAACGCCGAGTGAGCCTAGCGCTAACTCTGGCACTTTTGTCCAACAGGGAACGGCGCTGACTAGCTCACCCTTCGAGGTGTTCTCGGAGACCCTGAGCCCCTTTCGTACAACACACCCGTTTTTGCTATTTTTCGTAGAAAAAAGACAAAAACGGCGCTTGCTCAACCATCAACAGAGCAGCCCTTCCTGCTACCATTATCGTCTTCGTCTACCTATCAATTTTTATCAACCGTTTCCATTGTTTTTCGCCCAATAAGAAACGCAGTGTGCTCAAATCCTTGGCACATTCAATTCTGCTCCCACATCACTTACTTTTTGGCATACCGACGATTCATTTCCACTCTTTTTCGTCCCTTAAGAAACGGCATTTTGCATGCTCACCCCTTGAGGTGTCCTCGGAAACCATGAGCCTCTTTCACGTCCAGCACGCCCGTTCGTGCCTAACCAAATTACCCATCTACGGTGTTCACGGTGTTTTCCGTTCGATAAGAAACGGCGCTTGCTTGCTTACCCCTCGCGGTGTACTTGGAAACAATGAGCCCTTCCCTTGTTCAACACATCCATTTCTGCGACAGTATATAACCAAATATCGTTTTCGTCAATAAATACCAATTATTCACTTACGGTGTTTTTCGTTCGATGAGAAACGGTGCATTGCTTGCTTACCCCTCGAGGTGTACGTGGAAACCATGAACCCTTCTTTTGTCCACCACATCCACTTCTGCTATACAACCAAATATCGTTTTCGTGGAAAAATACCAATTATTCGTTTTCGGTGTTTTTCGTTCGATAAGAAACGGCGCTTGCTTGCTTACGCCTCGCGGTGTACTTGGAAACCATGAGCCCTTCCCTTGTCCAACACATCCATTTTTTCTACAGTATATAACCAAATATCGTTTTCGTCAACAAATAAATACCAATTATTCATTTACGGTGTTTTTTCGTTCGATAAGAAACGGCGCATTGCTTGCTTACCCCTCGCGGTGTGCTTGGAAACCATGAGCCCTTCTCTTGTCCAACACATCCATTTCTGCTACAGTATATAGCCTAACCAAATATAATTTTCGCCAATAAATACCAATTATTCATTTACGGTGTTTTTCGTTCGATAAGAAACGGCGGCGCTTGCTTTCTCACCCCTGGAGGCGTATTTGGAGACCATGAGCCCCTGATCCGATGAGGTAGCCATGCCGGCCGAGTCGTAGCCCCGGTTGCGCAGAACGGCGAGTCCCTGTGAACCAAAAAAAAAAACACAGAAAGAGGGTTTCATGTCATACGGCTATCGATTTATCGTGCGGGCTGACTGATTCTCTTTGCCTACGGGTTGGGTTGGGTTGGGGTTGGGTTGGGTTGGGTTGGGTTGGGTTGGGTTGGGTTGGGTTGGGTTGGGTTGGGTTGGGTTGGGTTGGGTTGGGTTGGGTTGGATTCAATGTGAAGGGCTAGCTGCAGGGCAAAACCTGGTGCACGCACGAGAAACCTTTAAAATCCTCAGCCTCTCATATGGAAACGCCAGTAAAGAGCCTGTAAACCCCTCTTCGCTGTACACGCCTCGTTTTTCCTGTACAGAAACGTCCAAGCACACAGTGTGTGCCCTGGGTAACTTGCATGATCCGAAATTTATCATAATACAAGTCCACGCACTCTTCATACAAGCTTCCCTTCTGGGATGTGGTTGGCTCGAATTTCCCCGGAGGGTGTCGCAAGTTGAAAAGGGGAAAAAAGTCTTATAATAACTGGAGCAAAAGCAATTAGCCACCGCTCAGGTAACCGGGCAAGGTACACCGACTGCCCGCAGCTGAAACGAGTTTACGGTTAATTAGTAGCTGTTTTTTAAAACCGTGTTGTTATGATAAGACCCATACGCTATGCACACCAGGAACCAAGCACCATCACAATATTTATGGCAGGCAGCGTTGGCTATATACACCAAGCACCATCACAATATTTATGGCAGGCAGCGTTGGCTATATACACCAAGCACCATCACTATATTTATGGCAGGCAGCGGGGGCTATATATGCCACTTTTTTTTCATCCCACTTGTTATCCTCGCATTACTCTCGCGCTCCCTCCCAGTAGTAACTCGAATCCGGGGTCACAAAGCGGGCCCTCCTCCCCCCTTCCCCATTACGGTACGTGACTTCATTTTTGTCGGGAGAATAATTCAGCAGTTTCTTCCCTCGTCGAACTGCGTCGAATTGCGCACTATTAATACCAGCCCACATGATTAGTAAGTAGTGACATGACGATGTATGCATAGATAATGTGGGCAGTGCTGTAGATAAAAATAGGCTCGGGAGTAGGAGTACCGGTCGGTATCTGAGGACCAGGTGGGTGGTGTTCCATAAAGAAAGAAACGGCTCAGGATGCAGTCGTTCAATGGACCAATCAATCTCAATGAACCAATCGATCCAGAAAAGGAATAAACCAAACAATCTCAATGAACCAATCGACCCAGTGAAGGAATGATACAGGCGTAGACCCTCGACGCCTTGACGGTGACCAATCAACCAGTCGAAGAGCGGAAGTGAAACAAGCGCTCGGTGGGTGAACCCAAGATCAAAGATCCCTACGTAAAGCGTACGAGGTAAATCCGTAATTGCCCCGCTGATCGCTGATGATCCACGAGAAAGTGAGCAGGACTTCAGCTACACGCTGCCAGTACACAAACGCACAACTGCACACTACCAGCACACAAGACACACATAAAAGCACGCACAAAACACGCATACATGCATAACACAAAAACGACATTACGAACGAATGTAAAGCGGAACACCTCGATGATGATGGTTTTAGTATGCCAAAAATTGTTTCAAATACTCTGTCTCAGCTGGGAGTGTGTATCCTACGAGCGTGACCAGTCCACAACAACCAACAGCACCAGCACCAGCACCAGCACCAGCACCAGCACCAGCACCAGCACCAGCGCCAGCACTAGCAGCAGCAACAACAATAACAACAACAATAATAACAACAGCAACAACAACAACAACAAAAACAACAACAACAACAACAACAACAACAACAACAACAACAACAACAACAACAACAATTTCAAGCGCAGAAAGCAGGAAAGCACGAAACCGCGGGCAGCAAATATGTCGGTTGACGGTCTAGACTAGTTTATGATCCGTCAAGGCGTCTTTGTACTTATCATCCTAGTTTTAGTGCATGGAGTTCCTTGACGGATTTGACGGATGTTCGTCCGTCAAGGGGCAAGAGTGCCGTCAACCGACACCTTTGGCGTAAGGTGTGGTACCCATATTCGGAAGCACGAACATCTGACCATGAGCATGGAAAACAGAATCAGTCGGGGTATTGATTTCACTTTGAAATAGTGTAATATTCATGTTGTATACACTAAGAGGTTAAGTGATCTGCACTGCTGCTCCTACAAATCCTCGTACTGCTCGGGGCCCATATCAGACCTACAGCAAGTACGCTTGCTTGCCAGTGGTGCCTTTTCAAGAACGGGCTGCGCAACGGCAGTGAACCAATGATGTCAGAACAATAACAACAACAACTGCTGCATTAAATAGATGGAGGTCCCCGCGTCAGATCACACCGTGCCCAGCCGCGGCATACTTCTCCTTCCTGTATACCAACAGTCATCATACAAATCCTACAAATCAAACAATCAGTTAACACCAAATCGTATAACAATAAAAGAATATCAAAAGTACAAGAAGTACCAGGTACCCGTTAAGATCCAGTCCCATCGTGAATCATACTCCGGAGTATAGGCTAATGCCACAAAAATCACTGCTTACCACAAAGCTTGTGGCATCCCTCCAAGCCGACTACCTGGTAATCGGCACCGACGGTGGATATACTGGACATGTCCATGGGTACAAAGAAATAATAGTTTGACGCGAAGAGCGCGCACACATAAAACATCAACACCATCATCTGATAGCATGAAACCAAATCATACCTCGACGAGAAGCGCGAGCTTGTCGATATCTGCGGATCGTTTACCTTAGCCTAGTGCTATGATAGTATCATAGCAGTGTCGTACAAATCATGCAATGCGCATCATGCAATATGATACCTGGTACCATCGACTGGCATCATGCCACCAGATCTTGCTATCATACGATAACACCACGTAAATCACAACGAGCAGTCAAATCGCATCGCATAGTATCGCATCACACACCTCGAGGAGAAGCGCGCGAGCGTCGTTGGCGGGGTCGTTCCCAGTAGCGTGCTCGGTGCTCACCACTCCCATAATGCCACAGCACTCCGCCTGCACAAACACGCAAGCACACCACACCGAAATATCGGCGAGGCGTAGTAAGTAAATGAGCGGCACACGTTCAGTTCAATGCATAAGACGGCATTTATAATCGATTTCGTGGTACATACAGGACCATGTCAAGAAGCAGGGCAATAAGAAAGGCAGGCCGATACTTTCAGTGAGTGCAAGAATTCCGGGAGCCGTTATACTACCGGCATACTTGTAGCAAGTACCGTAATTGACGGGTGTACGAGGCTGTGTCGGATTTCTGTTTCTTCAAACGAGACATGCCCTGTATTTGATGAAAATATTTCAAGGACGTTAGTTTATTTTATAACTAACTTTCAAGGACGTCAGCCGTGAGTTCGACGAATTTCAGGTCAATACTCATATTTATTTGCAAGCTGCGTTGTTTTTATTTGTTTTGCTAAGAAAAAACAGTCTCAGGCGGATGTGCGCACACTCAGGGATGCCGGCACAATCAACCAAGCGCGGGGGGCGGGGGGGGGGGGGTAGCGGTAATAACACCAGCATCACACTCTGTCGGCGAGCACACCAAACTATTATTATTGACAAATAGTGTAGGCTAGTCTAATACGAGGAAAAGTATAGTATACCTGGTAGCTGGTACAGGGGGCAATGAGCGACGCACACATTCACATCAATGCATATTATACCAACTGCTGCGTGATATGTAGCATTGTAGTGTTACCCTCACTTTTGGCTTTGCAACGCAACTCGTCGGATGTTTCTACACCCTCTCACAGAGCGACCGCCTAGACAACAAGCCGTGGCCGGCCACAACGTAAACCATAAACCAGCAGGAAAATAAGTTCGGTTGCCGCGGCGGCAAATCTCTCTTGGGCTCGTTGGATTCCAGTGATTGATTGCAACAACAGCAGTCAGAAGTGACAGTGCCGCACCAAAAAACGGCGAATTATTTATTGTCCAGAGCCGCCCCCACCCTGCGAAACGAAAAAACGAAAAAACGAATCAAGTCCGGCGTTGTAGCTTTTGATCCTGAAATAAAGATGATGGCACTCATACTGCAGCAGCAGCAGCAGCAGCTATTGTAGTTCTAAACGTGGCCAACAGACAACCGCGGCCTGTATCTCTTGTTCGCATACCCCTTCCCGCAGCTCAACGGCTTGGAACAAGCCATGATTCCGCATTCATTCAGCAATAATAATATTGAGGGCTCTTTTTAGAGCTGGAAGAACAAGCACAGGCCAACCGCAAGCATCCATTCAACCATCCATCCATACGTACATGGTTACAAATATGCCAGGTAACATACTTCACACACAGCTGCGAGCGGCCGTTTTTCTTGTAATTTCGAAAGAGGAATCGTTGGCGTTCACGGCTAGCCATACCTCGTATAGGTCAGGTGCCCGGCTCTCATCCCGTTCGTGCTCAGCCTTTTTGAGTAAAAAAAAATGCCTCCGAACAATCGCAAAAAACAATGAATGGTAGAGCTTCCGAGCTTCCGGCCCGTTCCTGGGTTTCAAATGTTCAAGTACCAGGTACATCATACGTAATCCGGGTAATCCTGCTTGTACGGTGGTTGTATAGCCGCCCGCCCCCCCGAGAATCTCGCTCCTGAGTCGAGGCCTCGGACAAGCAGTGGTTCAGTTCAGCCGTTGTATGACTATGTACGAGTACAAGTACACGGCGACGAAACAAGTGATCATGAGACCAACAGCAGTATGTAGTAGTAGTAGTAGGTACACGTGTTGTCTCTGCTGTGATTTTTTTTTTCCCCCCACACATGTACTTTCCAGCTCCTGGACAAGCCGTCGTCACAGGTGTCGTCCCTTCCCCCCCCCCCGTTCTCGCCTTCAATTTTTATCGCGCATAGGGTTCAGCAATCCCATCACTGCTCGTCGATTTTTCATCCGAGTGTGATGCTGTGCAGGGACGCTTGTTGAGGAAAAAACCAACCACACCCTCAGGAAACAGACTTACTGCATATGTCTGTAGTACACAGCCCCTCATAGTATCAGAGTGGGGTTTCAATCAAACAAGACCCCGAGTAGCCCACCAAACCACGGTGTGCATCACCGGAGGGTTGGGCCAGGTGCAACGCGGCGCCGGGGATGGGTTTGCCCGAATTAGACAAGAACAGCACAAGCCAGCAAGTGAACATCCTTAACGGTCTAGTCTAGTTTTTTTCGTCCGTCATCAAGGCCGACTTAGACTTGACATAACAGATTTAGTGTTGTAGTTTCATTGACGGCTATCCTTGACGGATACATTTGACAGATGACGGGTGTCCTTGACGGATGTGATACTGCTGTAAGAACAAACCCCTGCTGGGATAGTGAGAACAAGAGAGCGTATGCTCGCCGAACAAACGTCGCCGAACAATTGTATATTACAAGTACCAACAACGCAGCTTGCAAAGATGAGTATTGACCTGAAATTCGTCGAACTCACGGCTGACGTCCTTGGATTTTTTTATAAAATGTGTTGCGCCACCTGGCAAGGCTTGAGGAATGCTATCTTGAGGAAAAAGCAAGCGTATACTCCCTATATGGCACCCCGCGTATATAACAGCGCTACATTTATAGCAATTAATTGTGTAGCACATAATAGGGCCCTCTTGTCATGGGACCAGGTTGTATAACAACGCAGACCTAAACCTAGCTATTACCCTCTGCAGCAAATGCTCGACGCTCGGAACGAAGAAACAACCCAAGTATCGTCACTCGTGGACCGTGGCTGTTGGTCGCCTTGGTAGCAAATAAAGTCCAGAGAAGAAAAAAATAAATATTGGTCCTCGATTGATTCTTCCTGCAACAACAACAAACTGATGACTGCTGTGACTTGCTGCTGCTGAACTTTCTCCCATGAACATGTATGTACCATTAGCGTACGTTGCAGTGCAGCATCTCAGGCTGTGCCAGGAGGAGTAGAGATGGACAACCACTAATTGAACCGCTACCCACTGCTGCTGTGTACAGGTACTCGCAGTAGTACTCGCGGCGACATCAGCTACCGCAGCAGTAGTAGTACGTGGTGTCTATGTCTACTGCTGTACCTGGTATGTAGTACTGCTGTAGTATTAATAGTACTGGCTGAATACGTGTGCCACTATAATTAGACCCTGACCGGATGCGGTGAGGTGCACAAGATATATTGGTGTTGTTATTGGAAGATGTTAAGCCGCCACAAGAAATATAGTCTAGTCTAGTAGCCGCTCTGCTCTGGTCTCCGCTCTCCCATCTTTTTGACGTTCGATGTTCGTTGTTCTGTGCTGTATGGTGGCATATCTCGCCATCATCGTATACCGGTAAACTGATATAAACTGATGATCTAGACTAATGTACCATCCGTCGTCCCCGCTGTACACCAGGTTATACACCACCAGACGGTGTGCTATGCATGGGGACCCATGACGGTACTGCGTGTGCGTATCGCATTTCATAGCTCCTTCTAAAGGTCGGGACACATACGCCATGTACAACGCAAAACAGGCCTCTCCCTCCTTCCCTGGCTGAATGCCGTAAATATAACGTCACATTTTTCGACACTATTTATGTTTCTGCCTGCACCCTAACCTAGCCCTAGCCGGCCGCCCCGGGGTCTGGTGGTTTAGTTACCTTCGCTAGCTGCTAGGGTTGCTTCTGGAGTTGGGATCTCGCGTGGGTCGAACTTTTTTGTTGTTGTATTTGCAATACTCGTACAAAACGTCTGCAGTCAAGTCCACGGAGGATGCAACGACAGATGAACCGAGGAGACGTCCCGCACAAAGACACTTACTTGCACATCGCGCACACACACCACCCGGGACCAACCAGAATAGGCCAACTACAGGTAGACGCAGAGGTATAGTCTAGATGCTTCGTGAGTGCCTTTGGGGTCAAGGTACAATACTCCACGTACGGCTGTGTTGTCGGCGGCGGGGAGAGTCTACAACATCAGAGCGCGCATTCTTTTATAACTAGTTTTCAAGGACGTCAGCCGTGAGTTCGACGAATTTCAGGTCATTTCTTTCTCATCAGCATGATATTCTTGATGAAGTTCCGAAATTCTTTGATGATGTTCTCGATGAAAACATTAGATTTTTCTTGTTCGTACCTCGTCGGAGTTGACAGCAAGTGCCCCGAGAGCGGCCAGCGCCCCAGCAGCAGTCCACATCGCGTTTCTCCAGCTAGAGTCATCTCCTCGCGCCGAGACCGCGGTTGCTGCTGCTGCCGCCGCCGCCGTTGAGATGGTCGTTGGGTCAACGGTGCTCTCATGGCCGACAGCGGCTATGGAACGGGAGCCTGGGGCGAGGGATGTAGCTCGCCGGCGGAAGCTTGACAAAGCTCTAGCAGATCCGAAGCGGAGCATATTTGACTGACTTGTTGACCTTTTGCTTGACCGCTGTTTTTTTACACCTGGTTATTTTTTGCCTGCTGGAACAAGGGCGTGGACGAGACAACAGAATGAGGGGTTGGAGAGGGGTTGGGCTGAGGAGGGTTTGGAGAGGGAGAGTCGTGGCGTTGGTACAATGCCCATGGTATCATACATGGTAGGATAATTGCTGCCATTATTCATGAGCTACCCTTAGACGCGAGCAGTGTTCGGACTACTGCTGTGCCAGCGAAAACGATGATCTTGCGAGTAGATAGATCACACACATCAAGTCGCCCTCTCGTTGAAACTATAGGGGTTTAGTATTGGATCACACAGCTCACAGCATCCAGGATTCTCACCTATGTGCCTATGGATGTAGATCAAGCAAGCACCGGTCCGTTGTACTGCAAGCACCCGGTATGATCCTCCTCGAGCCTTCGTGAGAGCGTCTTCGGTGAGGGGTACTGCTTATCTAAAAACGATATCCTCCGTCGTAGTCGACAGCAGGAGGATGACGTTGGGGAAGGCAGGAAGGAAGTGGGCGTGGATGTGCCTTGACCCTGTGATCTGGTATGATATGGTGGTGTGCGGGGCGAAGACAATCCACGCGAGAAGCTGAATTTGACGAGAAACGAACCAAATGTTTCGGTCCTTTTTTATGGCCTTGATTACAGAGTGCGGAACAATTAGAGAAGAATAACAGCAAAGAAATGATGCTCCGGGCCCGAACTCCGGGCCAAATAATATGAGAATATCAAATATTTTCTTGATGACTTTAAAAAATGCGAAAAAAAAAACATGATTCTGCGTACGTACGTATGCATCATATCATAACTGATACGTGCTTACGTATGATTGTACGTATGATGCGTATACTCGCCTATTCCATGCTCCAACAAGATATCACGAAGACGAAGACAAGATATGTTACGATGAGATACGTACGGTACATTTCATACAAGGTACCTGCTGGCATTAATATTTCGGTACACCGGTATCTTTTTTCTGCCGCGGTTTCGTTCGGAATTTCTCTACGAACGTCTTTCTTTTTTTCACGGCGAATACATCGTGCACATCGAGCATATTGCGATGAAATTCCATGATGCGCCGTGTGTCTGCGTTCAGGTCTTCTGTAAAGTGTGAAGTTGACAGGGTTTCTGCTAGACGTAAGAATGAATGTATCATGAGCGCTTTATTAAGCGTCAAGCTTGGGTACACATTGTAATAATAGGACAACGGCGATGTTCTGCGTATACGGTTTTTGTTTAGACTAGATACAGCCAGCAACGAGTCAAGCGTGCACGTGGAAGTGAGAACAAAACAACAGCAACAAACAGCACACAAGTAGTTGACTATTAAACTAGACTATAACTATTAATAACGCACTCTGCCCATCATCGAAGATACTGAAAGGTTTCGTCAAGTCTATAGTCTAGACTATATACTAGTGTATACTTCAGTATATATCATGTCAACTGCCTGGTATAATGCCGTCACGAACACAAAACACAAGGGAACGTCGCAACCGGTGGTGCTTTTCTGCGAGGTAGATAGTGTACGAGGGCTACACCACGCAAAACATGAAAAAAAAGTCACCTACAAGACTTGTACCTTCATTGCGTCCGTGGTGGTAGTATGCGTAGCACGCTCTCGGTTCGAAAATGTTGCAGCTAAAAGCGGCTGAAGATAGATGTAAAAATATAGTCTCAGAACCCCGCGGGAACGCGGAGTATACCGACGTACTTGTACGAGTATAATACCGCTGATAATACCACAAGTACTGCCCGTGATGGTAGCAGAGTCCACCGAAATCCAATCCGACTTTCGTCAAGATCATCATCATGACGCCATGTAGATTTTTGGGAAACTAGTCACCATCAATTCCGACCTTAAACGCATCATTTTGCGAACATAATGGAATACGAAATCAGCAGTTCGCCCGAGCTGGTTTGCCCGCAAAAAAACAGGATATGCTCGGTGCGCGCATACATGCCTATATGCTATCATACCATACGCACGTGATCGTATGATATGACATGCCACATACAGCAGCATACTCTACTCTGGTTGACTGTTACTGCCGGAGCCGTCGTTGTTACTGGTATTTTTGTTGTTAGTATGTTCGATCATTTCCGACACAACAACATGTTGATTGGGCACTGGATGCATCACCCGTGCATACACAATCATTCCAGAAAAATAAAAAAAAAGGGGAACCCAGAAAACAACTTGCACGAAGTCTAACTCACTTCCGTACCCACTCACCTGCTCGACATCTTCTGCCTATTACACCTGCTGCTGCTGTCCTCTTGCTCCAAACTTCCATCCTATTATGCGTTTGCTCATCTACCTCCAGCTCTTAAATTCTAAGCGCAGGTTCCTTGACCCCGTCGTAGGAGACTTGGGTCTGTCACCCCCGCCGCTTCTTCTCACGATGCTCCATCTCGAAAGGGATGCGTGGTCAACGATAACGGCTCAAGGCAAGCATCAAACGAGTACCCCCCCCCCCCCGTTGCTGACGAACGAGGACGTGGCTACAAACATGTACACGTGTTTGGCACATCGATAGAGAGTAGGACTCACATAGTAGGGGAATGTGTAATATACAAGGAGGAAGGGGATGCGTTAGAGGCGGAGATAGATGAGGAAATTAGACGTATGCGACATGGAAGAGTTTGGTAGACTAGAGAGTAGCGAGAAAACGATCGCTATCCTAGGAGGCAGATGGTGGCCGCAGACGGCGAAACAGTAGGACGGGGATAGGATAAACGAATAGTTTCTATGTAGCATATGGATAAAGAAGAAGCGTAATGAACGCCCAAATGTTGGAAGTGTCTCTACTAGGACGAGGAACGGTGCTCCGTCTCGAAAGGGATGCGTGGTCAATGGTCAAATTACTAAGGCAAGCAACAAATGAGTACGCCCCCCCCCCCCCCCCCCCCCCCCCCCCCGGGTGCTGACGTTGGCGACGGTTGGCATTTCGACGCCGTAAAACTCACCTCTCACTACGTGAGCTATTGACCACCAGGGTGGTACCGTTTTTTTCCTTCTCGTGTTTGTCTTTTGGCGGTAACCGAGATGGTGGTCGAGTTGGATCATATTGTGAGTGGGGTGGAGAACCTTACCTCCGCGCAAGGGGGATGATACCACGTAGTGTGTACCAGGTTTATGGCAAGGCATCCACGATGCAGTTTCACAGTATCCCAATTGCTGTCTCTGGAAGCCACCATACCAGAAAAAAATGAGTTTGTTCGAAGCCGTCCTTCATGCGCAAAAAAGTACGCACACGGTGTGGAAGTCATCCTCATCACACGTGTTTCTTAGTAGGATGCAGCTCACTCCTCATTCGACTCGCCAAACACCTCACACGGCGCCGTCGTGCTTGGTGCACGCGATGTCTACCTGGTCGCAGAGGTGAAAGCCAATGTGCTTCGTCCCGGCATTGTAGAGATGCGAGGGTCTAACGTATTTACACTACAGCTATGGATACATGAAATGGGTATACCCCCCCCGTCTCATTCTTGCATCCTGGCAATTCCTAAGCGGCGAGGAGAGCTCGCCGTGGGAAACCGTCCGCGAGATGGCGACCCATGTGGTCACCGGCACGATTTGTGGCAGGCTTCCCTTCGCCACCCCCTTTCTCGCCATTGGTACTCCATCCTTTCCCCACGACGCTCGCTTCCCTATGAGGGATGAAGTTGCTACTCTCTACCTCGAGGTGTACCCACAGCTTTCTCCTCCTTGAACATGGCAAGTTTGTGGCTCCAACATTCGACTTACCATGTCCCGGACACGCGTAAAGTGTTCAAGCTTGCGCCCCTCGGAGGTAAAACCAACTGAGCCTTCACAACTAACACTGCCTCCTCGCCAAGGATACCCGAGCTCGCGGGTATGCGGGGGTTAAATCCACTAGGATGGACTTCTCACGATACTCCCGGTTTTCGGCGTCTCGAAGACCTTCTCTCCTGATAACGATATCCATCCTTAAGCTCCGGTCTGTCAACGAAGGCTCCCCGCTGTCCACTCGATGAGGGGATATTAACTCGCTTTGCTGTGCCGGAGATCACGCTGAAAAGCTAGTGCTGGTTGGTGTGTGCTCCTGTCCTGGGAACAAATGCGTGCGTGCCTGCATGCGTGCGTGCGCTCGTCCACGTTGACGGTATCGCAGCAGGGACAACCCGTCGCTATTTGTTCGTCAATTTCGGCGACACAGGTCCACCCTGCGGTGGAGGCGAACCTCGTTTTTGCCGAAGATCGTCACTCGAGGAGCTCCATCTATCTCATACAAAATCTAGACTTCGATAACACGGTGACACACCTGACAAGAAGTCGATGTACGATCCCATTTGGTAGGTATACAAGAGGGTGATTAAGCGACTAAGGACTGCAAACGAGATTCCAAATAATATTGGGTACCCGGTAGTTCCTCCAACTAAAAAGCTCGCCACACAGAAACCCTTAGGCCCAAAACACGCCGCACCTAACGCGGCACGCATCTCAACTCCTTCTAACGCCAACGAACTCCCCTGTGTGAATGACGCGGAGCGAAGCCATTGACCGCGCCCGAAGACATGCGGTGGCGTCTAACCTTTGCAGACGCCTGTTCCGAGCCTTGGCGAAGACCATGGTTTCCTTCCCCTGCCGCGCGTCATCCGGACCCGGCGTGTGTGCCGGCTTCGGTAGTTGGCCAAGATAAGCTGTGTGTGCAGAATGGCGGCCTCGATTGATCGGCTTACCTAACTTCTGTTGAGTTTTCTGCAAGTCCATGGTGATCGTGTCCTGCGTGGCCAGCATGTCGGTCTCTTTGGGCCTTAGGGCTTGTTCGCCCTCTGTGCCGAGACCACATTCCGGCCGACTCCGGCATGAGGTCTGTTATTGCTTCCTTCGTGGTCCCCCATGCGCCTTGAATCTCCCGCAGGCCCCGTGATATTCAGATAGCCCCCTGCTCATCCGGTCTCCCAATGAGCCAGAAATGTCGGCCAGAACCCGTGGTAGGGTACCAACCCTGCTCCCAATAGCGGCAGGCATATCCTCGCTGCCGCCGTCGGAAGACCTAACCTTCCCACCCCTGTAGAAATGCGTGCTTGGGTTTGCTAGTGAGGTGGCATGGTCTGCGGATCATCTGGGCACCCCTCCTGGAAGAACGACTATGCCTCCGCCGCTCCCGGTGATGCGAGGATTTTCTCGTACGCCCACTGTGCCCCATAGACAACCTCGTGCCAAGAACCCAATCTAGAGGTAACTTGTTCTCTGCACGGCGGATTATACAGCGATAAGGGCCGTCGCTTGCTCGTCTCGCATACCAGCGCGACTGTGTGCAAAAGGCGGTTTATGCTTCCCTCCCTTAGTATCCCCCTTTTCTCGCTCCTGTACTTGTTCCAATGTGCCGATTGGAGCTATGACCTCCACCGTCGCCCATCTTTCTTCAGCGGTGGGGACGTCGACGCTTCCTAGAAGCGAAATTTTCTCCGCGTCGTCGGGGACTGCCCTTTCGGTAGTAGCACCACGGTCTTAGGGGGACTGACCACGGTACCGATGCCGTCTAGCTCGCGCCGAAGGAAACCAAGGACCCGAACCTGACCAGGACCCGCACAAGGCCGAGAGAAATGGCATCCATGCAATCGAAGGGTTCCGCTCCCGCCCGTGATCTCTTCTCTGGGGCGCTTTAGCCACAACGACAGACAGAACGCTTCCGGTCCTATAGACACCCCTGCTCAGCCCCATAGCCACAGGTTATTGTTCTGGTCTCCTCGGAGTTCAACCGAAAAAACGAAAGCGCTTGTCTCCTACCATAGCACGTGGCCACTATCGGTGTGAGCGCTGACCAGAAGGTGGCCATCTCCGCAGGCGCCGCCGTTTTGTTGGTCGTGTCAAGGGCGCTGGGGCAGTGTGGGGTAACGAGTTACGTGTCTGTCTCGTGTTACATTGATGCCCTCATTTCCACATGACCCACTCCTCCCGGCACCGCGACCACGAAATGCCGCAGCCTTGGAGTTACCTCGTCTTACGGCGGCCGCCACTTCCGCGTAGCCCCTCAGGTGACGGGTCATTTTCAAGTAAAGATCACGCACACCGGCTCACACCGGTCGATACTTGCCGCTAACATGGTAACGCTTGACTGCAAGAAGAGTTTCGAGAACGCATCCCGCTCGCCGACTATTCCCCTCAGGAAGGCTGCCGTGCCCCCGTCGAAGTTCTCCCGCCCAGTATTGGCGTGAATGATGAACTGCAGGCGCGCGAGTCGCTGACCGTGGTTTCCAGGTCCCGATAGGGCGCTGTGGGAGCTGGTGTTGGGGAATGCATCGTCCGGGTGCCACCGGAGAACACTTCCGCCTTTGTCTTAGTCGCGCTCGCCAGCCCTGCAGCCGTCGCGGCCGCGGAGACAGCGGTGTTGGCTTCGGATTTGAACTTGGGCACCGGCATGGTCCACGTCTCTCAGTTGCGTGCTGACTGAGATTCTCCCATAATGGTACGTGCCACGACTTGCACTCCTCTCGTTTGGCGACACGCCGACGACGCCCGTACGAGCTTTGCTCCTCCAAATCTTCTTGGGCGGCATCCCCTTTACTCACATCCCCCGTCCAACGAACGCCGTTAACCATCGGAAGGAGAAGACTGTCACCGCTTACCACTAGCGATTTTTCTTGTCGCCTCTTGATACGATTGTCCGCTAAGTGAAACAGGGTCGGCATCATGTGCCACAGCTTAACCTCCCGCAGGGGCGAGCTCGGCGTCGTCCTGACCCGGTTCGGTCGGTGCTCTCCCATGGTGTGGTTGATGATGCCGAGAACGTGAACGCTCAGGGACGTGTCCGCACCGGCTGTACTTTCCCCCGCTCGCGGACCTTTGTCTCAATGGGAACCAACCCTAAACCCAGACTGTTTTGGTTTCGTTCCTACCGACGTCCCCCGATGGGTACATCCGTGTCGTGCGCAGTTCCCGCTTCCATCCTCGCGACTCGATTGCGAAGACCCAGATCCGTTGGCACTACTGCCTTCAGTGCGTCCCGTCTCTGGTGGTGGGTTTAACAGTTGGCTGCTGGTCCGCGGTGTTGTGTCGGTACCGCGCGTCTCGCGACGGTTTCCACAACACATCAAACGTCCAGCGCGTGGCGCCCTTGCTCACATGGGAAACGTACAGCACGGTGCCGAGCTCTACACGCGAGGCTCCGAGCGACACGTCTCGGTGTTTCGTAGGGCACTATAGTGTTACGAACCACCAGGGAAAAACAAGCGAATATGGCCCCTGCAGCCCGAGATGCTGCATCCGCGGTGAGCTTCTCCACATTTTTTCCAGGACGATGGATATCGTCATCTGGAGCTGCTGCGAAAAGCGGCCAGTTGCTCTCCACCATATGTACAAGGGTCGTTGCCATTTGGAGCTGCTGATGCTGCGATCAGCGGCGACAATAACTTCTTTTCGACATCTAGTTGCCAAGATAACTGCCATCCGGAGCTTCTTCCTGCTGTGAAGGACACCAACGACCCTCCACAGAGATGCCAAGATCATCGTCACCCGGAGCTGCTGCACATTTCGAGCTGGCCCCTAAAAAGAAAGTTCGGGCGCGGCCGCGCCGTGCCTCCCAAGGTTGACGGAAACCCTAACACCGTCAGAAAAGGCTCGGTCAAGGGGTGACTCTGTGCAGAGGCACACAGCGCACAGGTGAACCACTCACGGCGATGACCAGTGCTACGTGCAGAGAACCCGTTGCTCACAGACACGTAGCGCGCGCACGGCAACCGTGGCTAAAGCCCAAGCCCGCCCCGATGACACAGACGATAAACTGGGTGTTTGTTTCCGACGATAAAAAGAGCTTCGCGTTTCAGCTCGTGACAATACGGCAGGGATAGCCAGAACATCATTTTCACGAGGGTTTGCCTCAATGGGTCGCCGGAAAAACTATTCGCAGAAGCTGTGGTCATCAGGCGACATCTTTGGTCTATCCCTCCGTTTCATATTTTGGACGGATAAGGATCTTGCGCACCAGGTAGGATATCGCGGAATGCTGGTGCTGCTTTACTTTATCGCGTGCAGCGGTCGACCTGTTCCATCACAAAGCATCTGGAGTTGTAATATTGTAAGCATGCCTCCATTTCAGTCACCGGGGTATCACCTAGCTCGGGTACTTCAGTGATACCGGCCCTGACTTGCGTGGTAATAAAGGCCTTTAGACCATAAATACCGGTAAATTGTTTGCCAGCCACATTTTGTTTAACACCGGTACAGCTCTGATCGTTGGGACTGCCGGAGATTTCGGAGTCGCTGCAGCAGCAACGTGGGGTCGCCGGAACGTCTTTCGGGATGGGGCCACATAATATGTTTTGGGGTTGCCGGGGAAGGATTCCATCTGGAATCAGTGCATCATCATCATCATCATCATCATCATCATCATCATCATCATCATCATCATCATCATCATCATCATCATCACCATCGTCATCATCATCATCATCATCATCATCATCATCATCATCATCATCATCATCGTCATCATCATCATCATCATCATCATCATCATCATCATCATCATCATCATCACCATCACCATCACCATCACCATCACCATCATCATCATCATCATCATCATCATCACCATCATCATCATCGTCATCATCATTTTCAATCGTTTAGGGCAGCTGAAACACCACTTCTGAGATGGGTGTGGGCATCATCATAGCTGAGGACTGCACCGGAACTTCACCCGAACTTCGCTATTGGGATAGATGATAATAGTAACAGGGCTCAGCCGTGGCATCGCTTCAAGGTCGCTAGAGATGATAATCGTTTGGAATTGTGTCAGACATCGTTTCTGGGAATCACTACACACGATTTTCGTTTGGGGCTGTGCCGGAAAATGGAGTCTGGGGTGACTTAAGAGGCGTTCTACGATAGGGGCGCACCACCTTTTTTTCTGAGGTTCCTCAATATGAAAGCTTAAGACCTCCCCCAAAAACTGATTTGGAAAAAAAATAAAATTGCTTCCGGATGAAAAAGCCCATGGCCTAGATACACGACGCGAACCATGCAATAATAATGACTTCATTCCGACAATTTTGGTTAAGGAGCGCCGTCATTCAAAAACCATTCTTGTCTTGCCAAAAAATGGTGTACCTCTATCGTAGCATGCGTCTGAACTCGTCATCGTATGAGTCTGGCTGGCATGTACGTGTGGCACGTTTTATTGCAGTAGGCCTGCTCGTCCATGCTTTGGCCCTGATACAGAACCATGACAGTACGATTGTACTCTACTAGGTTGTGCGTTGTAATTGTTGCGTTAGCTGTAGAATGGTTGACCAGCGGCCGAAAGCGACGCAGGAGCGGTTGGAGGATGTTTGTTCGACGCCGCAACGTGGAAATGCAACTTTGTTGAGACATAGCAACGGGTGCCACACGTAGAACATGCAGGGAGACGTAAAGTACAGATACAGGTACCCACACCAAGTTATGCGAGTTGGAACAAGTTACGGTTGACACTTGCAGCAAGAGTACCTTAACACCATCTATTGAGAGTTTTCCACTTTGACAGTTGAATCCAGAAAGTTTGACTGTGTTACCTCCATCGAGGGGTAGTGGTAAGGATGACTACCGTTTTGCGCAGCAGTAGCCCGTAGCCAACCAAGTAGTTGATCAGTAACATCACCGCCAGTAAGCCATGGCAGTACAAGGTAATTCGTTCGGCGGTACAATCAGTTCGGTATTTCGAACGCCAAGTAAAAGATGTGCGGCACAACCATCGTGTCACTTCGTGGATGAGTGTTGTAGAAATCTTGGGAATCCCCGAAAACGATACGGACGAGCGAGGGCAACGAGCGTTCAGATTTTCGATATAATCACACATAGGGTCTCCGTGTTTTGTTTTGTTGTGGGCTGTGACAAGCTTGGTCTACACTCCTTCACCCCTCTTTTCGCTCCATCTCGTCGGTTTGAACACCACTTTCTTCGCCGATTTTCCGGAGCTGAAGCTAGTGCAACAAGTTTGGTTGACCGCGACTCACAGTGCTTGCCTTCTGCGTGCTATCTGGCATAACCCAGCAGACGCCCCACACGCGCCATGTGGAGACCACGCCAACACAATGGAAAACATAACGCATGCATGCTGCATACATACATCCTTACTGGATTGGGTTTCTGATAGACTCTCGATGGAAAACAAGCGGGGAATCGTTTACCCCTGATATACACAAGCCCTTACGAATAGAGACGTCGCAGCCAGGATAGAAGAACGTAGTTGGAACCCACCGCCGCGGGAGTTTCGCGATAAGGCGTAATCCGTCCCGACATCACCCATCGTGTAGACACGCATACGGGGGTAGACACTTGTTCGTGGAGGCGGACCGGGTCGAACCGGATCGTGATGGATTCCCAGCTTCCGCTGCCCTGAAGGCGCACTAAACGTGCCGAGGCTATGCCCGACTGGGAAAATTGCCCTTCTCCGAGTGAATCCACAATTCGCCACCTTCGCGGTGGAGAGGCTTGGGTGTGGGCAAAGGGCCTCTTCTTAAGAAATATTTCCGGTTACCGTCCTGGTCTTGCCACCTTGCAGCGCGTGTCTTGCTTCGATCTCCTACCGTGGAGTCACCGGGACCCGGGGAAGCCCAGGAGGGGGGGGGGGGGGCGGAGGGGATGGGGGGAGTGGGGATGGGTGGAGGGGGGGGGCGGGGGGGGGATGGGAGCGGGCAGTGGAGGTGAGGGGGGGTCGGGGGAGAGGGGATATGTGGGAACGGGGGGGGTGGAATCGCGGGGGAGGGGGTGGGAGGTGTACTCATTGTCATGCATGGTAGGGGGGGGTAGGGATGACAGACCCCCCCCCTTGGCGTGGGGATATATTCTGAAGGCGATTGAGTTGTAAGTGGCAAAAAACAAATGGTAGTGCAATGGGAAAAAAAGGTTAAGCAAGGGTTGTAGGTGGAGTAGACCGGTATTCAGTTGGAAGTAGCGACAAAACGTCTAGTGGTCGGTGTCCGAAGGCGGATTCTCAAATGATTGATGAATACCGTTGATAGAGACATAACAGGCGCCTGGTATTTTTTCGCTGGTCGGCTGTATCATCGCACCGCGTCTGTTGTTCCAACATATCACGCCGAAGCTTGCCGAAACACCGAAACATGCGCGGTCAAAATGCTTCGTTCTATGGGCCATGTCGGCGAGATTTTCGTTTTTTCTTGCCGTCATAGCGGTCAGAAATATATATTTTCTTAAATCACGCCAAACCTACCGAAACACCAAAACATGCACGACCGAAATGTTCCATACTATCAGGTGTGGGCTGTGACGGTATCGTTATCGATTCTTCTTTCGGCCGCAGCGGTAAAATAAAAGCTTTTTCCCAATGGCGAGAAAAATGATTTTTGTTACCGTTATAGGCGCCAGAGAAGTGTTTTTTTCTCACCGTCACTGTGGTAAGTTGGTTTTTTCTTCCGTCATAGCCCGTACCAAGAAGCACAAGGTTCAGATCACTGGTGGTGGACACGTCAGAACGTTAGCGCGTCAGTAATAAAACCGGGCCCGGGAGGAGTGTGGACTTGATTTAGACGCAGGACAATACCTTCGGTATTAAATTAGCCAGCCTCATCGTCATCACCAGCATCATTGCGTCTTTTGTTCGCTCGCTCGGAAAGTATTCTACCCTTCAAGCACCGGTACAGGCGATACATAGGATGTTATCTGTAGGTAAATCTCTTGCCAAGACAGATTTTCCACGAAAAACATCGATACCAGGTGAAAGTAGTATATGCGTAGCATGCAATTTGTAACCATTAATTAATACCAAGGATGCGCAAAAGAAGCAATCTTGACCCTACGTGCATGTATTGTTATTGCGCGCATTTGGGGGGAGGGTAGCTACAACCAGGCAACCATCCCCTCCCCGAAAATGCCTTAATACTAAATGCTATATAACAGGTATACTTGGTAATGTTTTCCTATGCTTGTTCCTATACTACACATCCTATATATATCTGGCATAAACTTTCCTGCGCTAAATCCTACTTGAGATTTCCTATACAAATTCCCATACTATATCCTGTCTTATTTCCCCGTTACTAATCGCTAGATTAAATAGCATTATTACGAGAAATAGCAGGGGCGCCTACATACAGGTGGTTTGAAACCGTCAAGACGAGCGGCACTTCCCCCTACCCCCTCGCCGACCCGCCCACGTCGGGACACGAGCACACAGTAGGAGCTTTACGGAGGGTTCATCAGCAGGTACAGCCGCGTGGCTAGATGCACCACTACGGGAGAGGCACGGCTGTATCCCGAACACGTAGCGGTTCGGCCTGGATACGGCATGGCCCACGCTATGCGTTGAATGCGAGAACAAGGTGAAGAGGAGGAGTGGATCGTTCCATGTATAATAATAGCGCAATGGCGTGGTGCTTGCTCTGCACAATCACCGTGCCAGCACTCTGTCGAGCATACACCCTCTGTTCAGCACATAAAGTCATGTCGTGAGTGTATAAATTGTGTTGTATTGTATAGTCCCTGCTTCAAGAGTAGGACACTCAACAACAAACAGGGATCGCTTACAGCATTGTTTTTAAAATTGGCCTTGACTTGCATCTGATCTTTGGGTGGAATATGATAATAGAACAAAACGATGATGCAACTTCACACACGAGTCTCGGCAACTAACTCTGGCGACAAGTTGACATTCCACTAATCAACGGCAACAACCCGCTTCTTCAACCGCTTGTCCACGAACGGGTTCTCTCGCTGGTATGAATATCGCGCTACTAGTATCTTCTGTTGCGTCGAGCAGGATTCGCACGCGAGTCACATACATACATGGAGATCGTTCAAACGGCACAATATTACACTGTACCTATGGTGTAACCACTGTTTGTTGGGTACAACCGATTCACGAGAGCTTCGGCAAGGCTCGGGCAAGTGAAGATTCAAAACTTGACAAAGACTGCCCACCAAAAAGTTTTTTTTTGGTCAAAACATATTTGAAGGCTTTTCAACGAATGCAATTTGTCATAGGGGCCGCATTATGTTCTGTTCCGGGGAGGGGGCGTGTTTTCTTTTGTCCGCCCTCGTTAATATATTATGTTAACACAAAGCTAGCGTTGGGCTGCGAAAGCAACTGAGTTAAATCGACACACGACGCGTATGAAAATACGTGGAAGTGTGGTGAGCTAAAGCTTTATGTTTCCCCATCCGCCGGAGGATGAAAAAAAAACAAGAAAATAAACTAAACGGGTAGTACCTGTTGATCATGCCTCCGGCTGAAAATTGACACATACATCACAGGTACACACACATATATATATATATATATATATATATATATATGCTGCGGGGCGCGGGGGGGGGGTGCGAAGCGAATTAACGATGTTTTCCATCCCAAGGGAAACGGAATGTAGCATGTATATAGACTGTAGTATGTGCAACTTGTCATTATCATGGGCGTTTCTTTGTGTGGTTCATTTCTTCGTATTGCGCTGTTTGTTGTGTATGGCTGTTGTTGTAGCATGTGTGCGGGTACACTTTTTTTTTTTTGCTTCATCCCATCTATCATCTTTGCGCTTTTTATTTCTTCCTTTTCTTCTTCCCTGGATGTAAGTCAGATCCGCGGCCACTAAGCAGGATCTTCTCCCCCCTCCCCACCATACGGTGCCCACCGTAGACACACTAACCTGGCAGATTTTGTTGTGGTGCACACTATTATCGCACGGCAAGCTTGATCCCATTATTGAAAAACAACACTGTTATATATTGTACATACTATTCACACACGACGCGCTCATATTAAACGCAGTAGGGTGTAGTCAGTACGTACTACGCAGTAGATACATCCAGCGCCATGTCACGATAATAACATATACGCACCGACAAAAGCATTCACGAGTCTCACTGGTTGGTGGTGATGACTGGTGGTGATGACTGGTGGTGATGCTGCCACGTTGTAAGACGATGGTTCTCTGGTTGGTTGTATGTTTGGTGTTTTTGGTGTTTTTGTTGCTCTCTGGCAGCATTTATTTTGTTTTTTCGTCATTTCTTACCCGTTGTTACGTTGTCAACAACAATCATCGGTCGGTGTTGATTTAGTCTAGATGTTATACAACACTCGTTTGGGCTGGTCGGTTTCAGTTGCCCGACTGCTTGAGCGGTGGTTACGTGACTACGCGTGCGTGCCTTTTGTTCAGTTTTCATAAAAAAATGTTTTTTTTATGATATCGCACCTACCTGGTGGTGGTACCTTGCTATATTATAAAAAATGAAAATACACTCCAGCTGTGAGATCGAAGATTTTGTCGAAACTCATCTTTGCAAGCTGTGTGTGATACTCCGATCGCGCGTATTACGGGTTGTGTGTCCTCATTAAGGATATAGGTCGGCGACTCCCCTTGCAACTACAGTGTAGCTATCAGGGTCAACAGGGTGATGTTAGGCAGTCTGTGCGCAGAAACTATAAAACCCGTTTCTGAGGGGGACAAAATCTGACAGCTAGCTGTGGAAGGAAATGCATCCATTTATCAAGTGAATACTGTGAGTCGAATGACTGGTGAGGGGAGATATACCACCCTGCACGACTCACTAATACCTGGTATTTTGAAAATAAAAATACACTCCAGCCAGGGATTTTAAGATACTGCTGCTGTAACTACGTCCCAAAGGGGGAACTTGAACATGCGCTACAGAATAAAAGTATTAATAGTACCACGCACCACACGTACGTACGTGCAGATATGACCACAGCTCGCCAAAGCACCACTCACCGATGTTATATCGATATACATACAAGCATATGATATCGTGGTAGTCGAAGTTCCTCCGTGCGCGCGAGACAGGCACAGGCGCAAACGTTCTTCCGAAAAAAAAACCTACATGGCGTGCCTTTCTATTAATTTTTCATAATACAACGCTATTATTGTATCGTTGTCGGAAGGCAACATGGAGAACATTATCAGTATGATAGGCATTATAAACCCGTCCGCGTAGAAAAAACACACAACAACATAATATTAGTCTACCTCCTCTTGCGAACCCGTCTCCTACTTTGTGTTAACCCCGCTTGGCTTCAACAATAATTAACTGCGACAGGAACACTAGGGAGTAGTTAGTTGAATGTTCGCTCTTCTTGTCGCAGTTCAGACGGTGTATATTCTAGGGGTGCGTACTACATGAAGCGCACGGAAGCCGATAAAAACACCGAACTCTACTACTTCCATCTAGCCCCTTTCTACCCCCGCTTTACGCATACTGCTAATAATAGTAGTTGGTGCCGATAACTACTAGTATTATTTTGGTTAGCAGCAGACCGATCTAATACGTGCCGAATACAACTACTCCCAACCAACAGCCCCCCCAATAAAGAAAGCCTCTTCGCCGCATGGACTGTTCAAAACAGTTGGTGGAAATAACATTAAAATCAGACTATTATTAATAGTCTATAATAATAGTAGTAGTAGTTGTATTTTACTTTTTTTTTTTTTTTTTTTTTTTTTTATCCTCCGGCGGATGGGGAAAAATAAAGCTTTAGCTCACCACACTTCCGCGTATTTTCATACACGTCGTGTGTCGATTTAACTCAGTTGCTTTCGCAGCCCAACGCTAGCTGGCGCACCCTTCGAGTCCCATTGTAGGTATAGCGTAAGCTGTCCCTATCAGTGGTCCTCGTTACAGATTACTGTTAATTTTTTGCCCTCCGACAACACGCCCGAGACGCCGCTCCGATATAAATCGAACACCCTTCCATAAAGCAGTAGTAGTAAGTACGAGGTAGTAGTTTTCCTCACGACCCTGCTGCCAACCTTTTCCCCCTTTCCTTTCCCCGCATCTTCTCGTTTTACCCACCACCACTATTGATACTACTTCCTCTCCCCACATATTTTCGTTTCATTTAGCAAATAAATACCGATATTTGTTTGTAGTCTACCCCGATCCTCATTACCAATTTAATTCTATATTGTCATGTATTTGTCATCCAACAGTCAATTTGCACGGCAGCAGGGTCAATGAGCTTCAGTCAGCGCCGATGGCTCACTACCAAACCCACTACCAAACATCCGCTGAAAGTACAACAGCAGCTTTAACGCCGGTTAACGCCGGTCACGGACAATAATAGGCGTTCGAATAACTATTGTTATTATTACGAGGACGGGATTTTTTGGCACCGGAGAACGCCCCGTGAGTTGTATAGTCTAATACAACAGCATATTCTTCGTGAAAGGGTGAACCCGTATGTATGGTAACACGATGCGAGTCGATGAGGTAAAACAGGGTTGATGAACGAGTCATGTCGCGATAAAATGGCGGCGCATACCGTAGTGGGGACGGGGGAGAAGAGCCTGCTCAGTGACTCCGGATCTGAGTTTCGAGTATAAGGAGGAAGTCCGAAGAGGATAAACAAAAAGGAAGTGCGAAGATAATAGAAGGGATGCTCGAAAAAGAAAACCGAAACTGTACCATATGATATACCAGGTATATATAGAACGACGAGTCGGCACACGTCGAGCGTGGGAAAACCAGTTCAACGTGAAAAACAATGAACACACGCACATCTACCTCTGCCCGTTTGTTGAATACGAGAACAATGCTAGACGCCGGACGCCGAGTGAGTACCCTACACACCCCCTCGTGAAAATGCTGTTAAAGAGTCATTCCACGGGGTGTGGTAAAACAGAGTTTTCTACGGTAGGGGTTTTGCACTTTCTGGGCCCCAAACGTTTCTGACCCCCTCTGACCGGTTGACTTTCCAAGCGAGGGAGTACCGGGTACTAGACCAATGATACGATAGAGGTATACCTTTTTTTGGCGAAATGTTTTCTAAATTACGGGGCTCCTTAACCCAAAATGGTCGGAAATACGACATTTTTTTTTCACCCCTTCCTTGCATGATTCTCGTTGTGTACCTAGGCCATGGGATTTTCCATCCGGTAGCAGTTCCATTTTTTTTCCAAGTCAGTATTTGGGGAGAGGTCTTACGTATTCTCAAACAAACCCAGAAAAAGAAAAAGCTCAGAAAAAAAGCTCTAAAAAAAAAAACCAGAAAAAAAAAACTCGGAAAAAGAAGTAGCACACTACACCTCTATCGTAGCATGCTTCGGTAGTATCATGCATGTATATAGACTATACGAGATGAAATGTTTCGGGACTACTATTGATAGCGCAGAGAAGACTTGTGGTCGAGGATTGCGCGAACGAACGCCTTTTCGAAGTCATGTTTCGAGTGATGATGATGATGATGATGATGATGATGATGATGATGATGATGATAATTGAAAAGTTATAGGTGGCGACACAGAGTGCCCCCTGCAGGTTTGCCAATTGAGCAGGTCCTCGGAGAGTACTCACTTTCTTTGCCTTCGTAGAGACGTAGCTTTATTCGACTCCACCAGAGCCCCGGATAGCTTCTGAGATCGGAGGCACGTGCCTCCGATCTATTTCCTAACTTCCCGAATATAAAACGTCAACCTTATCATACGAAACCCATCCAAACGATGTCAAATTTGGATAATTACAGGCCTTTCGAGGCCGTATCTTAACACTAGCCCACCCTGATGAATCGCATATGCAGAAATATGGGAGATTCGGGGAAACTACGAACTAGACATCATAAGTCGAAGATGCGGCTCCTCGAAACCCACTCCCACACCTCTAACCGTCTGGCTATGATGACGATCATGATGATGATGATGATGATGATATCGATGTTTTGATATTGAGATCCTCATGTTAGGAGCCCAGAAAACTCTTAGAATCTGCCGCAGCACTCCTAAACCGTGGGATGACTGCGCTCGGGTGAGAACGGCACCCCACCCTCTACAAGGATAGGTGCAAAGCTGCTCCAGGCCGAGACGGCGGTGGTAGTGAGGTACTTTGTTGTGCCTCTTTTTTCAATGCTACGGTAGGGGGGATGTTACGACGGTTCTGATATACCCCAATTTTCACATACCGGGTTTGCGCCATCATATCACACATACTATCATACTACCATACTATCATACTATCATACGATCATACGATCATACCATCATACTATCATACTATCGTACTATCATACTATCATACTACCATACTATCATACTACCATACTATCATACTATCATACTATCATACTATCATACTATCATACTACCATACTATCATACTATCATACGATCATACGATCATACCATCATACTATCATACTATCGTACTATCATACTATCATACTATCATACTATCATACTACCATACTATCATACTATCATACTATCATACTATCATACTATCATACTACCATACTATCATACTATCATACCATCATACTATCATACTATCATACTATCGTATTATCATACTATCATACTATCAATATCATATTATCATACTATCATACTATCATACTACCACACTATCATACTATCATACTACCATACTACCATACTATCAATATCATATTATCATACTATCATACTATCATACCATCATACCACCATGCTATCGTGCTCTCATACTATCATACTATTAATATCATACTTTTATCATACTATCATACTACCATACTATCATACTATCATACTATCATATTATCATACTATTATACTCGCGCGAGTGACTCTGTACCCTCTCGCTGACAAAAACACGATCGGCGATTTGTTTGGCGCAGCGTGGCCAACCACCCCATTTCGGATTCCTAGCTATCGCGATGTTGAAACAGAGCATGAAAGCCCATGGCCCCAAGGAACAGGGGGGTCACTCGCACGAGAGAGACCCCAAGCCACTGCAAAGAAAAGGCCCCGAAAAATCAACATAACTCGCCTACCGTAGCTTTGGTCGCCCGGGGTCACTCGCAAGGTCACTCTTGCGAGTGACCCCCCCCCATTCCCTTGCGGTCTTAGGTTTTCGTCTTTGTTGTTCCAACACAACACCGCAGTGAGTGGCTAGCTGTGCGCTGCGCCAAACACATCGTGTAAGGAGTTTTTTCGGTGAGACGCGTGCTACGATAGAGGGTGCACCTCGTTCTTCGTTTTTTTTTTAGGTTTCCTCGGTTTTGGGAGCTTAATAAGACCTCAGCCAAAAACTGATTTGGGGGAAAAACGAAAAACTGCCACCGGATGAAAGACAGATCCCACGGTCTAGGTACACGACGAAAATCAGGCAAAAAAAATGGTCTAATTAGCGACGATCTTGGGATAAGAACCCCCGTCGCGATGGTTCAGAAACCATTGCAGACGAAAATTGACGCACGCTTGCTACGATAGACCTGCACCACGTTTTTTTTCGTAGATTCCACAATTTGGGAGCTTAAGACCTCTCCTGAAAACTGATTTGGAGAAAAAAAAAACTGCCACCGGATGAAAAATCGCAAATCCTGGGTACACAACGAAAACAACGCCACAAAAAAAAATGTCGAATTTCCGACGTTTTGGGGTTAAGGAACGCCGTCGTTCAGAAACCATTTCAGAGGAAAAGTGCCTCCTCAATCGTAGCACGCGTCAAGTGCTACCTCTATATTCAGCACGCGTCGTGAGGTACAGAAGGGTCACTCGAGCAAGTGGTCCAACCCGGAGGAAGTGGAAACCAGGGGTACTCCCCTAACCTCCGCCCTACCACAGCTTGCTTGGTTTATTAATCTATTAATAATTAATAGACTCCAGGGAGGGGTATTTTGCGTTTTGGAGGCGTTCTGCGGTAGCCCCCCCAACGTTTGTTGAACGAAATCGCTGGTTTTGAACCCAGCTCCCGGCCGTATCTTCTGAAATACGATGCCCCTTGCCGCCCCGACGTCATCGTTCGGTAGTCTTTTGAAAAACAGAAAAAATATGTGAACACACATTTTGTTCATAGCATCCTTCCTCGTGTCAAGCAGGCATTAAACGTCGGTTGGTTGAAGAAAATCGCTGGTTTTGGGGGGGGCTATCGTAGAGTAAGTCTTTGCACCAACCATGTAATGTGCTGGTGCACACATCAGGTCAACATTAAGCGTTATAGCAGCACAGGTTTTTCTTTCCGAGGGTTCAAAGTGTTTTCAACGGAAGAATAACAGTAGCAGCAACTATTTTAATAGACTATATCTCTGCACCTGGTTGTTTCGAGTACGACTGCTGACTCTGTATGCGCTGAAGAATCCGCACTGAACACCCGCCATACATATACGTCTATATTGGTATTAGTGTGCAGCACACTATCAGGTGTACGTTAGAGCTACATCATATCCACTGAGCCTACAACCATCCCTGACGGCTTGGTCAATGGTTGTGGTGTCTATCGAGCACAAAACTGTATATCATACGACGTGTAGATGGAGGCTCTCTGTACCGGCATTTAATATGTACATTATTTGCTCATAGATAGGACCAGGTTACATCAATGGTAATGGATACAGGGGGGTATACTAGACCCCAGTGACCACGGCTGGCTTTACACTGTGCATATAGACCGGGAAGCCGGAGAGTTATCAACAAAGTTTGACAACGCAACAACAAAGATTACACCAGGTAATTCATATATATACTATCATAATTATTATAAAAAATGAAAATACACTCCAGCTGTGAGATCGAAGATTTCGTCGAAACTCATCTTTGCAAGCTGTGTGTGATACTCCGATCGCGCGTATTACGAGTTGTGTGTCCTCATTAAGGATATAGGTCGGCGACTCCCCTTACAACTACAGTAGGTATCAGGGTCAACAGGGTGATGTTGGTCAGTCTGTGCGCGGAAACACTATAAAACCCGTTTTTTTGAGGGGGACAAAATCTGACAGCTGTGAAAGGAAATGCATCTGTTTATCAAGTGAATCCTGTAAGTCGAATAACCGGTGAGGGGGGTGGGGCGGAGTTTTGAAGGACGTGGGGGCCTGGTTTTGATCAAAAGCGAGCGGGTTTGGAGGGGGGGGGGGGGGGGGGGGGAAGGGGGCAATTTGTGAATGTAAGCTATAAATCTTTTCGAGGGGATAAATCTGACGGTTTTGGCATCAGCATATTATTGGGGGCGGGGGGGGGGGTTGGGGCGGGGGGGGGGGGGGGGGGGGGGCGGGGGGGGCAGCTCAATATGTGCCTGGAAACTATACATTATTTTGAGGGGATAAATGTGACGGTTTTGGAAACAATACATCAGTTTATCATGTATATCCTGGGGTAAGTCGTACAATCAGTGAGTGAAGAGAGGGTGGAGTGTTCGAGGGGGTGGGGTTGGGATGGGTTGGGGGGGAGGTGGGGGGTGTGGCGGCGGGGGGGGGGGGGCGGGGGGGGAGGAAGGGCTTTAGGTGAGGGGTTTGTAATACGTGTGGTGCTAGGTCTAGGCGATGGTGCGTGTGATGGGGAAGAAGGGGGCGTTCGAGGCGGGGGGCGGGGGGGGAACACAGCGGCATGGATGGCTCTCGAAAGATAATGAGGTGATATCCTGTGCGTGAAGTGTTTATTAATGTGGCGGATTTCGATATTTGGTGGGGCGTTTGAGTAAGGGAGAGCAAGAGGGGGGGGGGGGGGGGGGGGGGATTTTCAGGAGGTTCAGGTCACAAATAATATTCAAGTACACTTCGGCTGTGGGATCAAAGATAAGTAGCAGCTTGTTTTACGCGTGGTGCTAGGTCTAGGCGATCGTGCAGGTGGTCGGAAAACATGGTTTAAACAACACTCTACCAGCAATGAATGGCCACAGATAGCTTCGCTCTCCATCTGACACAATAAAGCCATATGTTTCAGCCCGGCCCTATTGAGGACTCTTGCGCACACCACCCCCCTTCCCCTTTCGAAGATTCCCATCCTCTCTCCTCTCATCCTCCTCTCATCCATCTTTTCCCCGCGCTAGGTTCCCTTTTTTTTTTCTTCGAATCTCCTTATATAGTCTATCCCTCCTTTTTCACGTCACCTCCCTACCCTTTACCGCATGCATGGAACAAGTTTTCCCCCTATCTAACAGATACCTACCACAGTTAGTTACTATATACTCGAACTTGAAAGAAAATAACGCGGACGCAAAAAAAAGGCTTCATAGTATGGCTGGGGCGGTGTTCCTGCCAAAATAATACCCTGCAGACCTTGCTATATATACCATGGTTAAATCAGAGTCCACGATCAGACACAAAAGACTGTAAATCTCTCTATGTTTACTTGGTGTGATTATACGTTTGGTTGTCCTCTGCAGCATGTTCCCCCTTTCTATCTGGTGCCTGTATTCGTGGTTGGCTTTCCCGACGACAGCCGCCCTCCGTTTTCAAAGCCGTTTTCAAAGCCGCACTTCAAACACTCGTGAGGGGGGTTCGTGTGCCGCCTGCTGCTGTCGATCCCATCTGGTGTATGGTGTAGTATGATGTACCTGGTATGGTGTATGATGTATGGTGTACGATTTATGGTGCATGATGCATGATGTACGATATATGATGTGTATGATGTATGATGCATGATGTATGATGTATGATGTATGATGCATGCTGTATGGTGTATGATAAATGATGCATGCTGTATGATGTATGGTGTATGAGGTATGCTGTGCGATATATGCTGTATGATGCATGCTGTGTTGTGCATAATGTATGGTGTATGATGTATGATGCATGATGTATGATGTATGATGTATGATGCATGATGTACGATGTATGATGCTTGGTGTATGCTTATGATGCATGACGTATGTATGTATGCTGTCTGCCGCAAGATATTATAAACATGAAAATACACTCCAGCTGTGAGATCGAGGATTTTGTCGAAACTCATCTTTGCAAGCTGTGTGTGATACTCCGATCGCGCGTATTACGGGTTATGTGTCCTCATCAAGGATATAGGTCGGCGACTCCCCTTACAACTACAGTAGGTATCAGGGTCAACAGGGTGATGTTGGTCAGTCTGTGCGCGGAAACACTATAAAACCCGTTTTTTTGAGGGGGACAAAATCTGACAGCTGTGAAAGGAAATGCATCTGTTTATCAAGTGAATCCTGTAAGTCGAATAACCGGTGAGGGGAGGGCGGAGTTTTCAAGGACGTGGGGGCTTGCGTTTGATCAAGAGTGGAGGGGGGGGGGGGGGGTTAGCTCAATCTGTGCGTTGAAACTATAAATCCTATCCATAAGTCGTACAACCAGTGAGTAGAGGGCGGAGCGTTGAGGGGGTGGGGGGCGTGGGTGGGGGGGGGACGGGGGGGGGACGGGGGGGGGGATATATGATGTGTATGATGCATTATACCGGGTCGATGATATAAAGGGATGTCTTCTTGCTCCAACCGTCAGATTTGTCCCCTTTAAGGATTTATAGTTTCCGCGCACATATTGAAGTGTCCCGCCCGCCCTCCCACCCCCCGATCCCTCTTGTCATTGTTCAAAAGCCCCACCTAAAATCAAAATCTGCTAGAGTAGTACACACTACCAGCCGGATGATATCACCTCATTTTCTTTCTGGCCATCTAACATCAAACGTTCTGGAATAAATACCAGGCAGGTGATATAAAGAGATGTCTTCTTGCTGTAACCGTCAGCTTTATCCCCTTTAAGGATTTATAGTTTCCGCGCACACATTGAAGTGTCCCGCCCGCCCCGCCCCCCCCCCCCGATCCCCCTTGTTCAAACGTCCCACCTAAAATCAAAATCTGCTAGAGTAGTAAACACTACCAGCCTGCTGATATCACCTCATTGTCTTTCTAGCCATCCATGCCGTAGCTCCAACTCATTTCCGCCCCCCCCCCCCCCCCCCCCCCTCCCTCCCCCCTTTTTTTGCCCCGCCCTTTTGTTTAAACGCCCCACCTACAATCGAAATCCGCCAGAGTAATAAACACTTCTACGCAATTGATATCAGGCCATTATCTTTCTAGCCATCCATTACGTAGCTTCCATTCATCCCCCCCCCCCCCCCCCCCAACGCCCCTTCCTTCCCCACCACCCGCACGATTGCCTAGACCTAGCACCACGCGTATGGCAAACCCCTACATCTATGCGACCTGATGTTTGAAAAAAAAACGCTTTCGCATCCCCCCCCCCCCACCCCCTCGAATGCTCCGCCCTCTCCTCACTGGTTGTATGACTTACAGGATAGGATTTATAGTTTCCACGCACAGACTGAGCTACCCCCCCCCCCTCTCCCCCGCTCCCTCTTGATCAAACCCAGGCCCCCACGTCCTTAAAAACTCCGCCCTCCCCTCACCGGTTATTCGACTTACAGGATTCACTTGATAAACTCATGCATTTCCTTCCACAGCTGTCAGATTTTGTCCCCCTCAGAAACGAGTTTTATAGTTTCCGCGCACAGACTGACTAACATCACCCTGTTGACCCTGACAGCTACACTGTAGTTGCAAGGGGAGTCGTCGACCTATATCCTTAATGAGGACACATAACCCGTAATACGCCCGATCGGAGTATCACACACAAGCTTGCGAAGATGAGTTTCGACAAAATCTTCGATCTCATACAGCTGGAGTGTGTTATATTTTTATAATAATGTATGATGTATTAACTAGTCTATGGCTCTGGGTATAGTTCATCAGTTGAGCAGCCCCTTCCGTCGCACAACAAATGGCAGAAAAAAGTTCTACCGGTACACTCCTATCGTGTACCGCACGTCTGAGGATCCCAAGAGACGAGAGGGGATGGCTCGTCCTACCATAGGGGTACAGCAATTTTTCAGTAAGAATATTTGATTGAGGGTAGGGGTGCAGCTCGGAAGTTCCTGAGCTCCGAAAATGAGGAGCTCTAAGGCCCCATCCGAAACATGACTTCGAAGGCATTCTTTCGCGCAATCGACCAGCAACACATCTTCTATGCGCTACCGTAGCCCTCAAGCAAGTATACGGTGCCGAAAGATTATTATATCAACCCATAATTCCACACTTGAGGAGCTCAACCTGTCAACCAGTCAGAACGTCAGAATCGTTTTTTCCCGAAGAGCGCAACCCATACCAGATATGGAATGAATCTGAAGTGACTGGGCAACTCAACTGAGAAAGTGGCAACTGCACCCAACAGCATTTTGTCTATGTTTAACAAATTTCCCTATTATACCTAGGCCATGGAATTAATCGCCGGATTTCATCTTCGTGTTTTACCAAGGCTGTATGATAGTAGAAGTGTGTCGAGGATAGGGATTGTAGACTACCACCTATCGAGACAATGTTCATTCAGTAGCATTGATTGGTTCATTGCTACCCCATGGTCTTACCTGGCCCGATAGTTAAATTATTTTCGCGCGAAGCGCCAATTTTTTTTTGTGGCCGAATTTTTTGGTCAACGGCACGTGTAAAAGATCACAACTACAGGCAGTAAATGTTGCATAACTTTTGATCAAATGGGAGTACGTCGGCAAACAGGGTATCGGATTGAAGCGCTTGATGTCGTCTACCCCATGGGATGCCACGTAGAACGATCGACGTGGAATACAGTGGCCAAGAGGAGGGCCAAGACCGAACGAAAATAAAATCTGTGTCAATGTATCTGTTCTTTCAAGAATACAAAAGTAGAGCCCCGAGTACAACCGAGATTACGCCACTACATGCTCCCTCAAGCTACATCCGTAAACGCATGCCTGCACAACGCGCCTACCCTGTGGGCACGATAATGAGCTGCCCGAGACAACCATGCCCTCGAGGTACGTGATCTCGCTAACAAACGCGAACCCTTTCATTGGCGTAGATTTATGGTCCACCTACTTCGAGCTGCACCCCCCCGGGTAAGCATCATCCCCGACGCAGTGACACTCGCTACCGACCATCCGGATGGGCCTCGTGACAATCGGGTTGACTTTGACGCGGCGTCGACTCTCTGGCACGGTGCAAATGGGACCTGCAGATGACAAGAACTGGTTGTGGTGACGTTTGAAGGCTCCGACTCGCATCTTGTGCCCGCACGTACGGCAGTGCTGGTTCCGCCGCTTAGCACCCGCCGCCGAAGAAGCGCCTGACACAGCGCTAACATCAGCACCAGCAGCTCTCCGGCAGATTGCGATGAACTGCTGGCTCCTCCCACCTCCGCCATCTGCGCAGGAAACGAAAAGCCATCTGGCGGTGACGGCAGCCAGGGCTCTGCCGGCGCGACTGCAGCGCCTTGCACATCCATGGGCGCACGAACACAGAGTACTAGTCTACAGCAGCACTACTACTTGTACTACCAGAGTTGCGCCGCGCACAACCCCCGTGTCGCTCGCTGATTGGCCTGTACTATGGTGTACTATGGAGAGGGACTGTGTAGAAAAAAAATAAAAGGCCTAAATGGAGCATTCTGATTGGCCTGTACTATGGGTAGGCAGGTAAGACCATGGGGGTCGAGCTCATTGCGCTGTACTCGTAGTCGTAGCAGAACAATTAATAGAAAGTAATATATACTCCGGAGTATATATATGAGCGTGTTACAGCTGAACAGGAACTTTCTTGGAGGAAATGTTCTGGAAAAGCGGCGGGATTACCACCTGTTCGAGTACTGCTTACTGTATGGTTCGAGAAAATCGTATCGTACTATATAGTCGAGTTATCGAGGTCAGAGTCTTCTGGAAGGAGTGGTGCTCTGGACGCTGAGACGGATGATGCGGGTGACCCCACCCCATTCACTCCTCCCTCTTATTACATCCTTCTATTTTTCCTCGTCAGTTTTCAGTGTCCCCGGAACTATCGACACAGCGGTCCATTGTTCACAAGTGTTATTGTCTTGACCGAAAGCGCACGTTAAAACATCAATACCTTTCTGTCTCGTGCATTTTGCACGCTCTTTCGGTTAGCTTAATTGCTGCCAGCGCCAGCCTCTGCGACCACGCCAGGTCGTATCGTCACATGTGCTAATAGATTATGAGCGTCGTCTACAGCGCGTCGCGCACTGCAGGAGTCTTCGAGGAGATGTCTTCGAGGGAATCTGCAATCTGGAGCAGCAACGGGACTGTTAACTAACACGGGACTGTCAACTTTGGAAGTTTGAAAAAATGAGTCGAGAAAAGATTTTCGACAACGGCTTGGATAAGCTTGATAATCTAGATTCAAGATACTTTGCACTGGTGTCCGAGTTCGTCTCGGTCGTGTATTGCTGTCAGGAAGGACCGCATCGTATCTACGAGCCTATATCGCTATTGGGGCATCGTACTTTGCGTTTGCGTTTCTTGCACGGGTTGAGTAGTGCGGCGCAATTACCGTCCTTCTTGAGGCGTCGCAAATTGCTCTACGTCCGCTTGAGCCTGCACCAGCTGCAGCACCGACGGCATAGTTAGTGCGCGTCATTGGAACACGGGTCGAGGACAGACTCGAGGCGTTCAGTTAGCCTGCGCAAGCTGCAGCATAGACGGCACAGGTAGTGCACGTCAGAGGATCACGCTGCACCAGCAGCTGTAGAATATATGGCACAGGTAGTAGTGCACGTTAGTACCCGAGGGCACAAGCCGAGCTTTGCAAAACTCGGGGTGTGTTGTTTAAGAAGCCTGCGCAATGATTGCAGCACGGTATTTACAAGACCTTCACATTCACTGCTGAGCGGGAGGACCCATTATAATGGACGGCACAACTAACGACCTTCACGTTGTCTTGAAACAAATATCGATATTCGACGGCATTAAGCCGGACGACTGTGTTGGATGAAGTTCCAAGCTTCGTGCCAGTCTTAGCATCTACAGCAGAACCATGTTTAACATCCTGCAGGGGCAAGAGCGACCGTCGGAGACCGACGACAGCCAGGCCACTGCCCGTGCGGCGTGGGATGCCTCCTTCCAGGGTCTATTCAGCATACTGTTCTTTTCGACGGGTGGCTCAGCCTTCTTCGTCGTACGCAGATTCGAGGGCACCACACTCGAGGATGGAGCAGGACTTGGACAACAGGCGTGGGCAGCGCTACGTGAGAGGTTCAAAGGGAGTTCGCGCGGAGCACTTCGCGCGGAGCATTCGAAAATGAGCAACACGCGAATACGTTCAGATCAAGATCCTGACGAGTGCCTTTACATCATGGATAGATGTGACGATCGCCTTAACGCATGCAACTCACCAGAGGGTCCAACAGATTGCCAATGTGACGATATTTTACTGCAAACTCTACCGCCCGAATATAAGGCAATTCGACAAGCCCGCCTGGAGAGAGGTGACTTCGGACTTTCTGATATCCGGCGTGTTATGGCGGCCATTTACGCAGATAACCTGGCCCGTCCACGTTCTGATTCATTCAGGGGTATCGCGGGACGTGGTACCGCCATGCAGGCAACGGCCCGCGATCGCAATGGCATCAAGTGCCACTTTTGTGGTCGTGTCGGTCACTTCCAAATTAACTGCCTCCTACGCGTCAAGCAGCAACTGGAGAATGATGGACAGCAGCCGCAGCAGCGTGAAGAAGAACAGAAACACTCACGCAGACAGCACCAACGAAACCGTGGAGGCGGGCGAGGTCCCATGTGGTGCTCGTACCATAAAGCAACCTCCCATGGCGACGCCGACTGCCGCGCCAGGAGCGCAAACGGGCTGGCGGAAACGCTCACATTGTTGCAACCGGGCCTTTGCGGATAGAGGGAATCTGCAGCGCTTACGATCTTCCAGCAGAGGAAGATCAGCCGAAACGTCCCTACATCTCCTTCACAGCGACGGAGGTGCATCCCACGGTGGCAATTGCATCGGAGCAAAGCCACAATGAAGAAATCTGGCTATTCAGCTCACTGTCAGCATCGCGTCCTTGGCTAGTTGAGGAACGCGCCAAGCCCACCATATCTCTTTTGGAGTTCAGGAAAAGCAGAACTCCTCCTACATGAACGGAGGAACGGACGATGAGAGTGGATCGTCCTACGGTATGGCCCCGGTGGCGCTAGAACAGGCCAAGATCGAGCACAAACCGCACGAGAGGGGTAATGTTGTTACCGTTCTAGTCGACAACGGAACCTCAGGCCACTGCTTCGACGATACCATCATCCCCGATCTCAAACGTCGCTTACAAGATTACAACGCCCTCAGTACGCCTCGCACGATTCTTATGGCTGGAGGAGCTCTGCTGGACGGCACAGGGGAGGGTGTCTTACAAGGCCTCATCACGGACGACTACGGAGAGCAATACCTTACACGGATCGCAATCCTAATTGAGCTCTGTATTGGGCGCAATATGCCTTCTGAAAAAACAGCAGCGAGAAAGGATATCGTTTAGATTTCGATGTCAACGAACCCAGGCTGGGGGCGGGGGACATTACCTTGCCACTTCGCGGAGAGAACGACGAGCTCTACTCCTTCAAGCTATACCTCGGTGCGGATGGATACGGAGGAAAGGAGCCGGCGATGAGTTCGGTGATCAAAGCTCAGGTGTGGCATCGGCGGCTGGGTCACCTTAACAAGCGCAACCTGGACATCATGAACAGCAAGAACGGCCATGGGGCTGCATTTGTCGGTTCTATTGCGGCAGTGACGTCTGCGCGGTGGGGACAAGCCATCAGCTGGCTCACCCCAAGAAAACCAACCACGCCGCCATGAATGCGCCATTTCTACCGTGTGCGGAGATCTCATCGACCCCTTCAAACCGACGGCTAATGGTGGATATAAGCTTGTCTGTAAGATCACCGACCAGCTCACCAAGTGGACCGCAGTCTACCTTCTCAGCAGCAAAGATCAAGCCCTTGCCCCGCTTCAGCTGTTCGTCACTTCAGCCGTGATACCTCTTGGTAAACGCATATCATCAGATGGCGTGCCGACAAGGGAGGCGAGTTTACGGGCGACGAGTTCAAGGATTACTGCCTAGGAACAGGCAACCCTCAGGAATTCCCTGTCACCAACACACCACAGCAGATCGGTGTACCCGAACGCGTCGGGCGGACGTTATGAAGAATGGTCCGCTGCATGCTCATTGACAGTGGGCTCCCTCTTTTTCTGTGAGGAGAGCTCATGATGACGGCCTCCTATTTGCGCAATCGCATCCCGCATTTGGCGCTCAAGATGGAAACACCGTATAAGATGCTTTGCCCCAAAATATGCCGACCTTTCGCACCTCGGAATCATCGGCGCGAGGGCGTTCGTCCATATCAAGGGCGCCAACAAGCTCGGTCACACTTCGTGGGAACGAATGGTGTGCGGCTTCAGCCAGGAAGAGAGCAACTTATTCCGTGTCCCCGAAGACGCGTCGAGTCGTCGAAAGCAGGAACGTCGTCTTCATCGAAACACCACCGTGCTTGTTTCCTCCTTCCAGGCGGCTTTCACCGACACAGGGTCTGGATGCTCTAAACGTTTGAGGTCTACGACAACAGCCTGGTCTGCGCCAAAAACGACGCCTGCACCCGTGCTGGCACCGGCGGCACCGCAAACAACCGCCATAGGCACCGGCGGCTACGCCATGGTTCCCTGTATTACCGGCGCCGTTACTCGCAGTCAAAATTTTTCGTCTGCAGCTACAGGCTATCGGGCATATTGGAAGAACAGCACAGCTTTGGCAGGTCTCTTCCAGAAGGACACGGTTCAACAAGTACACAAGCTGGGATCTTCAAAACTAGGATCTCACGCCAATTTGGACGTTGCGCACCAACTCGACGGCATGTCCAGCACAGGAAACGCCTACGCCACCACCAATACGCAAGAAATCTTTTCGATGGGGGAGAAAAAGGAGAAAAAACCCCAACACCTTTAAGGAGGCTATGAACCTTCCACAACCGGCGTGTTGAAAAGCTGCATCTGACAGGGAGGTCGCAAGCTTGGAGAAGCACGGCGTCTACGAGCTGATATCAATCACCTCAGTTCCGACCGGACAGAGGGTGATCAGCACGCGGTGGGTAAACAAAATCAAGGTAGATGGCACGTACATAAGCCGTCTAGTCGTACAAGCATGATCTCAGGTCCCTGGAATCGACGCATCGACTGCGGCGGCACCTTCGTTCCCGTATACAGACTTCAGAGCATCCTTATGACGCTGGCGATCGCGGCGGAACTGGACTACGAGTTTTGTTTTGCTAGACGTCCAGACGGCATTTCTGAGCGCCGACGTGGAGGAAGACGTTTTGGCCAAGATGGCCCCCGGCTACGAAATAGCCATTCCGGAGTGCCTCTCGTCATGAAGCTCAAGAAGAGTTTGTACGGTCTCCGACAGAGCCCGAGGAATTGGTTTGGCATTCAAGAACGGGGGAGAGGGGTGACGTAGTTACCGTATTATGGTCCGTAGGATAATTCCGTTTGGATTGGCGGATAACTAGCGCACTCGGGTTAATCAAAGTTCTGGATGTGATGATTGTTCGAGTCGCGCGAGCAACGGCAGTAGATTTTCCGAGTCGAAACCTGTTCGGTGTTCTCAGTCTCAGACTCGTGGCACAATTTGGAACCAGTTGTGCGCTAACGGTTTCGTGATTAGATTCACAGCTCCTATAGCTGTCATTGTACAAGTGTTAGTTTTTTATTTGGCTGGAATACACGGGATACGGAAATGCGAGTTTTATGAATTGCGTGAGCAAGTCTGCATAACACCTCAGTGCGAAATGACATGCGTCGTATCTCTGGTGTGTAACTTGGTTTCAAGTGGAACATGCTACTGAATGAAATTTCGACATGTCACTTCCATTGGAGGGGAGTGTTGAGGATAGGGGTTGTAGACTGCCACCTATCGAGGCAATGCTAAGTAGCATTGATTGATTCATTGCTGTACTCGTAGTCGTAGAACAATTGGAAATTAACATACGAGCGTTACAGCTGAACAGAAACTTGCTTGGAAGAAATGTTCTGGAAAAGCGGCGGGATTACCACCTGTTCGACTACTAAACACTTGCTGTATAGTTCGAAAAGATCATATCGTACCAGGTCGTCGAGTTCTTGGAGTCAAAGGCTTCTGGAAGGAGTGGTGCTCTGGACGCTGAGACGGATGATGCGGGTGGCCCCAGCGCATTCACTCCTCTCTCTTCTCCCATGCTTTTATTACTCCTCGTTAGTTTTTAGTGTCCCCGGAACAATCGACACAGCAGTCCATTGTTCACAAGTGTTTCTTTTCTGGGCCGAAAGCACCCGTTAAAACATCAATATATTAATTTTCTGCCTCGTGCATCTTGCACGCTCCTTCGGCTAGTTTAATTGCTGCCAGCGCCAGCCTTCGCGACCACGCCAGGTAGTATCGTCACATACACCAACAAATAAAGTGTACTTTGGGGCCTCAGTGTTCGTCGGTTCAGAGACATTCTCGCACGAGTGACTATCTGTTGCCTATCGACCAAGGCTGTATATATATACAGTATTGGGAGCACCCCCGTTGCCACCACCGCTTTTTCACCACTTGTACGAATGGCTCTGTACGCCGAGAACGAAAACACCTCTGTTGTAGGCGATTGCTTTGGCGCGTCTTAGCATACCGTTTCACCGCAGTTTCACATTGCACAACTAAAATAGCACGGGAGCTTACAATCGCAAAGGAACAGGGGGGGTCACTCGCGAAAGTGACCCCGAGCCCCGGTAACATCAGGCCCCCAAAGTGCCCCCCCTACACCATAGCCTGGGTCTGTTGCGCTGTGCACCACCAAACTAGATGTCCAAGCCCGGTTTTCGGAGAAGGTGGCGAATCGCTCGCGCGCGAATCGTCTATACTCGGCAGAGGAAACGAGGGTATCCCCCCGTACCACAACCTTGGTATCTTCCTCCAGGTTGGTTATTTCCGTGAAGAATAGAGTTTTTCCCCCTAAATTGAAAAGCCTCATAAACATTGGGAAAACCCCTTTATCGTAGCACGCGCCTGATGCTTCGGGTGGCCACGCTAGAGAAAGACACAGGAGGTGGGCTACGACATGGGGCTTCGACATGTTCCGGGTGACCATAAGAGAAGAGACTGGGCGCCCGAGTCGGAGATTGAGAGGTGTTGTTTGGCCCACCGTGGTCTGTCCACCGAGTTCAGTGTACGAGCAGAGGATATCTTGTGTCGAAAAAACAAACCCGAGGAGGCTCTGCATTTGGACCTCACGTGCAGGAGAAAACCTGGTGGATCTCGACGCCAAGTGGTAGAAGCGCCTGACGCCGTAGGCCCTAGGGGTTGCCAATGCGCCCGAGGAAGGTGACTCGTTGCCTCTGCTTCCGAACCAAAGCAACGGTATAGAGGTGCCCCCATTTTTTTCTGAGTCGCCGAATTTCATGAGTCCTATCCCCCCCCCAAGCTCAGTCTATGGTACCCAAGGGTTATGATGTTGTTTCGGGCCTTTTGTCGCAGTGGCTCAGGTTCACTCGCGCGAGTACCCCATCTGTGCTTGCGGTTTTGAGTTTTCTTGGTGTATTAAATTGACGACATCAATCGGCAATGGAATGACTAGCTAAGCTGCGCCAAGAAAAACGCCTCGTAGGGTATCTTTGTCTGTGAGGGTACCGAGTCACTCGCACGAGTAGTCCAAGCCCGGGAGAGAAGATGGAGGCAACCCCCCTCGGCAGCCTTGGTTCCCCTAGAAACTGATTTGGAGAAAAACGAAAAGTGCTACCAAGGCAACGGTAGGGGGGTCACGCATGGAGGCGTTTGTTGTAGGGGCTCGGGGTCATTCGCGCGAGTGACCCCCCTCTTCCCTTGTGGTATAACGCCTTCGTACTGTTGTGATTTTGCGATATGAATCCGAAATAGAGAATGGTAAGCTATGGCGCGCGCCAAAAACAATCACCTACAGTCTGTTCATCAGTGAGGCAGGAGTCACTCGTGCGGGGGTATGATACTACAATACCGTAGCCTTGTTCTGAACAATCCCGTGCGATCTAGCTATAAACAAAACAAAATACGGAAAAATAACGAAATTCCGACGATTTCGGCGTAAGGAGCAACGTCACTTAGAAAACGAAAATGACCAAAAGTGCTACCTCTATCGTAACACGCGTCTGCGGCAGGGGTGGCGGCTCCGCCGGGCGGATCGGGGCGCGTGCCTCGAGAGCTTCGTGACAACAAGGGATAAGCTTGAGCAGGGAAGCGCTGGTCTGGGCGCTGCAGAGAACAAACGGGAAATGAGAGGGGTAGCGATAGTACGCCAGGAGGACAATCCGGACACACCAGAACGGGGCCTGTCGCCGCCCGAGTAGCGCCAGAGGGGTGGCATCGTTTACATCTGGCAGCAGCTAGTGGTAGGGGCAGAAAATAGGGTGCATATCGCGCGGGTGGCGGACACTAGCATGCGTGTGGCGGATAAACGAAACCCGGACGGACGCGAAAAGGTGGCCGAGGGGGCGGGAGAAGGAAGAGCGGAGGGGAAAAGGCACTAAGGGAGACAAGCTGTAATGAACGGCGGCGGGCCTACGCCGCTAAACAGGAAGTCACCCGCTGGAATATATCTAACAGCGGCGGAGGGGGGATCTCGGGCACCGAATGCTACTCCGTGCCTTCCTAGGCGACACTCATAGAGACTGGGCGTGCGGGGCCTTCCGCGCGACGGAGCACCTATTTGGCACCCGGTGGTACGTTGTTTCGTGGACAAGGGCCCACCAGGTTTTCTGCGCTCGTTGTGCCGTTGAGACTCTCGCCAGAGGCTCGACATCGGCCCCATTCTAATGCCCAGCAATTAGGCGTGGAGCTCAGCGCCGGAGACGGTATGCAAATGAGGTAGCTGCTTAAGCCGGCTTGGGTCGTGTTACAGTTGGGACCAGAGCAGCCTTAGTATAGGGTTGGTCATCACTCAATGCCGTCTGTATGAATGGCCAGAAGCAACCGTTTTTCACCCCAAGAAGGCGCGCCCGTGGCTGGCAAGCGCACACGCGCGCCTGAGTTTTTTAAACCCTAGGCATCATCAACCGCGCCTTAATGGAGAATATCGACCGAACTGGGATTTAACGACACCGGACTCGATTTTGCGGGTGGTTAGGCTTTAACAGATAATTCCGCTCTTGCGTCATTCACAAGCCAGCCGGGGTAAAAGGCAAACAGAGGTTCGAGTTCATGGAGAGCGGCGGTATAGCACTCTTGATCCCGTCGCCGATGGTGTGCATGGGGCGAGAGGACTCGAAGAAACGGAAAGCCACCGGAGAGGAATTGTTTGAGGAAAAAATCGAACACGCGTCGTCGGCGTGTCACCACTCGCGAAGGGTGAACGTAGCAGCACGCACAGTTTTGGCAGATCTACGCGCGGCATGAGACGAAGAGACGTGGACCACGCTGGTGATCGAATTCCCGCCCGATGACCACACCGCTGTTTCCGCAACCACGACGGCGGCAATGCTAGCGAGCACTACCGAGGTGGAGGAAAAAATCGTTCTACGATGGAGGAAGAATCGGTCGTCTGAAATGGCCCCTGAAGTACGGCGCGCCTTAGCCCATAATCGACGGTAATAGACCATTTTTTTTTTCATGATTTTCTTTGTGTACCTAGGCCATGGGATGATTCATCCGGTAGGTAGCAGTTTTTTATTTTACTTCGAATCAGTTTCTGGATTAAGACATGTCTTAAGCTCCCAAATTGAGCGGTGCTGTTAGAAAAAAATCGTGTGGTGCACCTCTATCGTAGCACGCGTCGCAGAAGTGCTCCCCGGTGGCGCCCAGACGATGGGCTCACCTCCCAGGTGTGCGCTTCGACATCACCAGTTCCAGCAGCGCCAGATCGGGCTCCGGAAACGACGGCAAACGATTCGCGAGCCTGAAGTCCACCATCCACACCGAAATCGGGCGGGAGGAGGCTGGCTGGAGTATGTTAGCCTTCTGGAAGAAAAATCGCTTTCGAGCCGGACGCGGTCCCGCCGGAGTAGTGGAAGCTCTTCTTGCAGCTGAGCCTCATCCCGTGGGGGGAAAAGTCCACACCGAAATCGGGCGGGAGGAGGCTGGCTGGAGTATGTTAGCCTTCTGGAAGAAAAAACGCTTACGAGCCGGACGCAGTCCCGCCGGAGTACTGGAAGCTCTTCTTGCAGCTGAGCCTCATCCCGTGGGGGGAAAAACCTCGAGTGGTTTGCTCTGGCATGGCGTGCAGGAGGCCCGTCACCGTAGGAGTTATGCGACATCGGCGTTCGTTGGGGGTCCTGGTACCTGGAAAAATATACCGAGTCGTTCTACGGTATCCACCATACATAGATTTTCTTGAACGAAATCGCCGGTTTTGAGACCAGCTCCCGGCGTTGTATCTCTTCGAATACGGTCCTCCTTGCCACCCCGACGTCATTGTTCGATAGTCCCTTGGGAACAAAAAAAAACATGTGAAGATGTGTTCTCCTTTTGATCCTTCCTCGAGCAGCCATGAAACATTCGGCAAAGGAAATCGCTGTTTTTTGGGGGGTGTGCCCAGTTAATGCAAGGCCGTAGTCGTATGACCATACACCCTCGCATCCCTGTTATCCCGGGACGGAGCATGTCGGGTTTTCACCAAGTTGCAGCCAGGCAGACATTGCCTGCACCAAGCGCGAAGCATCGTGAGGTGTTTGGCGAGTCGCATGAAAGGGTGAACTGCGTCCTCCCAAGAACCGCTCGTACGACGGACTTCGGCACCTTGTGCCTACTTTCTAGATTATGGACGATAGCGCGCCAATGAGTTACTTCGTTTTCTGGTGTGGCCACTCTAGAGACAGCAATGGGTATTACTATGTAACTGCCTCGTGGGCGCCTTACCATATTCACACTACGTGATGCGATCACATCACTCCCCCTTTGCTGTTTCTTTTGGGGGGGCTATCGTAGAATCAGTCAGCCATGTGATAGTGCTAGACGAGACGGTCGAGTGGCCCGTTATCATGGACTACCCGAATGCTGTCAACACGGTCGAAAGGACGACAGTGCTTGAGGAGGCGGCCAACTGCGCACCAGTGATCACACCGTTAGTGTCCAAGTGGTATTGCACGAGACCAACGGACCCTCTGTTTCGGTCGGACTCTGGAGTGACCAGGGCAATAGATTTCGCCAGCAAGGTCCAGCAGGGAGGGGCTATGAGGCCGGCAACGCTTTGCCTGGCGTTGCTTGCGATCGAGGATGAAAACATTCAGGGAGGATTTCAAGCAAGAAGGAGTGCCACCCATCGATGCACGCAAAAGGCTTGCACTCCTTTTTGCTTGAAATCCTCCCTGAATGTTTTCATCCTCGATCGCAAGCAACGCCAGGCAAAGCGTTGCCGGCTTCATAGCCCCTCCCTGCTGGACCTTGCTGGCGAAATCTATCGCCCTGGTCACTCTAGAGTCCGACCGAAACAGAGCGTCCGTTGGTCTTGTGCAATACCACTTGGACACTAACGATGTGATCGCTGGTGCGCAGTTGGCCGCCTCCTCAAGTACTGGCGTCCTTTCGACCGTGTCGACAGCATTCGAGTAGTCCATGATAACGGGCCACTCGACCGTCTCGTCTAGCACTATCACATGGCCGACTGAAGGAGTGCAAGCCTTTTTCGTGCATGGATGGGTGGCACTTCCGTCGGCCTCATGCAGATCACGGCCAACAACACGATTGGAGCAATCCTCCCGCGCGAGCTAGACGAGATCGGCGTTGCGAGACCTCCGCCGGCCTTTTACAGATCACGGCCAACACGATATAAGAATTCCTTGCGCGCGAGCTCTACGACATCGGCGTCGCGACCTCTATCCCCGCCGAAACCCGCGGTATTGCCATGCGAAACCGTAGTACTACCATCGAAAGGGGCATCTTCCGAAGAAGTGCCGACGTCCGCGTTGCCGAAGAAGGAGGGACGGAGGTGGCTCGCGACGCGTGCTACGATATTTGTGTTTTTTTTTTGCGCCGAGAAGTCCCCGGCCAATTGAGCTCCTCATGTGAGGAACTACGGGTTAGTCATTGATCAAGTAGTTCCACGAGTGCGTAGTGTTTAAGGATATTGTTTTAGGACATTGTTTTAGGATATTGTTTTCGGACTAAGGCATAGAAACTTGGTCGGGTTGTGCAAACGAATGCCTTCGAAGTCATTTTCGGGTGAGATATTGAGTTCCTCATGTGAGGACCTCAGGGACTTCTTCGAATACCATGCACCACCCCCGGCGCGGGATAGCTATAGAGGTGCACCATTTTTGGCTGGAACATTTAGAAAATGACGGCGGCTTTTTAACACAAAAATTGTCGGAATTTCGTCTGTTGTTCTCGCGGCAATTTTCATTGAACACCTAAGTCATGGGGTCGTTCACCGGGTATAAATAGGTAGCCACCCCCCCCCCCCCCCCCCTCCCCGCCCCCAAATAAGCTTTTGTCTCCGACACAAGGCAATTGAGATCCTCAATTAAGGGTTTTTTTCTTGTTTTCGGCGGTCACCATGATGGTTGTGGAATTAGATCATGTTGTGCGGGGTGAAGAACCCTAACTCCGCACAAGGGGAATTGTCGCATCATGTAATGTGAGTATGGTAAGGCGCCCACAAGGCAGTTACATAGTAATACCCATTGCTGTCTCTAGAGTGGCCACACCAGAAAACGAAGTAACTCATTGGGGCGCTGTCATCCATAATCCAGAAAGTAGGCACAAGGTGCCGAAGTCCGTCTTACGAGTGTTTCTTGGGAAGAATGCAGTTCACTCCTCATGCCACTCGCCGAACACCTCACGGCGCTTCTCGCGTGGTGCAAGCAATGTCTGCTTGGTTGGTGGAAGCCCGACGTGCTCCGTCCCGGCATAGTAGGGATGCGAGGGTCTATGGTCATACGAATACGGCCATGCACAAACTGAGTACACCCGCCCCCCCCCCCCCCCCCCAAAAAAAAAAAAGGAAGCTTTTGCCTCCGACGCAAGGCAATTGATCTTCTCAAGAAAGGAGTATCAGAAAACAACATGGTGACGTCACATCTACCATATCATGCGCCGCTCGTGTCCCGATCGACGCGGAGAATTACGTCCACACCTTCCGAGAGCATAGACACGATAGCGCGCAAACGGAGGGTATGGTTTTGCGGGATTCGTAGCACGTATGGGGGAGGAGCGTCTGCCACAGAGGGTGACGTGTGGGGAGCTTTTGTTGGGGGTAAGGGCTACTCGGCGGGGCAAGAGAAGGACTGGATGGTGCACGTGAAGGAGGACATGTTGGTGTTCGGCCTGTTGAAGTTCGAAGGGTGGCGAAAGGCTGCACATAAGGCCGGCAGATGGTTTCGACGGGTAGAGGAGAGGGCAGAGTCATAGTTCATGCGGAAATGGAATGACGTGGAGATATGGAAAGCTGCAGAGCGACATGCAAAATCCGCGGCAGCGCCGCCCACCGTCGGCATCTCTAAGCGGTCGGGGAAGGGGGGGGTTGGGGGGGAGGGGGGGAGGGAGGAGCGGGGAAAGGGGGGCATCCTGCCCAAGTTACTGAAGTCTGGGTCTGGCCATCATCGTCTTGAAGTTTGTGGGCCTTCCAATGGCCGTCACAAGTTAGCGTAAGGCCGCCATGACTTCTTCGCCTTGAAGCTTTCTCTCTTAAGTGCCATGGATGCACTTGATAGCCTCTATGAGCCCAATCAATGCCGTTTAGTCAGTTCCTACAGGGTATGCTAATACGGTGCTTATTCCTTTCCGTTTCTTGCTTGCTTCTTTCTTCTTTTCTCTTCGATTCCTTTCTTTATGTATGTTCCTTCTTCGATTTCATTCTCCTTTTTTTTATATTTCCTTGTTTTTTTCCAATTGACTTGAGTCTGATGTGCATATGCATAGTGATAGGTACTACGTGTAATATAGACGTGGTAGTATTTTTTGGGTGGCAAGCGGTGTACTGTAGTCGGTTTTTCAGGCTCGAGTGGTGAGACGTATGTACCAGTATGGGCCTGGCTCATCGTAGGCTGACTCCCGATTTCACTTTTTGTATTTTTTTGGCGGATGCATGAATTGCGTCAGCTATGAAATATGCGTGTATCACTTTAGGTTTGTTTGTTTTCTTTCCCTGGGGTATTCTTCCACCCCAGAGTACTGGAGCCTGTCCTATGACCACGGAATCGGTTATGCGAGTTGATGTTACAACCACACCAACACCAACACCAACACCAACACCACCACCAGCAACAACAAGAACAACAACACCAACACCAACACCAACACCACCACCACCACCAGCAACGGCAACAGTAACAACCACATCAACTACAACAACAACAACAACAACAACAACAACAACAACAACATCAACAACAACAACGAGATGCGTGCTGCGATAGAGCTATGCTAGCGTTTTTCTGGCTAGCTTTTTTCCCGAGCGACGGGACTCCTTATCCCCTAAAGCTTCCGAACGTCATCTACGTTTTTTTGCAATACCAGGTATGCCTCTATGTAGACCGATACCATGGTGGGTTTGTTCATCTTCTTGCACTTCCAGTTCACTCAAAATACGCTTCATGGGTGAGGCATACTCTTAATATACTACAACTAGTATAGAGCTCTTCAATAGGTTACGAGCCCCAGAAAAAAAACAAATGGTTGCTGCACCTCTCTACGGTAGCGTGTCTCTGGAGCAATGTGGCTCCTGAAGGATGGAGGCGCATATATTATGGCCTGCCTTAGGGTCGTTCTCAACGACGCCTACAACATTTCGGTTTTTGATGAAATTTCGGTATTTTGCCGAAATCAACGAGGGTTGAATCGTAACGAGTACGAGCCTCAGGTGCCTCGCGAAACAATTGTCCACCCGGCATAGAACCGTCACTCCAGCAGCAACGCTCGCTGAAAATACCCGTGTGATTGTCCCACTGGAGCCGGTCTTACTCCTAGGCGGGTGTCATTGCCTTGGGGAGTGAAATCCGTCACCAACTCGTCGCGCTACAAACCCCAACGTGACAAAAGCCTCAGTTACTGCCCTCAGCAAGCTCGTTCGGTCGGCCTCACCGGTCACCTTGTCAACTCGACGGCGAGAGCTCGGAAGCTCACCGTGCCTTCTGCGATTACTCATGACCTGTCAATGACATTGGGAACGACCCTGCTCAGTCTTGTGCCCCCCCGGTTGGTGGCGCAGCTCGACCGGTGCGGCAGCCTGATCTCCTACACCCCTGTAAAACTGTACCTGAATTTCAGTTTTTTCCTACAGAAATCTCTTACGCTGCCGCTGATCATTAAATGTAAGTATTGGGTTGGATGAGGCCTCCTGCCCCAAGGCAGGTGGTCCTCGCCCGGGATGAACTCCGCGCTGAGTGCGCCCTCAGTGCGGTGCCCGTCCCTGGGATTGAGCTGATCGTGCAGAAAAAGGCTACTAAGCTTGTACGGCGGGTGGGAAGGTCTGACTTTTTCCAGTGCCCATTTCGCTGTTCTCGCAGGGAGGCTAGGCTTGAACGGAGTGACCGGCGATCGCGTTCATTCTTCTAGTGATTCACACCAAAAGCTGGAACCCATTTTTGTCCCATATATGGATTCGTCTCATTCATTGGGTAGCGATTTACATACAGAAAAAACACTGAAAAACTTATTAATCTCGTAGGCCATTTTTTCGGGATTGGAGTTTTTGGGTTTTCCACGGAAGATTTTCGGGAAAAACCGAAATTTTCGGGAAAAACCGAAATAGTCGCTTCGTTCAGAACGACCCTTAGCAGTTCGGGTTGCTTGGTGCGCTGTCGATGCTGTAATCGGCCAATATATTTCTTTCCGAGGCTTTCCCTATCAAGTCCGAAACGCGGACTGGATTGTGCACGAGAAAAACACGGGAAGCACGGGAGATTAGGCCAGCGCGTTTCTCAATGTATGTACACTCCTACAGCACAGTAGTAGTTGAGCTATAGGCCCAGGAATAAAAAAGAACCAATACGGAAGAAAAGGGCTCATGTTTCCGATGGTCTTCTAAGAGATTCGGACAAGCGACACTTGAACATATGGCAAAAGAAGAGCCTGCAATGTAGAGCGACCAGGGTCAGCGCGCAGCAACACAAACCATGCCAGGTATCAGCATGCTGGGCGCGTGTGGTACAGCTCCTCACATGAGTAGGTCCGGCGCTCCTCTTGCCTCAGCAGCCCGGGCTGCTTCAGCTTGACAACGCTGTAATCTTCACTTGACCCTTTAAGCACCGCCCTCCCCTCGTGGGGACAGAACACTCGACGCGTGCTAAGACAGAATTGCATCACTTTTTTTACTAATACTACCCCTCAATTTGGGACTTAAGACATCTCCCCAAACAACTGATTGGAAGCAACGTGAAACTTCTACACCGGATGAAAAATCCCAATGGCCTCTAATTAGGTACACGACGAGAATCATGAAAAAAAAATGGCCGATTATTATTTACTTTTTTCCCGACGATTTTGGGTCAAGGAGCCCCTTCGTTCAGAAATAGTTCAAGACGGAAAGTGCCACCTCCATTGTAGCACGCGTCACTTACAGGTATTACACTAATAAGAGTATACTGCGAATGATCGGTGAGAGCACGGTGCCCACCTGGGTGGGCGCATGCCGGTGAGCTCGGGAGGCACAAGATTTTATCTCACACCCTACACCTCTGATCCCGAAACTCGGCCGAGGCCGACGGCACGTGCTAGGCTGTCGAGACATGCAAAAATTGTCGCGATGCTGATGCTGTCGCCGGAGAACGGGTTTTGAGAGCCAATCGAATAAGGGTACCCCAGGTAGTGATTCTTATTCTTCACTCAAACGTGCTTCGCCAACATACTTTCTGCTCGGGGACTCTAGGCTGAAGCCTGGAGAATACAACACTGCTTTTGGAGTTGTAAAGGGGTTGAAAAAAAACCCCTATGAAGTCCCGATGCAGCTATAACAGTGGGTCGGATTATGCACGGGTACACACCACGGGAGATTAGGCCGGCGCTACGGGTTTAGTCTAGATCCATGAATAACAGGAAATAACCCAATGAGAAACAAAAGGCTCGCGTTTCGGGGAACCCCACGAAGTTGGGACGAAGACATCGTGCTCAGCAGCGAGACCTGTGCTAAATCCTATGCATACAGACAAACAAACGGACCGTTTCGACGTTTAGGTCTTAAGACCACCTCAACGAAACTGGGGAACAAAAGGCCATGTTAGAGGTTGCTCGGGTGTGGTTTGTTTCACAGTAAGATTTCCTGAGACTAGGCGCTTTTCGTTATAGACTTCTGGTACCTCAATAAACCGGGGAACAATAGCATATGCTCGAGGCTGCTCACGTCTGGTTTCACAGTAAGATTCGCTCAGATTCAAGTGTTTCTTGTTGTCGAGCCCATGTCGTGCTTATATTTTAGCCCCGGGAGGCTTGTAGCAGCCACCTACGTACAGTAGTGCCGGTTGCCTATATAGTGCTGGCATGTGCCAGGTGGAGATACCCGCATTGTGGCGGCAGCCAGGACCATTCTACACACTGAAAATACTGGTTGTTCTTATGTGTGCCATGCACTTTCACAGGCACTATAGCGGGCAACCGGCACTATGAAGCGACCACTACTGTACCAGGTACACGATTGCGTTTGCACAATGGAAGCGCAGTTGTGGAGTCGGGTAGCAAAAAGACTGAAAACAAAAAACGATCCAGAAATAACCAAAACAAGGACGAAATTGCGCTTTCGCAAGCACAGCCCTGCTCCCTCCACGAAAGACAAAGCAAAACCAGCACAGCCGCAGAAGCACAAAAACACCCTACGTAACCGTTCTATGTAAAGTCAGTACCTAACTCTCAATTCGTCCACTGCTCTGCCGTACAACGGTAGTTGCCCACTTCTTCAGCAATTTCCTTGCAGCCATCCCGTTCTAAGAGTACGGTAGAAGCAGTGGATGCCTCGCCCTGACGCCTTTAGAAGGGTCTGAACTTGCGCTGTTCTTTCATCTTCGCCACCCTAGCCTTATCTTGCTCGAACTTAGACCGGAGAGTGGCCAGCTGCTCTCTTCGAGACTCGCGCATCTGAAAGTACACACAACGAGGGGTAGGGTAGAGCAGGGAAAAGGTGAGGCGAGGTAGGGTGCGGTAGGGTATTGTAGGGTCGGGTAGGTCAGGGTAGGGTAGGATAGGGTAAGGGGCAGGGCAAGAAAACGTAAGGTATGGTGTATGCATGGTCCATACATATGATATGTCCCAACGCCCTAATCTGAACGGCCTAGGTCGGACATATCACCAACTGCCCCATAAAATGAACGGATCAAACACAAACGAAGCGCGATCTAGGTCACGCAGATCACAGATCATGGTCTGTACAATATGCGAGCGCCCTCCCATCACAAGCGAAGCACCAAATTTTCACCTGGAATCGGTAAAAGTCCTTCAACTCCCCAGCGCCCTTCCTCTTTTTCTTGTCTCCGCCTCCCTCGCCCACCGTAACGCCTGATTCACCGGGGTTACCGCTATTTCGTCCCCTCTTTCTTTTGTAGGTAACCGTCACGAAACCGTCGTCGTCTTCGGGATTTTCGCGCTTCGCTTTTCTCTCAGCTATTTCAGCCGCCTCCTCCGCCTCGAAAGCCTGCAAGGCAGAATCCACTTCCGCCTGAACAAAAAGAAAACAGAAAACAAAAACGGGCTCGAAACTTTTGCTCAGCCAATAGGCGAGCACGTGCCTTTCTCATCACAAAAGAAACCCTGTTACACAATACTACATTTTTGGATGCATTAGACCTATACCCCGTTTAGGCACCCACAGTTTGGGACAAATAACCTACTTGGGCTTGACGAGGGATCTATTTTGCAGTTTGAAAGGGTACTATTTCCGCCGCCTCTTGTTTTGTATCGAAACCCCCCATGTAACACAGAATCCACCTCGGCCTGAAAAACAAACAAACCAAAAATGGAAAGCAGCTTCCAAGTCTCGGTCAGCCGATGGACGAGCGCGTACGAAAGGTTCCACAGTTACGTGCTCCCTTTTGGAACTGCACACTATTAATACACACATCATTTCCGGGAAAAAAGGCTTCTGGGTGGCGTGACGATGTGATATCCCTTTTGCACTTCTACCTGGGTTCAGTATTAATAGTACTTCTGCCCTTTCCCCTGTCTCGAACGCCTGCACGGCAGGGTCTAAGCACTAACGGGAAAAAGAACGCACCGTGAAAACACTTTCTTCCCATCCTTCACTGGGAAAAGTCTAGTTACACTAGCAGCAGTCGTACAGATCTGGGACACGTTGCTTAACTTGAAATTGGCGGCCACGGAGGAGCAACATACAACATACCTGGTGTTACATTACAGTAAGCACAAAACACACAACAGAGCTGGGGAGGGGTTGCGAGGATGGCACAACCGCCCTCACCTGCAACGCCTCCCGAGGTGGAAAACTCCGTCGATGTCGCTGGATCAACGCCGCGTAGCCACAACTCTCGTCCCCATTTTCGTCTCTTCAAAACGACAACAACAACAACAGATTGGGTCGGCGCAGGAGAGGGCGAGAACGTCAGGAGATATGGGAAAAATACACGACCTGCGCGGCATTTTGCATAGGTCAATCACCGTCAGTTCCAAAAACGTATGGCAGCGATTTGGCTGACCATCGCCTTGTAGCCACCAGTCTAGCATGTTTGCTAAACTCGTGACTTGGCTAGAGTCCCCGCCTAGTTCTGAGCTGGCTGACGAGTCTAACCCCGGCCCCCCCGCCTTCCCCCTCCGCCGAGGGGGAACCACTAGAGGCGGTCCCGGCTTGCCGAGCCGGCGGAGACCAAAGACGCGCGATTTGCCATCATTTCACACCAAGTGTGATAGATCGGTCAAGTGTAGCTCTGGGTTAGATCACGAATCAGGTCCATTTCAAAGGTCGTCTCATTTCATCAGACTTTATAGGGATGCAGCAAAATATGGCCATGTCGGGCCCGTTTGAGGCACACTGTTTGTCACTGGTGTCACATTGGGTCGTAACGGTAAATGCTCGTGCGGCACGCAGTAGCACACCACCTGTGAAAGAAAAGCACGGAAAAAATACATAAGAGGAAAAAGACTGGGATCTCTTCTGCCATTGGTGCATAGATAAATCATTTTTATCGTACGTAGCAAAAAAGAACCGTTCATACTCCTAGCAAATACCATGACATACCCTCCGCGGTATTGAATAAGTTACCAGCTGACACACGAAGCCAATCTGTGCTCTACGACGTACTATTTCTAAGCCTTATGGTCTTCTCTGAATAGAGACGCAGCTCAGGGCGAGCATCGCTCACACACCCGAGCCAGAGATGCCCGTCATCCACGGGACACTAATCAAACTAACGACAGAGACAAAAGCGGCACAGTCGATGGCGACGGGTTGATGCGCCATGAATTGCAGAAGACAACTGCGTGTGCTCGCATCGTGGCACTACTACTACTTGAAGATGGCCGGGAAATACGTGCCCCGTACCAAACAAGCCTTCCTACACGCGAGGAAACCCAAACGCGCAAAATAGCTGGATAGTTGGCACCGCTGCAACAAACTATAAATACCTGGTCAACTATTAACTAGCTGGTGGCTTTTAGTCACCCAACTCGCAGTCCTAGTGTTTGCCATGTACCAATTTTGGGAAGGAGTTGAGTAGGAATGCATACAATAATACTATTGAAACCATCGAGGGTCAACGCAAGGCCAACCATCCACTAACAAACTACTCTAGAATTTCAAAAAAAGGCACGAAAACATGTTTACCTGTTTTCGCCGTCTGGTGCTTCGCCCCCGCCACCGCTGCTCTCTTCTCCCTCTTCCTCCCCTTCCGCCGTTTCGTCCATCGCCGACGCGGACGATTGCTTCTCTTCTGCGACACCAGATGGCAACTGTTCCAGGGCTAGTGCTCTTTCAAGTCCTTTTGTGGACGAGAAACTGTGGGAATACGCGCAGCGTACGACACAGAAACGACACAGGGTTTTGTTATAGTAATAATCGCCATTTTCAAGCATAGAGTAAATATTATTCCGCATGAATTCCAAGCGAGTTGCCCCCATAAACGAGAGTGCAGTTACGCCCGGTACGCCCCACGGGGATTGGCCGTTTCAGTCACAAGGAGAAACCGACCAAAACAATGACGAGCTCCATCTAATCAAGCGTTCACCTTAGGAAACTACTGCTACTGCTACTGCTTCTCACTTTAGGAGACTACTGCTACTGCCACTGCTGCTAACTAGTACTCACTAGTACTAGTACTAGTAATAGTACCAGTACTACTACATGATAGTCTTACAGCTCCCTTGCGTTACATTTGGGACGCATCTCCTGCGCCAGCAGCTCGGATTGCTTCGCGTTGCCTATGTTGTAATCAAGTCACTTTTTTTCACAAATGTTCCCTCTCAAGCCCCTAAGGAATTAAACAAAACAAACAAAGCGCACTCATCAAGAGTCGACCGACCGGCGATAAACCCAAGGCTCAGCAGCTTGTAGCGTTTGCTGGAATACGACCGTGGCCCATGCGTCAAAGTGCCGGCTTCAAAAAACACCCAACGCACAGCGTAGATTTTCGTGGTAACTACGATGATGACATCACAGACATTCCTGAAAGCATTAGTTCAAAGTCACCAAATTCGGTACCGTGTTCCCATATTATATATCCGAGAAAACCTTGGAAGCAGTTTTAGTTCTACAGCGGTCGAGATCCGAGATGTAACCGACAAAACTGTTTAATTTTCATTCCGGCGATGTGCAGGGCACAAAATTTGGTTAAAACGCAAAAGCTGACACTACACACCGAGCATCACCACTCTCACCCAATCCATCCTCCTTCCTTGCATCTACTCAATTGATCAAAATGTTGCTTTGATCGGGGACGCACAAATACATGAACTAGCAAGCCGTGAAATATAGTATGACGTATACCTAAATAGCAAGAGTAACAGTATCGCAGAATAAGCCGTATAATGTTCGTGGCAAAATTGAAAATGAACCAAGTCCGATGTGGTCTGATGTGAGATGTAGAACGGTGGCGACGCTCAGCGGCCGCGAAGGGGCTAACGGTCGAGGGATTGCGACACCGACCAGGTTTGGTTTCTTCTTAGCTCCTATTCAAGGCTTGCCGTCAGTCCCTCCTGTGGCCGAGGCCAATAGGGGGTCAGGAGCTCTGACACTAAGGAGCTACATCTACGTATGCACAACTTGCTCATATTGGGTGCACCATTGCAAAATCACTGAAACCGCGGTGAAGAAAGTGGTGCGGTCACTCTTGATCTCACGATTGGCGATTGAGTGTATTTGGTACATGACAGCTGAATTTTGTACATGAAAGCTGAAGTACACGAAAACACAAGTGAAGGAAATCGAAGGACGGGAATGCCAGGAGATTCAAGGCAACACGCGTTCCATACGTTATACCCTTGTATCAGATTTCGATATATCGAAACATTGGATACGATACCCAACACAAACTACGCACAATATATAACTCCCATGGCAATGCCTATAGTCAAGACTATATGACACTACTACTGCTGTAAATACCATGACGACGGTCTATAGTCAAGACTACGTGTTTCGCTTATATGGCGTGAAAGATAAACTGTTACCGCTAGCCCTTTTGGGGCTTGAGAGGGAAAAATTCAGGGCGGGGGGGGGCGTGCGAGGGAGCGTATGCCCTGCGCAGAGCAAAATAGCTCTCCTCTTGAATGGCATGGAAGATGGAATCGTTCTGGTTTTGGTGTCACCAAGTATTCGTCTTGGAACAATTGACGACAAAAACTGACGATCGCAACATCCTTCACACGAAGCGAGCTGGGCTGCTAGATTATTAGCTGACGACGATTTTACTGTCGAAAATCCAATGCAAGTGCCCGTCAGCCACGCGCGCACAGCTTGCACTGCTGCTGTGTGCTGCATGATCGCACCATCATAAGAACGCGCGTTTACTCTGCCTTGTCGCGGCATGATGTGATGCCCCAAAAGGACTAACGGCTTAACATAAGAAGGGTTACAGAGGAACGCACCACACGTGGGCGAATCTAGCGTTGCCCAAGGCCACCCCCTTCTTGAACACCCCTTCCGTTTCGGTGGTGGCGGTACGGGTCGCCTCCGAGGAAGCTTGTACGTGCACGATGTCTCCGCATTGCGCAAGCGCTCGCCGTAACCGCTTCTCGATCGTGCTTCGGCATAGGTGCCCCCCTGCAAGCACGTCCAAACGTAAGCACACGACGATATTTTTTTAAACCAGGCGGGGATTGTCAGGAAAAACGTTAAATAGTTCCATACGGAGGCCGATAGTCATCAGAACCCACGATACACACAAACACCCTTTCACATTGACCCCCTTTCTACCAGCCATTTCGGGTCGTGATCACTATCAACAGCTTCCTCCGTGAATACTAGCAGGCCCCTGGTGTGGCAGAATAAAAAACAACCCGTGCGTAGCAAAAACACAGAAGAAAAAAGTATCACGTAAAGAACGATTACACTACGTTCCCGCGTAAGCAGTACCGGGTATGATGGAACAACTATTCACGGCGGTACGTAGCAAAAACATCACATCAGCGAAGTCGGCACGACTTATGTCACCAAGTAGCTATTAGTCAGACAAATAACTGGTCGGTTCCCGGAGGTGCCGACTATCCGACTTACTGGGGTGTCATTCTACGGTAAGCCCCCCAACTTTTCTTCAACAAAATCGCCGGTTTCAAAGCCACCTCCGAGTCGTATCTCCTGAAATACGATGTCCCTCGACAACCCGTCGTCATCGATCGATAGATCTTTGCACACCGGAAAATGTATGGAAGCTTCAATAGTATCCTACCTTGTGTCGAGCAGCCATGAAACGTTCGTTGAAGAAAAAAAAAGAAAATCGCTGGTTTTGGGGGGGGGGGTTGGTAGAACCAGTCTGGGTCTCCATACTTGTAGGAAGGCTGTTTAATGCGGGATTCATATATTTTTTGGGGGGAGTCGGGCCTTCTTCGGCTGGAGGGAATAAGCTCGCTTTGCTCGCCCGACGTAAGTCTTCAAGTCGGCAAGCCATCAGCTGGCTTCGCCAGCCGACATGCTGACTGCAGTCAGTTAGTTGGCGTAGTTGTGAAACTCTGCCGACTCAGCTTCAAAAAACAAAGAAGTGAAAAAAATATCTTGTAGAGAATAACCAATGCGTTTCCCCGAAAAAAAGCACCAGGTACTATAGAATAAATTGTAACCCGTATGAAGCAAAAGCATACCGTGTAAAAAAGTCTTGAATATAAGTGGAATGTAGAACGGTGGCGACGCTCATCGGCCGCGAAGAGGGCTGACGGCCGAGGGGTTGCGACACCGACCAGGTTTGCTCTTTTTCTTAGCTCCTATTCAAGGCTTGCCGTCAGTCCCACCTGTGGCCAAGGCCAACAGGGGGTCAGAAGCTCTGACACTAAGGAGCTGAGTACAAATATCATATACCAGGTATACATGTTTGAAGGACAAACAAAAAATTGCCAATACAAATCCACTGTGAGACCAAGGATCTCATCGAAATTCGTCTTTGCAAGCTGTGTGCGACTCACTACTTTTGTACCTGGTGCGCACATAGTATACGAGCATTTGGACGTGTGTTGGGAAGCAGAGCGCTCGAGGCCGTTCTTCTTCGGCGAGCAGGTGAATGTAAAGCAATGTCCAGCGACGGCGTGGAGAGGAACGAAACGGAGGGATACCATCAGCACTACTCGTAGACCAACAGGCCAGAAAACAAACCATACCTCACGAGCAGTCATCGGAGCCATTGTTTATTCATAAATACAGATACATGCATCAGGTAATTGAATACGAGTGCTTATGATGTGTTGTGCTTGGAAGTAGGGACGATGCACGTATACTACAAAACCCAGGCCAGTGCCATAAGTACCGGTGCAAATCGTGAAGCTGAGCAAACAAGCAACCATTTCCGATTGCATGGAGGGCAAAAGCAAATAACGGCTACGCCTGTTGTAGCTTTGGCGACTTTCGGCTGAACGCAACGCCACGAACGTAGGTTTGGCGGCTTTTGGCCAAGTCCAACGCCACCAGCCCGCTTGGACGAGGGTTCGTCGCGCGCGAAGCCCACGTTGCTCGCGGAGAACGCACGAAGCACAGAGTTTGCAACTGACTTTCGGCTGCCATACAGCAGTACTCCCTCACACCAACCGCCTTCAAGAAGAGCGAACAAACTATAAAATCGACTCGACTGACAAGAAGGACAGGGTGTGACTCAGTTGATGTCTTGACTCAGTTGATGTCTTCCTTGCGTTTTTTTTCGGGGTGCCACGTGGCCCAATAAGCAAAATTTGGCACCAAGTTTTGGCCATTTTTCCCTGTTGTGTCACAGGTTACGGCAGCCATGCGCCAGCTTACGATTGTTGTGGTCGGTTATGCATGCGCACAAGAACGAAACATGCAGCAGGTTACGTCAATTTGCCACCGTTGAAGTCAACCGATTTCGGTGTGTTTGCGTGTTTGGCCCGTCTCGCGACTCCCAACGCCGTAGGGGTGGCACACGCACTCTATGCTATATTTCGCTTGAGTAGGCACACGTATGCCCAAAATTTCAAAAAGTCGCTTGTTTTGGCACCCCTATGCCCAACATTTCAGGGCTCACTTCGGTAATTTTACCGCGGTAAAACCACGGTAATTGGCAAACGGTACGTTACCGTGATAAATCGCAATTACCGTTCCCATCCAAACCGTTACCGACAAAATCGTGTCATCCCATTCCCATCCAAACAAGTACATTGCCAATGTCGCCATATCTATGGTTTCTCTTCACCACCCAACCAAATACCGCGCAAATGTACAGTTCCAAATTACCGTACAGCAGTACTAGTAAAACTACTTACCGCAGACGCCTCAATTCGATACGACCATCTGCGACAACAGTGGGTGAGGCGGTCAATTTTGATGGACTATTAATAGCCTCAGGGTGCAATTCTCTCTCGGCGACTGCAATTATTTTTGGCGATTATTTTCTCTTCATATTTTTTTTTGTTTTTTGTGAATATTTTAGTTTGGACTGGACAAACACCCGCGCGCGCTGAAAGTACAAAAACACACAAAAAGCACAAGCACAACCAAAACACGCGCGACTGAGGGCAAGCAGTCATGAGCGAAGTCGAAGTTTTTGGTGATGGACCCGGCCGTGGTGCTAGTGGGGTGGTTTCGTCTGACGCAGTGGTTCCTTCCGCCGGAGGTGGTTTCGCCAGGGTGGCATTAGTGCTGCAGCCACACCTGCTGCTGGCGGGCGTGTTGTGCAGCAGCTTGGTGTCTCGGAGCTACCAAGCTCCGCTCGGGCAACGGCACACCGGTCAGTCACTATTGTCCCACAGACTTCCGGCACAAGTACCAAGAGGTGGTTTTGGCACATGTTTCGCGAGTTTGCGGCGGTTACTGATGCCTTATTTGTCCGTACGAAGAAGAGGGTGGCAATATCTTCACGGTTTATGGTTGCTGAACTGAAGTGGTTGACACTGATGGCGTAGCTTTGAGTGCAGGTTTGGGTTCGTCGTCTTTCGCCTTTGGGCTGCGAGAGGCGGCTCGTCTGCCTGTATTATGCACGACTAGGCTTGCATTTGAGGGTTGCAGACAATGGGCCCACGAGTGATACTCCTTGTTGTTCGGATGTTTAGGCATACGTTGTAACGAGGGCATGCCACGCGCTGTAGAAATACAATAAGAAATGCCCATTACCGTGGTGGCCGGTTCCTGTACGGTACCAATGAGTACCAAGGTGGCCACTTACCATCCAAAAATTACCGTGTATTACCGCGGTAGCCGATTCCTGTGCCGATGAGTACCAAGGTGGTCAGTTCTCATCCAATAATTACCGCATATTAACGTGGCGGCTGGATACCGCGATAAACGAAACCATCCTGAAAAAGGCATACCCAAGTGTGAGCCCTGCAAAATTTAACTCATAGCTTTGCTTATGGCACCTAGAGCCAATTATGGCAAAAAATATTCCTGCCTAATGGGTCAGGCCTCATGCCCTACAGAAGGAGGAGGCCCAGAATAATCCAGTCGAAAAAAGTCCAGTCGGAAAAAGCCCTTTTCGACTGACGGATCAGACCGTATCACAAATGAACTTAGCCGGGTAATAACAGCACATCACCGCCGTTGTCATTTTCAGGATTGCCAGTGGGACGGGGGCCCGCAGGGACCACTCTTCATTCCAGATCAAGTCCCATGCACTCCGACGTTGAAGCTGCTGCTTCTGCGATTGCATGTTTGTCAACCAGTCAGCCCGTCACCCATCTACGTGCAAACACGCCTGTAAATGACCACCACACGTGATACAAACGGGCCATATGATACAAACGAACCGTGCATTCACAAGACCCCTCGTCAAGTTGCGAACTGCGAGCTACGATTTACGAGCATTAATAATACCGGTAAGCTGTTGATTGTGCGACATGAGCTACCGTTGCCTCCACCATTGCCTACTTGTATTACCACGACGGACGGGATATAAGTAAGGTTAATAAACTATTATTGATCGCAAATATATCCTTATATTTACGTCCACGTTGAGGACTTAGGACAGCACCAACCAATGGATGCACGCGTACCTTGGTCGTCGACGTTCCCGACGAACAACGTCTTTCCCTTGGCGATCACCGTCTCTTGGGCGTCACCCCCCTCCGAGGAACGGGTGGCCTTGAACACCCCCCTGTGCTCTTTGAGGTGCACATGTCTAAACCCATTGCCGCCTTCTAGGCTTTGGGGCACCACCCTGTACCCCTTTGCCAGCACCACCATCGAAGATGTATATATTGTGACTTGGCTTAGGGCCGTACCCTCGTGCAGAGAGAGAGAAGTAGATAGGTAGAACCAACGCAGCTTCTCGAGACTTGAGGATCGCCTGTGGGGCGCTTGCTGTGGTCTGCGTTGCACTGCACCACTCGCACCACACGATACAGACGAATACCGGGGTTTTTTCTAGAATCTACCCTGACAAAAACGCCTTTTATAAACCGGAAACCCCTGGTAGCCTCCAGCAGGAGACTTCATCGGCGGTACAACGCAGAACCGCCCAACAAGAGGGCCGCCGAAGACAACAGGAAAGCTGGTGAGCAGTTCTCATTGAGAAAAATTGCGCTTCAAGATGTAGTTGGTCGACGTCGGGCCATGTCGAGGTTGCGTCTGTCGCTGTTTTGTGTGATACCTGCATCTTATCTCCCGTCTCATTTGTACTTGCTGTCCACACGGTGACCCATCCCACCCCCGGCATAGGAGGGAGGGATCAACGTCGGCGCCACTCGTGAGCATGCGGAGTGTACCGCACCGCAACACGTGCTGTGCCCCTGTGTGTCTCGCGCATCTACATTTTAATGTGCAAGATGCCGTAGTTTTGTTTTCGCGAGTGATGGTGCTTGGATTTTGTGTCTTACCAGTTGTGCTGTGTAAAAACCCAGTGGTTTGGTTTTCGCTGGGCTTTCCCCCTTTGTCCCTGTTTCGGACTACGTAGCCAGTAAGGCAAAAATAAAAGTGACGACCGCAGGCCACACCACCAAGCACCGCGGGCCGATGGTTCGTACACTCACCTATTGTGTACCAAGTGCCTGGCATATGACAACAGCACCAAGAGGGTTAGAGTCAGAGTTAGGGCGGTAGATGTCGAACTTAGTCGCATTGCAAGGAGGTGTACGACACACCTGTAGCGTGGGCGTTCGATCGTATATGCTGCACCATAACTGCATGCAATTCTCTCGGTAGACCTGTTGTTGGGCTTTCGACCAGACGACGGTGCTCGTGCGCTTTATTTGGTTTCGATCACGGTTGTGTATCACTGCCCACCCCCCCCCCTCCACCCCCCCCACACCACCAACCGACCCACCCACCTATCCATCACGTCTCTGACGTTTGAGTGGGCTGAAGACGACAGGTGCTGTTGTCGAGCGATATCGGTTTCCCTCGGGTTTCTGTCGTTTCTGTGGGGTGTCCTATCATAGGCGCTCCCTGTTGGGATTGTGTTTGCTTTGGAAGACTTGCACCTACAATCTACCAAGTACTTGGTAACATTTGCCACCCTTCACACTGACACAGCAGAAGTGTCGACAACGGTGTTTTAGAACAGCAGTGTACGGTCCGTGGTATAGGAGCAGCAGCAGCAGCAGCAGCAGCAGCAGCAGCATTACAGCAGCAGCGAGTACCTAATGCCGTCATATCGGTCGCCCCTGTGGCGTATCAGGTTATCCTCGAGCCTGGTATAGGTCAGTTTCGTGAGTTCGAGCCCCGCCGAGTGCATACTCTTAGAAATTCGTTGGGACATTCTCTTGTGGACAAATTGACTTGCGGAAAGCGCGAGAGCCGGAGTTAGCAACACTCGATGAAAAATCGACGACCAGTGGGATTGCTGAACCCTATGCGCGATAGAAATTGAAGGCAAGAACCGGGGGGAAGAGGGGACGACACCTGTGACCACGGCTTGTCCAGAAGCTGAAAAGTAGAGGTGTGCAAAAAAAAAAAAAAAAAAAAAAAATGGTACGCTGCGGGTCTTGAACCGTACCAGGTCTGCACCAGCATGGGCATGTTTGTGATATGTACGTGCGCTGACTTCCGATTTCACTTCAATATTCGAGTGTTTGCGGTAAAGGAATTCAATATCAAAATTTAAACAAATAATCCCGCCGAGCGAACTTTGAAGGAAGAATTTGCCAAAAACGGCATGAAAATTCCAATTTGAGTGAACGGTTTAGAGTGAATTTCCATCAGTAACGACCAGATCATACGATTGGCCTACCAACACCAGGCGCAACGGCACAACCATCAGAGGGCACGACAATCAGAGGGCACGAGGGCGCAACCCACACGGCAGCACACAGCAGACACTGATCGCTGTGCGCTGTGCTGGGCAGCGGTAGACACAACCCAACATCGATGCGGAGGCAACGAGTTGCTGGGGAAGCATGGCGCGTACGCGCAACCTCAGGCGTAGGTGCTAGCGAGCCGGCGCTCCCGCGCTCTCTACGATGTGACCTCGTTCTCTGCTGCTGCGTGATGTCGTATTCGATGCTAGTTTTGTCAACCACCGTCGCTATCCCACAACGCTGTCGCCGAAGCCTCGAACGCCACCGCCACCCACGCCGCACGGCCGCCGCTACTGCTGCTGCTGCTGCTGCTGCTGCTGCTCTGCTGCTGCTGCTGTACGGCGGCTGTTGTGCTGCGTCTGCGGTTGGTGTCTCCTGCGTTTGTTGCTTAAAATATTAATAAAACCGGGCTGTTCTGTTGTTGTCGTGGTGATGATCGTGATGATCGAGCCAGGCCGAGCTGCTGTGCCGCAACTCATCTAGCGGGGCCATCGCCACCTCCGCCCCCGCCCCCCCCGCTGCTGCTGCTGCTGCTGCGGCTGCGGTGCTACTACTGCGCTGCTGCTGCTGCTGCTGCCGTGCTGCTGCTGCCGTGCTGCTGCTGCCGTGCTGCTGCTGCTGTGCTGCTGCTGTGCTGCTGTTTGTCTGATGGTGGTGTGCTGGGCCTGCCCCTGTCGGTGAGTCTAGGTGCTACCGCACCATGTCTAAATTCAAAATTTGATGTTGCCTCCCCGCTCCCCGCCTGTGATATGGAGGCCGTGCGCGCCTTTTATGCGATTCGTTCACCGCAAAAAAAAACTAAAGCATGCCGGAGTGAATTCTGGCCTTTTTTTAGCATAACGGAAGAACTTTTTGTGTGATTATTTTAACGCAAACACTCGATTTGTTTGGCGGATGTACGACCTGCTTCAATATACGTTTACAAGTTTTTATTTTTTATTTTTTCTATCTTTGTGGTATTCTTACACTCCAGAGTGACTTGGGGCTATCCTTTGAGTGACCACGTGACCACGGGCTTGACTATGCCAGTTTATGTAACAACAGCAACGTGATATCGTCGTTTACTGTTTACTCTCAATCTCAAGTCCGTCTGATCAATTCTCGACATCACTGGCTATCTGTTTTGTCTCGCTCAATTTTGAGAGTTAGTAGCTGACCTTAATTTTTTCGTGATCGTGGGGGCAACGCTCGTCGGAATCCGTCGAAACAACGAAAATCGATGATCAATATCGCATCTCCATGCTGAACCCAGTATGCTAATATTTTGGGCTGTATCGTTCCAATTCTTACAGCCGTTTGGACCGGTTTTCAAAGAGTGATAGGTATCAAACGAACGAACGGAGCAGAGGTGGGCCAACAACAGTACAAAATTGAGTGCACTCACTCCCTTCAACAAGATCAACACGATTACTTTTTTATTTGTATTTTTCTGCAACAGAGAACGGGACGAGATAAAAACTTACCGTTTTTTTCCCCCCATACCAGGAGTTTTGGCACTGGCGTTTCTCACTCCACGGCGTTTTTTGCCAGCATAAGAATGTGACGCATGCTACCGTAGAAGTGCACCATGCTGTTTTCTGAGGATCTTCACGTGATGAGCTCTCTACCCCATCAAAAAACTGATGTGGAGAAAATCAGAAGTGCTCTCCGATGAACAGTCCCATGGCCTAGTTGGGTGTACATACAACAAAACGTTGCAAAAAAAATCGAAGTTTCCGACGAAACTGGACTCCCGGGTTTTGGGACAACATATTTGGAGCTCGTGTGGGATTGTTTTTGCAGTGGCAGAAGGGTTAGTTACCCCTTAGGAGGCCGAAAATCTCTCCCGATACTAACTTCAAGTAAATTTGTTAAAAAAAAGGGTTCCGGTAGTGAAGGCGTTTAAGAGCACCGCCACCCAGAAAACGCCTCAGCGAAAAAATGCCAACTCTAGGGTAGTACGGGTCCCGTACACGCCTCTATTAATAGAGTTTATTTGCCTTATCCCCGTAAATGCGTTGGATTTTCAAGTATTTTTCGACCAATTTTTGCAGTTTTTCGCTTAATTTCTGACATATCAGAATCACGCTTTTTCGATAATTTCTTCTCTGAACATGGTTGGGGAATTACATGGGTTGCGTCGACGCATTCCCTATCGGCCGACACCTGACTAGTTCCGGTGTAAAAAAAAGTCGCCCCCCCCCCCTTTCGACCGTGAATAAAACGTAACCACTTGTTACATGAAAGCATGTTCGCTCGAGCTTTGAGTAAAAAAAATGCCGTGGCCGTACAGTCGACGCGCCTGAAGCAGAGCATTTCACGGTATGAATTTGTTTACGGTACGTGGTTGTACGCCAGTCCCTTGGAACAACTGGAAGTCTGAAATATGCAGTTGTGTGGAGAGATCATCTCACGGACCGTGTTGTTTTTCATCGTACGGGATTGTTCTGTTTGCTCCCCGTCTTTCCAGAGCCGGGAGTCCAGAGCTATTCGTTATCACTTGGCACCCCCTCTACCATTGCGAGTACACGCTCGTATGTACCAGGTTTTGACGAGAGTGATGGGTAAGATTTCTTGTTTTCGTGCGGTCATGGTCGCGCCTTGGGGCGGTACGCTTTAGTGCCCTCCCCCTTTGTAGTAGGGTGGGAATCGCTTGTCACGACCTTGGTCGTCCTAGAGAGTATTCCAATATGCTGTTATCGTGCGGGGTCTCACTTTTGTGCGGGTGTCATCGTCTAGCAAGGCACCGCTGCGCACGGCACCGCTGCGGACTAATGAAGAGCCACGACCGCCCTGTATTTGCTGCCCAAGGCGAAAATAGCATCAGCCTAGACCCTAGACTAGCGATTGCCCCCGGATAATAACAAAAAACACTCAGCCGCAGTTTTTGAAAACCCGGCGGGGGTGTTCAACTTGCCGTTTTTTCACAATCAAAACGTGCAGTTGCTACGGTCTTGCTTGTTTTGTTGGTCTGCATGGCTCCCCAATTGAAGGGGTACCGTGTGTTCCGTGCGGGCCTCGCAATATATCGAAAACATTCGCGTCTCTTACTCTCTTCCCCTCTTCTTTTCGGGTGTGGTATTTTGCAACTTTAGGTGAATCTTCTATGTCTTATTACGGCAGTGGTGGTGGCGGCGGAGGGTATGGAGGCGGTGGTGGCTATGGAGGGGGTAGGGGCGGAGGGGGGCCAAGGGGGGGAGGCATGAGCATTTACGGAGCAGGGGGGGACATGGGTGGCCTGGACCGCAACCCTCGTGACAGGTGATTAATATTCTTGATCTATTTTTTGTTTTCATCAATCCCTTTTACCAAGATATCGATCAAAACTTTGTTAAACTACGAATCAATCCGTTAAAGCATGAATCGGCCCGCCAATCAGTTGAGTCAACCTGTAAAGCCATTCAAGATATCAATCCATCAACCCGTGAATCATTCCGTCGATTGCCTATCTATGATTCAATCCATATATCAATGAATCTATCCATCCACCCAATCCAGCAGCCAACCTGCAAACCAGGGCATCCATCAACCCATCAATCAACCAATGTATCCAACCATCAAATCAGTCCGACAATACATCAATCTCTCACACAATCCACCCTTCAACCTCATCAACGATGACTATCAAATTGCCAAGTCGCCTCCTCCGGAAGCCGGCCTTGAGCCCAGCTGTGAGACCGAGGATCTGGTCGAAATTCAACTTTGCAAGCTTCGTGTGATATTTCGATTGCGCATGCTACATGTGTGCCTTGTACATGTCATGTAGACCTTTTGTCCCCCCCCACGGCATCAGTACTTGTTCATTTTGTTGGTAAAACGCGTTGAGCCCCCAAAAGTTGGAGGTGTCTCTAGTAGGAGCGGTGCTCCGTCTCGAAAGGGATGCGTGGGCAATGATGAGATGCAACAAATGACCCCCCCTCCTGGCCATTTAGGGCTGCTGGCCAACGGTCTCAAGACATGGTAGTGAGTACACTTCCCTCCCCTTCCCTTTCTCGCCCCGTTCTCCCCCGCGTTGTACGAACAGGAACGGCATGTCTGGAGCGGCCAAGGGTGGCGCCGAGCATTTGGCGCGCATCCACGGCACGGAGGAGGACAAGGTGAGTTACGAGTACCTATTAAATAGTCTTGGTGTTTGATATCGTATCGATTTTTGATACATCGATATCGATTTTTAATACATCGATATCGATTTTTTCGCAATACATCGAATGTCGAACTTTGTGAGACTTGTCGTTTCGATCAATGTTTGAGCTTGTGAAGCAATAATCGCCCGCGCGCCTAAACTGCGCCAAAGCTGTAAAATGCATGGATATCGAGTTTGTATTAATAGCCATCAATATTTTGGCAGTGTCCACACAGGTGATGCACGGCAATGTTTGATATCTGCAATACGGGAATCTTGATGGCAAGCAATCGACGATTCCACAAAGGGTGTTGTCTTACCGATGATGGACGGCCCCACATCAGCGGTTGTCTATGTTTGTGTGCCGAGTCAACTCTCTTGCTCGCCCAGCCAGTGCGGTTTTCCGTTTTCCTCTTCCCACCGGCTTTTCCGTTGTTTCGCCTTTTTTTGCTGTTCGCTCGCCGGCCAGTTCAGTTTTCCCTTTTTCCTTTTCCCTTTTCCAACAGCTTCATCCGTTTTTCGCAATGCTTTTTCCGTTTTGTTAATTATGTTTGCACATCTCGGATAGATGGCGATATATATCATATATATCATATATATATATCATATAGATCACATAGATCTTACAGATCATATAGATCATATAGATCATATTGATCGTATTGATCATGTAGATCATGTAGATCTCATAGATCATATATGATCTAAGATTTATAGATCATATATGATCTAGATGGCATGTTGTGCAGGATCTGTATTATATTATATACATATGTATAGTACAGGTCCAACCGAGGAAACGTGTGCTAGATCATACAGGCAGATCTTACGGCTCCCACCCGGCAACATGATCTGAAAGGCAATGCAGATCGTAAAGACTAAGCTATAAACTCGTATGCGCTGGTCGGTGTTGCTTGCCGGGTTACTTGTGCGGTGGCTAATTGCTTTTTCTTCAGTTTTTACGAGAGTTTTGTCCCCCTTTTCAACTTGCGACACCCCTCGGGAGTTCAATTCAAGCAAGCCTCATCCCGAAGGGGTAGCTTGTATAAATGTCTGGATTAGGGATCTGTCTGCGCTGAGACACAGCTCGCTTATAGATATCTGATCTGTTGTATGATACGATGTTCCGGTCTCGTTTTTTGTTTTTCGTGCACGTTTTCCGTCGTTAAGATCGTTTCATCGCCACAATGCTCGTGGGTTGTCGCTATGCTCCTCGTCTGTTACCATGTTTTGCGTTTGTGAGCCATATTTTGCGTGGTTTGTCTTGCTTTCTGCTGTTGCAATGCTTGGCCTCTTTTGCCACACGGTGGATTGTGTTTCCCGCTGTTTCTTCTGACGATGTGTTGTGTTTTTGATCCATTTTTTGGTTCATTTTCGCCTTTTTTCGTGTAAGTGTTGTTGTAGTTTTGTACCCCGTCGTTTTTCTGACGATGTGCTATGTTTTTTTGTCACATTTTGGTATTCGTTCTTGCTCTTTTTTTGTACCTTTTCGCCATGGTGAACTGCCGTTACCCTTTGCTTTTCTTACTTTTTTTTTTTCTTTTTTTTTTTCTGTTTCGACCCAATATTATTTATTTTCGCGATATCCTGGTACACTGTCTTACACCTTATGTCTTCTTCGTGCTTATGCCTTTTTCGTGGTGTCTCAGGTGAACTGCCCGTTTTTCTACAAGATCGGCGCTTGTCGGCACGGCGACAGGTGTTCACGGCAGCATCACAAGCCGCCCTTCAGTCAAACCATTCTCGTGCAGAATCTTTACCAAAACCCTATCTCGGCGGTGATGGCTGCGGGAGGCGACCCCTCTCAGCTGCCCAAGGACCATGTGCAGGATGACGTGAGTATCGATTTATGATTTGATGCGTTGATTTGTAATGTGGTTCACTGATTCATGTTTGATGAGTAGGTTGGTTGATTGGTGGTTGGTTGACAGTGAGTTTTATTTGTTATTTTGAATACGCCAGCTGAGAGGTCGATCGGGTGGGTGGATATCGCAACGATTGATTGATTGACTGATTGCTTCGGGTGGTTATTGCGATGCTTGTTTTAGTGATTGATGTGATTGATTGATTGATCGATTGACTAGTTATTTGGTTATTATAGCGAATTTAGAATGATTGTCTGCCAAAACGCGGTGTCGGCGGTGTTGGCCGCAGAAGGAGACGCCTCTCAGCTACCCAAGGACCACGTGTAGGACGGCGTGAGTGCTTATTGCTGAATTGGTCGGTTGTTCGGTTGGTTGGCTGATTGATTTGTGATTATTTGATTGGTTAATCACAACAATTGGGGTAGTGATTGCCACCTCGACGAATAAAGGTGTTCACTCGACTTATTTGTGCGTGGCGTAGTGATGGATTGCTCTGTGGAATGGTTTATTGATGGATCCAGTGATTACGTTGATAATTGGTTGGTGTGGTAGATTCGTTTCTCTACTCCAATCACGTGTTTTTTTTTTTTAGTAGTATACTATTAAGACTCAATGCCGACAACGGCAATGGCAGGGCGCCACTGTCAAGGTCTCTTTTTTCCGGGGCTTGGATTTGCGCCACTCCCGGAACGGCTTCCCCATTTATTTGGAGTATAAATTAAGCCCGTTTTCGGGCGAGATACTGCGCCACTGGCACGAGTTGCCTTTACTTCGTGTACTAATGGAAAATGGGGATACCTTTCTGGCCGTAGCCTTCGTCTCACCGCTGGACAAGCTCCTGGAATTTCCGTTGTTCAACCTTGCACTTTATGTTGTCTCGCGTTTTTTTTCATGTCTCTTTTATAGTTCGAAGACTTCTTCGAGGAGGTCTACCAGGAGCTAAGCAAATTCGGAGAGATTTCTGAGATGAACGTGTGCGATAACCTAGGGGACCACCTCATCGGAAACGTCTACATCAAGGTTCGTTGCTTTGTTTTTTTTCATCTCACCATCTTTTTTGGAGGGGGAGGAGGGGACAACCGACCTGAATCCATCTACTGTAGCGAAATGTGTATCGCTATTTCTGGCCTCCGGACATTTGTTCCTGCCCCCGCCCTCTTCCACCTCTCGGTGACGGCTATGAGTTTGTGTGACGTCCTGCAGTGTATGGGCGATGATGATACATTGGTGAGGATAAATGATGATGATCATCATGGTTATGATGATGGTGAATGATGATGGTGATAGCTGACGATGGTGGTGATGATGATTTCATTGATATTGTGTCACTAGCTACTTCGCCGGAAATCTGGCAAGTCATCGCAAACAATAGTTAAACGTGCCCCTTCAGGAGAACAAGCAACGTGCACCCTGTGTCACGATCATCCTCGCTCGCTCCCACACCTCGTTGAAAACCCAAACCCGCTGTCTAGTTCATGGACGAGGAAGACGCGGACTCCGCTCTGAAAGGGCTCATGGGGAGGTGGTACGCCGGGAGGCCCATCATGTGTGAGTTCAGCCCTGTCACCGATTTCAGGGAGGCTCGCTGCCGTCAGTTCGACGAGGGCACATGCAACAGGTGCGTGTCATAGTAACAGTTTTCGGTTGATTGGTTGGTTGGTTGGTTGATTGGTTGGTTGGTTGGTTGGTTGGTTGGTTGGTTGGTTGGTTGGTTGGTCGGTTGGTTGGTTGGTTGGTTGATTGATTGGTTGGTTGGTTGGTTGGTTGGTTGGTTGGTCGGTTGGTTGGTTGGTTTGGTTGGTTGGTTGGTTGGTTGGTTTGGTTAGTTGGTTGGTTGGTTGGTTGGTTGGTTGGTTGGTTAGTTGGTTGGTTGGTTAGTTGGTTAGTTGGTTGGTTTGGTTGGTTGGTTGGTTGGTAGGTTGGTTAATGGCTGATTGGTGGTGTAGTTGTTGGTGTGTTGATTCGCTGGTATCAGTTTGAGGAGGGCACGTGCTACAGGCAAGTGCTAGTTCGATCGTCGAATACAATGGTTAGTTGGTTGGTTGGTTGGTTTGTGGATTTATTTGGCTGCTCGTTTTTTGACGCAACCGCGCACCACTTGTAAATTTCCAATGTCGTTTTCGTTCTCGTTGGTGTTGTCGACACCATCGCCCTCGTAGTATGCCATCGATGTGTTGCCTTTGACGGGTTATTTTAACGTCACCGCACGCACACCGCGGCCGTTGTCCGTCGTCGTTATCGTTGTTGTCGTTGTTATCGTTGCCATCTTTGTCGTCCGTCGTTGTCGTCGCTGTTGCTATCGTTGTGGTCGTCACATTTTCTGCCTTTTCACCGCGCTGTTTGCCCAGGGGAGGACAGTGCAACTTTATGCACGTGAAGCCGGTGCCTCGCTTGGTCACGTCCTACCTCGAGAGGGTGAGTCGCGAAGCCGGCATATGCACGGGCGCGCGCGCGATCGACGAGGTATATGTCGTTACAAAGAAACATACTTGTTGTCTGAACCTCTTTGGCACTGCATCCGCGTTTTTTGACGTCGAAAAAAGAATGCAATTAGCGTGGGACGTTTTTCGCGATATCAACAAGGCTAAAATGTCAAAATCCCAACATCCAAAAACAATGCCTGCGCTCTGAAGTATGCGACGCCCGATGAACATGTGTGCTCCGTCTTGCTAGCGGTGGCTAAACTAGCACATCCCTCATAACCACAATCAACGCCTAGGCTCTGTAAAGTACGCGACACCCGATGGAGCGTGCTCGCTCCGTATTGCTACAATTTTGCGTGTTTTCCAACGACCCTGACATCAACGCCTGCGCTCAAAATTGGTGGTATTTGCTTGACTTGGATGCGCCCTCGCTGTTGGTGTTGGGATATATTGAGCTACCCGGTTTTAGAGCTTCTCGGAATAGGCCAGTGTTGTCGCTTTTATCCCTGTACGGCTGTTATATGACTGGATACCTTGTATGCTTGGTATAGGCGTGACAATCGTTTAGGTCTCGACATAGGCTTTTCAAGGCGTGGTGAGCCGATTTGACCGCTCTGAAGAAAATATGTCGGTTGACGGCACGCTTGCCCCTTGACGGAAAGCCGTCAAGGACAGCCGGCAAGGAACTCCACACACTAAAGCTTGTATGATAAGTCCATAGACGCCTTGACGGGTCAAAATTAGACCATTAGACCGTCAACCGACGTTTTTGCTCTGAAATATGTTTCTCTTATCTTTGACGCTTTTAAATCGGGTACCCCAACGTGTCTTACTTTTGCCTTCCATCCCCAGTGTCCCCGGTTTTTGCTACGTATAGTTTTTGCTACGTATGCTGATACTGAACGAAATCTCTCGACGTATCTAATTCCTAAATCGCCCTGGGTCCTTCCTTCTACGGCCGAAAATACGCTCAAACGGATGTGATTTGTCCCCTCCGCATGTTTTTTTCGGTTCTCGGGCACCCTTTGAACGGGGTGATATTGCACTTGAGAGTTTAGTCATAGATCACCCACCAGAGGTACCCGTGTGGAGTATGTATCGTGTCTCCGACGACGATGACCCAACGCCGTCGCTCAGCCAGGATCCTCTCTCTAGTTGCGTTTCGCTTGTAATGTAATGGCGCGTTAACCCGTTTAGAGCCCCAAAACCCCTCCCCAAACTTATTCCAAGTTTTTCGTCCCCGAAAACGGGTTTCCAGTTCTACAGGCGTTAACCCTCGTGGGAGTTTAGAGGGCAACATGGACGGAGTGAATTGGCGATGGCAGCGTTGACAGCAAGGAAGCGGGCTGCAGGCTCTTAGGGGGTAGTTAGTATACGTTACCGAACGAACTACATTCCGATGAGTTGTACTATACACGCGCGGCCAAAGATTTCGGTAGACGGCACTCTTGACTTTCGACGGACAACAGTCAAGGACCGCTTTATCCTAAAAACGATATATTACGTTTAACGAGGCCTTGACTGGACAAAACTAGGCCGTCAATCGACATCTTTGCTTCTTACTAATAGAAGGTTTGCAAACCTACAGTAGGATAGATCACGATCTAGGTGATCTAGATCCTATGTCTGTCGGTATGGTATTTTGTGCGGAATCTGTGCAGTACAGATCCTCAACCATTGTGAACCAAAGATGTCGGTTGACGGCACTCTTGACTTTGACGGACAACGTCAAGGACCGCTCCATACTTGAACCAGTAAATTTCGTCTAACGAGGCCTTGACGGGACAAAACTAACAACCGTCAAGGACCGATCCATACTAAAACTAGTATATTTACGTCTAACGAGGGTTTGACGGGACAAAACTAGGCCGTCAACCGACGTCTTTGCGTGCAGTATCATGTATCATATAACCTGCGCGCTCACTCTCAATGGGTGGTTAAAGCCGTAAGCCGCTCGATTGTTTTGATCGTGATTTTTTTTGTCCCAAAAGGCGGTTTTATGTATCCGCTTTTCGATCTCTCTGTTTTTCCGCGGTTTCATCTCGACGTTGATTGCTGACTGGTTAACGTTGAAATCATTGAAGTTCAATGTGTTGAGTGCTAATGTTGTGGCGGCCCTTTTGCTTTTGTTCTTCCCTTTTTTTTTTCTTCTTTCTTTTTTTTGTTTACGGTTTCACGTTGACTTTGACTTTTTCTTTTTTTGTGCAGGTCCTACGCAGGAAGAAAGCCGGGGGCGGGGGCGACGACGACGATCACGGAGGGGAACGTCGCAGCAAGAAACGCTCCCGCAGCCGCTCCAGGGATAGGGACAGGTAGGTTTAGCCTTGTGTCAGTCCGACCATGACTGTTACCTGGTAGCTCCATATTATTCATATTTTTTCTTCGTCCCATTTATTATCCTCGCACTACTCTCGCGCCTCACAGTAGTGCCTCAGATCCGGGGTCACATAGCGGGCCCTCCTCCCCCGTCCCCACAACGCTACGTGTCTTCATTTTTGTTGCGAGAAGAACTCAGCATTTTCTTCCCTCGCCGACTCGCGTCGAATTATTCGAAAAACAGTAAATTTAAGCTCGATATGGAATTGAGGCCATGCGGTGTTGCTTTCATAAACCCAAGACTCGTTGATAACGGCATGTCCATGCAGGTAGATCAAAGGGTTGGAACATCCATTGGTTAACCCGGGGAAGTTTATTTATCATCCCCTCCCTAAGATCTCGGGGTTTCGCGCACTTTTCAAGCTGTATTCATGTAGAGTTTGTATTTCGTGTCGGACGGCGGACAATTGTTTTTCGCTTGATAAGCACCACAAATCATCCCATGTCTTGATGCATCAAGCAACCGTGCACGCATCAAGCTCTCCATCAAATAGCAAGTCAACCATGAAGCTTGCAGCCGGCAGTATATGAAACATGAACGTCATTCATCAAATAGTGAGTCACCCATCAAACCATGTTACCCCCCCCCCCCACCACCACCCGTCGGGATGTGTGCTCCTTATTTTTTATTTTTTTTGTTCTTGAACTAGCACGATGGCGTTATATTTTTTTCCTCACAGCAAGAAGCGCAGTAGATCTCACCTACTCCATTTTCTTCGTCTATTCTTGGGCTTGTTCGATTCTATTTCTCTTCTCCCTCACAGGAAGAAGCGCAGCAGGTCTCGCGAGCGGCGCAGCAGCAGGCGTAGCCGCAGCCGTGAGCGCGGTAGCGACAGGCACGAGAGGCGGAGTCACCGCGACAGGGACAGAGACAGGTGCGTCAACGGCGGTGGCTTGTTGAGATATCTGGGGGTGGTGTTGGCGTTGATGGCGGTTGATTTTAGTGGTGGGACGAGGGAAGGAGTCGGCGTCGGTGGCGTGCTTCGAAAGGGGCTGTCGTGTTTGTTATTTTTTTTCTTGTGTCGTTGTTGGTGTTGGTAACTGGTGTTGGTGTAGGTGTTATGTGTGGTGGCGGTGGTAGCGGTTGCGTTGGTGGTGGTGCCTGACGCTGAAAGTTGTAGCAGTTGTTATTTAGGTGTTGGTGGTTGTTGTTTTGGTGGCGGTGGAGGCGGTGGCGGCGGGTGATGGTGGTGGTGGTGATGGTGGTGATGGTGGTAGCGGCGCCGGCGGCGGTTGGTTTGATGGTGGTGTTGGCAGTGTCCACGCTGTTTCTGTGGCGGTGGCGATGGTGGTAGCGATTTTTTCTCGACGATGGTGGTGCTTTGCTGGTGGCGGCGGCCGTTGATGGAGGTGGCGGCGCTGGTGGCTGTTTTGGTGGTGTTTTTTAGTTGACAGCGTTTGTTGCTGGGGTGGTGGTGGTGGCTGTTCTGGTGGTGGTGTTTTTGACAACGTTTTGCTCCTGAGGTTGAAGCCGTTCTACGGTAGCCCCCTCAACACCCAACACCCTTTTCTTGAACGAAATCGCCGGTTTTGAAACCAGCTCCCGGCCGTATCTCCTGAAATATGGTGCCCCTTGCCGCCCCGACGTCATCGTTCGATAGACCTTTGCAAACATGAAATTGTTTGAGGATGCTTTTTTCGTAGCATCCTTCCTCGTGTCTAGCAGCCATTAAATGTTCGTTAAAGAAGATCGCCGGTTTTGGGGGGGGCTATCGTAGGAGCAGTCGGGGGTGGTGATAGTGTTAGCGGCAGTGTGGTGATATCTTTTCTTGGCGATGGTGACGGTGTTCCAATGGTTTGAAACGCTGTTCTTGTCTTTCTCCAGGAGCCGTTTGGGTTTTTGGCTGGCAGTAGGGGCCGGCCCGGTTGAAACGGTCCTCGCTGTTTTGTCGCTGGCTTGTGCGCGAAGGCGTGGCATTCTTAACTTGAGTTGGCAATACCGGACGGCCCACTGTTTCTTTCTTGCCTCTTTGTTTTTGTTGGTATTCACGCGAAGTCATTTCCACAATATGGTCTGATTTAGTTTAAACTAACACGAACAATTAAAACGCAGAGTATCTCTTAAGTTCGCCGAGCCAACGTTATATCAATGTAGTTAATTCGACAGAATTAACCTTCGTCAGTCATGGGCAATATAGACGTACGAAGCTTATTATGGTCACAGGCAAGGAGGCGAGAAAATGGTGTGCCTGCTCTTCTCGCGTGCATCTAGCTTCTCGTGCTTAGCTGCGCAAGTACATAATAGCAGAGGTACGCTGGCGGACTGCAACTCGGCACGCTGCCGATAGATAGGCCTAGAGGATATTCTACCGTTGTGGCTTCGCATATTAATATTGATTATTTTAATTATTATTTTTTATCCTCCGGCGGATGGGGAAAAATCAAGCTTTAGCTCACCACACTTCCACGTATTTTCATACGCGTCGTGTGCCGATTTAACTCAGTTGCTATTAATGGTGTGTTTGGGGGTTCGCCCTGGCACAAGGGACCTCAAATGTGCGGCCTTCACCCCTTCTATTCGTATTGAAATGCCAGGCTCAGCTGTGAGGCCGACGATTTCGTCAAAAAACTCGTGTTTGTACGATGCGATCTGCGTTTTTTTTTTAACGTTTGCGGTTTTCGTTTGTTTCTTTTCCGTTTGGGGGCCGCCAGGGACAGGAGCGGAAGGGACAAAGACCGTGACCGCCATCGCGACAGGGACGACAAGAAGGATAGAGACAGAGATGACAAGAAGGATAAGGACAGGTACGCCAGCCGTCACTACGGACAATCCGAAGTTGTGAAACAGGGATGTGGCGGCGTTTTTGTTTTGTTTGTTACGTGGCAGGTGTTGTTTTTCACGCCGATTGACAATTCCAACCTGTGAAAACGGGATGTGGAGACGTTTTTTTCTTGTTCCAAAACTTTTTTTTTCGGTTTTTTTTTCTTCTGTTTGCTTATCATTTTTTGCTGTCTCTTATCTCGTCCTCTCTCTCGTTCTCTCCTTCCTCTCTGGCAAGAACGATCAGGACAGGTATGCCGACCCCCAAGAGATACTCGCGACGGTGGTTGTATCAAGGAGTGTGGAAGCGTTAAAGGCGTGCTTGTCGTTTGTCGGGTGTTTTTTGTTTGTTTCCTCTGTGTATTTTTCTGTTCCTGTCTCTCCCGTCTCTTGATAGGAAGGATGATAATAGGAATGCGCCCCCCCGGCAACAATGGCAACGCATGCGATTACAGGGACGCTTCTACGCAGGCGTCTTGTGTTTGTTTTACGTAAAGCGTTGGTACGATCGTTTGAACATTAGGGCCACGCAGGAACAGGGAAATTCGATGAAGATCGACGGACACATTAAGACCGGTAAAAGAATGGGAATGCTGAACCCTATCATGCGCGATAAAGTGAAGGCATGCAAGGAAAGATGCCTGTGACCTCGTTTTTTCCAGAAGGTCGCTGAGGGTAAAAGGTGGTGCGAGTTGAGCTGTAAGGTAAAAAGTGTAGATTAAGAAAATAACAAAAGGGACGCCAAGAAGGGTAGGAACGTATGAATATGTGGGTATGTACACTGACGTGTAGAGATACGGAGGCGTTTTGTTTTGTTTTTGTAATCGTGTTTAGCTCGTTTCCTCTGCTCGTTTCCTCTATTTTTTCATGTACAAGGATGACAGTAAGGATATGATCAGGGATAAGGGCAGGTATCATACAGTGGTAAGTCTTTTTGCCACCCCGTGACTTAACCCCTTTTGGAGCCCAAAAATCCCTCCCTATCCTAACTTCAAGTAGATTTGTAAAAAAAAAGGGTTTCCAGTAGCGAAGGCGTCAAGCCTGCTTGGGTGGTCTTTTTTCTGCTAAATGTGTTACATTATATTACTGCAATAACGATCGTGTACTATTAATTGTTCCAATTGGTGTTGTTTTCCGTGGCAAGCCGATTTACCTGGTCTTATTTGCCGAAAAAGTCTTATCACACTATATTTTGTCTTACTTGGATACACTACTGCCTGCTGTACGTCCGTCGGCTCCAAGCATAAACATGGCATCGAGTGTGACAGGGCTGCGCAGGCTTTTAGGCGGGCGTTTTGTGCTCGTTCCATTTTTTTTTTTTCCCGAATCCGACACCTGGTACAGTAGAGAGGTGACACGACCATTTTTTGCCTTTTGAGGCTCGTAACCACTCGAAGAGCTCTTTTTTTTTTATTTCAGCACACTTTTACTTTCCAGCTTCTGGACAAGCCGTGGTCACAGGTGTCGTCCCTTCCCCCCCAGTTCTTGCCCTCATTTTTTTGTCGCGCATAGGGCTCAGCAATCCCATTGCTCGTCGATTTTTCATCGAGTGTTGCTAACTCACGCTCTCGCGTTTTCCGGAAGTCAATTTGTGCACAAGAAAAAGTCCCCACGAATTTATGTAAATATGCACCCGGGGGAATTCGAACTCACGAAACTGACCTATACGAGGCTCGAGGATAACCTGATACGCCACCGGGGCGACCGACCGTACTTGTACCTCCCCAAAAAAAATGGTTTTCGAGGAAGCTGAGAGTGCAACCTGATGAAGATGAAGAATCTCACGTCCTAGGATTAAAATTCAAAAAATGTTGGCACTGAAAAACTCAGAAACTTTCCAACGATGCTGGGTTACCTTCCAGCGAAATTGGGGTAACGCCTTTTCAACTGGAAACCCACTTTGGGGGCAAAATTACTTGAAATTAATATAGGGGGGGGCCCGATATTTCGGCAATTATTTTTTGCCGTAGAGGGCTACCTATATGTATCGTAGCCGGCGTTATGGCGTTATCTTCCTATGCCAGTCTCTCTTCTCCGTCGCGAACCTACCTCCCTGCCGCCCGTGTCGCCGTGGTCCACGATGCCACGCGCGGGAAATACGGCTCACTGTCAGTCAAAGATGTCAGGAGACGGCAGTTCGACCCGGTGACCGACGGCAAGTTCCCCTGAAATTACCTTGACTGACGGAAAACTACTAGGTTTTAGTGTGGCAGGATTGGTTTTACACCTTTGACCGCTGAACGTTTCTCCTTGACTGATCGTCTCTTGACATATTTGCTGCCAGTTGGAGGTCGGCAGCATTATGCGATGCATGGCCTGCCTTGACGTTGTCGTCGTCCTACCGAGAGGGTGTCGTTTTTTTTTTTTTTTTTGCGTTTTGCGGACTTCGATGACCGTGGGCGGTCGGGAGAGGCTACCGAGAACGCAGGAGGGTGGCCAACCACTCAGTCGAGACAACTAGTAAAACCCCAAAGCCAAGCCAAGCCAAGCCAAGTCGGTCCATTCAAACCCAACTGTCGCCCTAGTTTTCTTTTTATCCCCACCACTACTCTCGTGTTTTTTTTTTCCTCGCCCCATCGCCCGTTCTCGTTTGGTCTCTGGAGCGACAACAGGCGCCGCCACTACATCGAGGCGCCGGCTGCCGCTACTCAAACCGCTCCAACCCATCCCAGCCCAACTTTCCCTCGCCTTGTTTCACACCAGCCTCCCCCTGCCCCCCCCCCCCGTGTCCGCCCCGCCTTGCTTTGCCCCGCCTCCGCTTACACTGTGTAGCTTTTTGTTTAAATCTCGTCACTGTTCCCTGTTTTTTTTTTTTCTTGAACACCACGTCTCTCCCCACTTTTTTTCTTCTTCATTCCCGCCGCTGTTCCCACGTTTCAACCCCCCGCCAATTACTCCTATTGAATAGTTTTTTTATTTCAACCACACACCCCTCTCTGTGCCCTCGTTGTTTTTGCTCTCACCTGTGTTCCCACTCCGTTTGTTTTTTTTTGCTTGCCCAGGAGCGACCGCAAGCGGCGCCACTACACGGAGGCCCCGGCTGGTGAGAACGGCGAAGACGCGGCTAAATCATCGAAAGCTGCTGACGGAGATAACACGGCCGACGGTGAATCCCGTGGTGGTGAGGACAAGGGTAAGGACAAAGCTGACGAGGGGGGTGAGAAGGCGGTGGGAGAAAACGGGGACGGTGGGGTTGTGGCCCCTGGTGCCGGGGACGGCCAGGAGGAGAATGGGGAAGGTCAGGCGAACGGGGGAGGGAAGGATGAGGAGGTGAATGGGACGGCTGGGGAGGGTGGTGACGATGATGCCGGGGGTGATGGTGCTGGTGATGCTGGCGAGGGGGATGAGGCTGCTGCTGCTGCTGCTGCTGCCGCTGGGGAGGATGCCGCGGCTGCCACTGGTGGGGGTGGTGACGACGCTATTGACAGCGATGACGATGCTGCTGCTTTTGATGAGGCCGATGCTAGTGACGAGGATGATGCTCCTCCTCCTCGTGCTGCTGCTGCTGCTGCTGCTGCGGAGCAAGCGAAGCAGGAGCGGGAGGACGCTAACGGTGGCGGCGGCGGTGACGATGACGGTGATGGCGCCGAAGCGCCCGAAGCAATGGGTCAAGACAACGGCAATGCTGCGGGGAGCGCGGCCGAGGAGGACGCTGAAAGCGACTAAGACACTTGAATAGCCGTATTCGTGGGCGTAGACGCAGGAGTATAAACAGGTGTGCGCAGGAGGGAGAAAAGCGACCAAGACGCAACCCAAGGGTAGGCGCTCATGGGCAGAGCTCATGGGTAGGACGCAACCGTAGACGTCTGCATGGTAGGCGGATGCGTGGCGGGCGTGGGTGCAGTAGACGGGGATGAAGTAAACGCGAGCGTCGTAGATAAATGAGTAGTAGGTGTAGGCGTAGACTCAGGTCTGGGTGTAGACGCAATCGGGGAAGCAGCTGTGGCTCTCTTTGTGTTCTCTACTCGCGAACGTCGGACGCGGTAAGCGTCTCTTATGTTTTCTCGATCGAGATCTTTGGTCTAGTATCGATCGGATGGGTATTGCGACATAGGTCTACTGACTACATCGATTATTCGTCCTGGTTTCGCTATTGTGCGCTCATCAGGGGGGAACGGGGGGGGGTCTAAGCAACTACGAGGGGGAAAGGGGGAGGGGGAGTATGCCACTACGATGTCGGAAGGGGGGGTTATGCAACTACGACGGAGGAGAGGGGGGAGGGGAGCTATGGAAATTACGAGTGGGGGCGGGGGGGGGGGCGATTCGATCGGCGTTGTGGTTGAGAAGCGGTCAATTGAAACGGTAAATATAGAGTTAAGCGGATCGTCGTTGTCCTGGTGTAGTGTTGTCTATCTTGTGACCACGGACTAGATCGTGGCAATGGAGGCAAATGCTTTCTATGGGTCAGCGGTAAACTGTCATCTATGCTGGCGGTTGCGCTGGAGTTTGAATCTCCGGTGTAGAAGTACTGGTAACTATAAACTCGTTTGCGCCGGACGGTGTCCTTTCGCCTGGTTGCTTGCCCGGTGGCTATTTTGATTTTTCAGCTTTCAAGATATATTACATGTTTTAATTTCTTGGTGCGTTCCTGGTGGCTACGAATGCTAAGTAGGAACGAACGGCTGTGTTCTGTCCTTTCGACTTGCGACGTCGGGAGTTCAATTCCAAGTCGACCACAATTCTGAAGATTGACACTTTGTATTGTGTTCTGCAAAGAACTGCTTTCTGAGTCTTTTTGTGACGCCAAAGTCGCGAGAGCGTGAGTTGCGAGTAGCAACATTCTTTCGATGAAAGTCGATGAGCAGTGGGAATGCGGAACCTTCTTCTCGACAAGAATGAAGGCACCTATCGTACGGGGAGAACGTAACGGGTGACACCTGTGACCACGGCTTACCCGGAAGATGGAGAGAAAAATACGATATATTTTCAAAATGAAAAAATACACTTCAGCTGTGAGATTGACCAAAAACGATTCAGATCAAAACTCAGCTTTGCAAGCTGCGTGTGACACCTCGATCGCGCGTTTTACGGGATGCGTATATCTTTGTGAAGGATGCAGGTCGGTGACTACCGTGCGAATGCCAGGGGGGTCAACAGGACTACGACGTTCAGCCTTGTTCTGCGCTGAGGGGGACAAAGACAGACATTGTGGATTTCACTCTGCACAAAACACGTAATTATAGTCTAGTGAGTTGACTTTTGGAGTGCGCTTCTTGTGTCTACCAGGTTTGTACGCAAGTGATAATTCCTCTGTACTCCCTGCCTATGTTGTTGTTGTTGTTCTCACATTAACTCGCATAATCAAGTCCGTGGTCACAGGACAGGCTCCAGTCACTCTGGAGCTGAGGAATACCCCAGGGAAAAACACACACAACCCAAGGTGGTACACGCATATATCACAGCTGACGCAATTCATGCCTCCACCAGAAATATATGAAAGTGAAATCGGGAGTCAGTCTACAATGTGCCAGGTCCAGGCCGGTGCATACGTCTCACTACTCACGCCTGGAGAAACCAAATATTCCGATTGCCACCCAAGGTAGACTATCACGTATATATTACACGTAGTATCTATCACTACGCATACGCACGACAGGCCAATGTGGCAGGCCAGCGGAGGTCCAGCCCAGGCCTTATGCTCGGGTTCCGCGATAGTGCTATCTGTCGAGTCATGATGCAACATGCGGTGGACGTCGATCGCTACTGTCCCCGAGTGATTCTTCTTCTGCTCTTGATTGGTTATGAAAACGCACACTCACACACCTGTATTGATCGAATGGAGACCGAGGAGCGAGATCTGGCTTTCTGCATCAGGCGTCGGGCGGCGTACTTGATCCTGAAGCTCTTCGAACGCCCATCTCACGGGTGTCCTACATTATTGTGTTTTTTCAACGATGCTGACTGACCCTAACCCCAACTCTAACCCATGCACAACACTAGTCTATACCGGTCGAAACGCCCCCCGATGACATCAATGGGTTAAAATGATTAGAAGTGTGACGCAATATGCATCACTGCATCTCACACACAACCAGGGAAGTATATAAACTGAAGCATGGTTCCAAAATGCCAGAGCCTTGCTTGCACGCCCACGGAAGATGGGAAGTCGTGTCCTAACACATAAAATGATCGAAGGTGCGCACCACCTTGCTTAGCCGATTAGTTTTTCTATCTTAGAGTGCCTCCATGGTGAACTCTGCGAAGCGCACCGACCATAGGGCACAAAATTTAAGCTCGCCTGTAAAAGCGTTGGGAGAAGTCGGAATTTTACCTCGTAAGTCATATCGTGGGACGACTTTCTCGATACTTTAAGATATACCGGTATTAAAAAAATGAAAATTATAGTTTAGTCTAGACTTGAAATAAAAATGAAACAAAAATAAATGTGTGAGAACAACCGACAACAACGGCGACATTATCGAAACTAGCAGCAGCAAGCGAGCTAATAGAGAGGGAGGGAAGGCTATTACGGGGGACCATAGTAAATAGGACCTACTGTACACACAAAAACCAATATATTTCCCTATTTTGACTAACACTATTTGGTCCTATTTACTATGGTCCCCCGTAATAGGTTCACAACGTATGATGAACGGTGACTCTGCACTGTCCCGACTACACGTTGACAGAGTAGAACTTTCTCTCCCGACGGTAGCAGAAAACTGACATGGCATTTCGGAAGCTACCAATATAGTCTATGACACTATATAGCGGCCGCCATCAGCGCATGCTCATCGGACGAGGGGAGCGCGAGGCAGTTTCCCACTTGGCTAATATACAGGGCGTCCGATCGCAAGCCAACGATGGCGCGGGTGGTGTCGTCGGCAACACATTTACAGCCAGCACCATCGTTGCCGGAACAATCTCCAGATACGTCTAACATGATATAGCATTTCGGAAGCTACCAATACATGACACTATATAGCTGCTGCCATCAGCGCATGCTCATCGGACGAGCGGAGTTCGCTCGAACTCCGCTCGTCCGATGGGGCTAATCTACAGGGCGTCCGCTCGCCAGCCAACGATGGCGCGGGTGATGTCGTCGCCAACACATTTGCAGTCAGCACCATCGTTGCCTAAACAATCGTTTGGTGCACCACAGCTGCCGACAACGGACCCGGGGCCAACCTTGACGGCACCCCCTCCACGTGGGAGTTCCAGCACACCAGCCATATGAGGGTTCACTGCCACCGGGAGAGGCACGACCCCACACGTCAAAGCTTGCGCAGCCGCTGCAGGCGCAGCAACCACTGCGGCCTACCATGTCGGCGTTAGCGCAATCGACGGTACTCGAGTCACACCCACTGCAGTCTGCATCAAATGGAAGGTCTCAATCGCCGATACAGCCCACCTCAGCCATATAGGCGCCCGTATCGACCCCTTCGACGACACATCAACCGCTGCCAGCTACCTCCCAGGCCACCCATATCGTCATCGCCAATCCCGTCACCGCCGCCGCCGCTGCCGCCGCCGCCGTTGCAGACAGCTGGCCATCCCTCGACAGCGACACCTCTCTTGACATCCGGCATGGCCCTTGCGCCCGAAACGTCTCCACAGGCAGCGGTCAGGACGGCACAGTTAGCACCACCAAGGCCGTCACGGCCGACGTACACACAGACGGTGGAGGGAAGGGATTCGGCACCCGCGCCGACGTCCGAGTTGCCTCCGTTGCCGCCACGGACACCATCACCGACTCCTGCAGAAGACCAGCTCCGGGAGGAAGCCTCGGAGACCGCAGTGCTTGCTACGAGGCCTTGGCCTCTCTGTTGGTAAATTCAGGGAGCTGCCTTTATCGACGGCGCCTTCCGTGCCTTGCCGCACTCCGATTCAGAGCGGCGGCCGACCTGCCGTGTCCGGCAATGCCGGCCGACCGTAACAGTCAACGAGACCGACAGGATGGTGCTCCGTAAGCACAGCAATGGTATTGTGGTGTTAATGGAGGTACCGACAGTTGCGCGGCAAGATGTGCCAGTCGTCGGAGAAGCGAGGCCACGAACAAGACCCACAAGAGGCGACAGGAGGCGGCGAGCGATATGCAGCATGTGGCATGGTGGGATGACTTTCTCGCGTTGGCAAGATCGGGAATTGGGCGAAGTCTGCCGAGGGGGGGGGGGGAGGGAGGGCGACAATGACGAAGACTTGGGCGATGAGTCCGATTTTGATAGAAGCTACGCGGGTAGCGGATACAATTGCTGCGAGAGTGCACCAGTGGTGGCGGACGCGAACCTTGTGCCAACGGCGGTGCCGCGAGGGACAGGGGTTCAGTTTTCTCTACCAGCAACGGTGAGAGCGGGGGCAATACCTCTGCCGGTACCGAGAACGTGCCCGCGCACTCTGGGACCGAAGAGACTTCATCGTGTTCGTCAACCGCAGAGAGCGTAGTTAGTGGTCCAGAGGCTGGCCCATCAGGCAGGGCAGCCCATGAATTGCCTGACTTCTTGCCTGGTCAAGAATCCTCGCAACTCGGGAAGGGGCGCGCCAGAGGCAAAACGAGACGTCTACAGGAAGTGACGATGACGGCCATCGATGAAGCTGCGTGCGCCCTGGTCAGCAAGCACGTGACTCCCAAGACGACCTCATCCCAGGTACACGACGCATACAGCAGCAGTCGCAATTGTCAGTGGCTCATTTTTCGTCACGATTCCTGAGATTTTTGTGTTCCTTTGGAACGGCCCTCATACATATCAACGGAAATGCTGTGTGTTCTCCCCTTTCGCCCTTGCGACGGGATATCAAGTAAACCCCATCCCGAGGGGAACCTTGTATTATAAAGTAATTGTAATGTAGGCCATATTTTATTTTGGACCTGAAGTAGTGCCCCACCTTCATTGTGGCGGTACTCGCAGGTGCTATTTTTGGATCGAAATCCAATTTCAATTTTGCCGGTGGGAAGACATATGCCGGGGATGTGTAAGGGGATGAAGGTGGGGAAGTAGGGTGGTAAGGTTTGTTGTTCTCAGACAAGTTGATTTATATCGCGTACCATACCGCATTTCTGCCTAGGTGATACCACGGTAAGTTCAACATTGAAACGCATTTTTGAGCTGTATCCACCCTTCCCCTGTGCCATGAGTAGCGTCAGACGCTTTGTACGTGTGCATTTTTTTAAGACATTGTATCAAACATATCTGTGATCGGAAGTGTGTAGGACACACACCGACGCCCAATAACAGGAAGATGACCTGGTCGGGGCACGCTCGATGAGGTTGGGTTTGTACTAAGTTGGGTTGGCCTGGGTTGGCAAGGGGTGCGGAGTCATCCCATCGTAGGGGTTGCAGTTGTTGGATTAACATACCTGTCCGATTGAGCTCCTCAGGCGAGGATATACCGGTTAGTCATTTGATCGAGTAATTTCATGAGTACATATATATGTTTTGGGAATAAGTAAGGCATAGACGCTTGGTCGGGTTGTTCGAATGAATGCCTTCGAAATCATTTTTCGGGTGAGATCTTGAGCTGCTCATGTGAGGAGCTCAGGGACTGATGCTGAACCCCCAACCGTTGGGTGGCTCTGCGGAACACAAACACGGGTGGGTGGTTGGGTGGTTGGGTGGTCGGGTGGTTGGGTGGTTGGGTGGTTGGGTGGTTGGGTGGTTGGGTGGTTGGGTGGTTGGGTGGTTGGGTGGTTGGGTGGTTGGGTGGTTGGGGTGATTGGGTGGTTGGGCGGTTGGGTGGTCGGGTGGTTGGGTGGTCGGGTGGTTGGGTGGTTGGGTGGTTGGGTGGTTGGGTGGTTGGGTGGTTGGGTGGTTGGGTGGTCGGGTGGATGGGTGGGTGGTTGTGTGGGTGGGTGGATGGGTTGGTGGTTGTGTGGGCGAGTAGGTGGGTGGGTGGGTATGTTGCTAAGTGGGTGGGTGGGTGGATGCATGTAGGGTTGGATGGGTGTGTGGGTGCGTGCGTGAATGGATGAAGTTCTTACTGAAACGTTTGCCTTGGCGGACTGCCGTCTTGCTGCCACGCAGCTCTTCACCCTTGTTCTACGAGTACTGAGCTGCAATGCTTGGCTTATGTTCTGGGCTGCTGCACTGCGAGCAGGCTGTGTGTGCTGCTCTGCTGTTGCGATGCTTTATCCCTGGGTCAGTGGTTTTTGCAGCAGACTCTGAAATCGCACTCGTATTTCTCCTACAGCCGTCTTCGTCCACATCCACCTATTACTGCCCCCACCGAACGGGAAACTTATGTTATGCCATACATATTAATAGTTGCCCCCACTCACGCGTATTCGACTTGTATCGCATATGTGTGCCAAAACCTTTCTCGATTTGCCTATGCTGCACAATGTAATGGGTCCATCACTCCCGTGGCGGCGGTGTCCGCTTCAATTCCGCCGTCAACAACCCCATATGCTATTGCAATTCGTTCGGACGGTCACTTACACACCCAAACCATAGCTACTCCGCCAATGGGGCGGAGCAGCCGATTCTATTCCCCAGCAGTATATATAACAGGAATATATTGTGCCTGGGCGGCGAGCCACAGCAACAAAAAGTAAACCAATCGGAGAAACTAATTGAATTTCACACATAGGTACAAAAACAACCGCTTCTCCGGGAAGAGCGGATGGGCTGTGCTAAGATAAGATCGACAAAACAGGAGCGGTAAACGCGAGAACAACCAAACTCACGACGTGAAGAAAAATACGACTTGATCTACGTTGACGGCTTTGTCATGGTGTCACGTGCCTCCGTAGACTGTGCTCGATCATCATCCCATGGGACGAATTCGCCACGAGAAAGTGGACATAATCAGTGGGAGAAACGGGAATACATGCAGAATCGGGTATATCCTGTGAAAAACGCGACAAAAACGGCACACCAGACGTACGTGAAAAGTGTATACCGCGAAACGAAAGAGTTTTAAAACCGTAATACTGTATAGAAGATAACCCGTCAGAAGAACTGCCGTGACCGAAGCAAGGGTACTATATGCGGTAAAACGAACACAGAGCACACGTGTACAGGGTTAACGATTATGTGGAAGAACACTAACACCCAGGCAAAACGAAACACTCTTTGTCGTATAACAAACAGGTTGTAACCGTTTTCGTCCAAATAATCCCTTCTACGTTGATAATGGGTATTATTATGTAGGATACGGACCGATATGACATGGCATTATATCAGATGTAGGAGTACACGTATGTTGATTCCTCGTAAACTAGCTGGAGTAGTTGGCTGGTGGAGGCATGTGGCGCCCCTGCGATTCGATCTGTCTTCCGCGAGGATCGTTGGCCGTTCGATGTGGGCCATTGGGGCTGTCTTTCAGGAGGCGAGGCTATCGCTTGCCCTAACGATGGGATGTAGGATATGGTAATTTATACCTGGTAACTAATTTTCAAGGACGTCAGCCGTGAGTTCGACGAATTTCAGGTCAACACTCATCTTTGCAAGCTGCGTTGTTGGTGCTCGTAACATACTATATGAGTGAGTTTTTATTTGGAGGTGTCTTATTTTTTGTCCACTATTATAATATAATGGTAAGTGTTGGTATTTTTACTTTAGGTGGGGAATTTTGAGCTAGGTAAAACATCACATCTATTTCATAAATTTATTACTGTAGTTTCCACTATAATAGACTACTGCTCTATCATATGTATGGTAGGCGGTATATTTTGTTTTTTCTCCCCCCGGCTTTAATATCGTGAAGAGTACGAACACAGAATATTTTTAGTCATCTATATGTTGCTCTTAGTACAGCATTCGAGAATTGAAGTCAGCTACTCCCACCCCAAAAATAATAAAAACTCTGTGGGACACGAACCCACGGTTCCAAATTGATACGCTCTCTCTAATATTTAAATACACGTATATATTTTCAGGACGTCAGGTGTGAGTTCGACGAATTTCAAGTCAGTACTCATATTTTGAATCTGCTTGTTGGTACTTGTACTATGCCATGTATGTGGGTGATTTTTTTTTGGGGGGGGAGGGGTCTTTTTCTTTTAAAAACTAATGTTTTTCTCCACTACATTGAATGGTGTTATTATTTTTACTTTTTTAGGTGGGGAATTTTGAAGTAATCTATCATATCTATATTTTATAAATTTATTTCTGTAGTTTCCACTATAATAGACTATAATAGCTCTACCAGGTGTGTGGTGGATGGTTTAGGGATGTATGGCTTGGTCAGGGTTGTTGGCACTTACTTTTGATTAGGTGCGTAAGTAAGTTTTCTCTACCTTGGGTATTATTTTACCACCTTCTTCTGCTGTTGTTTTGAATTCTGTATCATTGTTTGGATATCGTGAGCCCAATGGCGTAACTGTACTTGTTTTCGTCTGAATCCCGTCTACATTGGTAATTAGTATCGTGTAGGATACGGACCGATACGATATGGCATGCCACCAGATTTAGGAGTACACGTATGTTGATTCCTCGTAAACTAGCTGGAGTAGTTGGCTGGTGAAGGCATGTGGCGCCCCGGCGATTCGATCTGTCCTCCGCGAGATAGTTGGCCGTTCGATGTGGGCCATTGGGGCTGGTTGTCAGGAGGCGAGGCTCTACCTTGCTCTAACGATGGTGTGTAGTATATATATATGGTATTGTTTTACCGTCTTGTGCTGTTGTTCTTTTGGATTCCGTATCAATGTTTGGATATCATGAGCCCAAAGTTCAAAGGTGTAACTGTACCAGGTAGTCTATTTGGTTTCGTCTGAATCCCGTCTACATTGGTAATTAGTATTATGTAGGATACAGACCGATATGGTATGGCATAAAATCAGATGCAAGAGTACACGTATGTTGATTCCTTGTAAACTAGCTGAAGTAGTTGGCCGGTGGAGGCATGTGGCGCCCCGGCGATTCGATCTGTCTTCCGCCAGGTAGTTGGCCGTTCGATGTGGGCCATTGGGGCTGGTTTTCAGGAGGCGAGGTTCTACCTTGCTCTAACGATGGGGTGTACGATACGGTACGTTGTTGCCGTCTTCTGGTGTTGTTTTGGATTCCGTATCTTTGTTTGGATATCGTGAGCCCAATGGTGTAACTGTATTTGCTTTCGTCTCAATCCCTTCTACGATGATAATGCATTAGACTATGGATATTACGTAGGATACGGACATATATGATATGGCATGATATCAGATTAGATGTAGGAGTACACGTATGTTGATTACTCGTACACTACTAGCTGGAGCAGTTGGCTGGAGGAGGCATGTGGCGCCCCGGCGATTTGATCTGTCTTCCGCGAGGATCGCTGGCCGTTCGATGTGGGCCATTGGGGCTGGCTTTCAGGAGGTGAGGCTCATGCATGCTTTAATCATGGAGTGTAGTATACGGTTCTATTTTACCTTCTGCTGCTGTTGTTTTGGATTCCGTATCTTTGTTTGGATATCGTGAGCCCAAGAGTGTAACTGTATTTGTTCTTGTCTGAATCTCTTCTACGATAATAATGCATTATTATTAATAGACTGTGGGTATTGTGTAGGATACGGACATATATGACATGACATGATATCAGATTTTATGTAGGAGAACACGTATGTTGAATCCTCGTAAACTAGCGGGAGTAGTTGGCTGGTGGAGGCATGTAGCGCTCCGGCGATTCGATCTGTCGTCCGCGAGGATCGTTGGCCGTTTGATGTGGGCCATTGGGGCTGGGGTCAGGAGGCGAGGCTCTCGCAGAGGTGTAGGATATGGTATTTTTTCACCGTTTTGTGCTGTTGTTTTGGATCCCGTATCTTCGTTCGGATATCGTGAGCCCAATGGTGTAACTGTATTTGTCTTCGCCTAAATCCCTTCTACGTTGGTAATGTGTATTATGTAGGATACGGGCCGAGATGATATGACAAAATCAGATGAAAGAGTACACGCATGTTGATTTTTCGTACACAAGCTGGAGTAGTAGTTGGCCGGTAGAGGCATGTGGCGCCCCGGCGATTCGATCTGTCCTCCGCGAGGATCGTTGGCTGTTCGAAACGGGCCATTGGGGCTGGCTTTCAGGAGGCGAGGCTATCGCTTGTTCAAACGATGGGTTATAGGAAATGGTTCTATTTTACCGTCTGCTGCTTGCTGTTGTTTTGGATTTCATATCTTTGTTTGGATATCGTGAGCCCAATGGTGTAACTGAATTTGTTTTCGTCTAAACCCCTTCTACGTTGGTAATGCATTAGAATATATATGGATATTATGTAGGATTCGGACCGATATGATATGGCATGATATCAGACTAGATGTAGAGGTACACGTATGTTGGTTTCTCGTACACTAGCTGGAGTAGTTGGCTGGGGGAAGCATGTTGCGCCCCGGCGATTCGATCTGTCTTCCGCGAGGATTGTTGGGCGTTCGATGTGGGCCATTGGGGCTGGCTTTCAGGAGGCGAGGCTCTCGCTTGGCCTACGATGGGGTGCAGGTTATGGATTTTTTTCACCGTCCTCTGATGTTGTTTTGGATTCCGGATCTTGGTTTGGATATCGTGAGCCCAAAGGTGTAACTGTATTTGTTTTCGTCTAAACCCCTTCTACGTTGTTGGTAATGCATTAGACTTTGGGTATTATGTATTATTTGGACCGATATGATATGGCATGATATCACACTAGATGTAGGAGTACACGTATTACAGTATGTTGGTTCGTCGTACACTAGCTGGAGTATTTGGCTGGTGGGGGCATGTTGCGCCCCGGCGATTCAATCTCTCTTCCGCGAGGATCGTTCGATATTCAATGTGGGCCATTAAGGCTGGCGGTCAGGAGGCGAGGCTCTCGCTTGCCCTAACCATGTGGTGTAGGATTAGGTGATATTTTACCGTCTTTTAATGTTTTTTGGATTCCGTATCTTTGGATATCGTGAGCCCCATGGTGTAACTGTATTCGTTTTCGTCTGCATCCCTTCTACGATGATATTGCATTAGACTTTGGGTGTTATGTAGGATTCGGACCGATATGATATGGCATGATATCAGACTAGATGTAGGAGTACACGTATGTTGATTCCTCGTACACTAGCAGAAGTGGTTGGCTGGTGGAGTCATGTGGCGCTCCGGCGATTCGATCTGTCTTCCGCGAGGATCGTTGGCCGTTAGATGTAGGCCAATGAGGCTGCCTTTCAGGAGGTGAGGCTCACGCTTGCTCCAACGATGGGTTGTAGTATATGGTATTAGTTTACCGTCTGCTGCCGTTGTTTTGGATTCCGTACCTTTGTTTGGATTTCGTGAGCCCAAAAGTGTAACTGTATTTGTTTTCGTCTGAATTGATTCTACGATGATAATGCATCAGACGTTGGTATTTATGGAGCGTACGGACCGATATGACATACAGTAGGTGGCCCTGTATAGTGGCATATAGTGGCAGGACAGAATTGTGCCACTATTCAGGGCAGTGCCACTATTCGATATATTGGCACTATTGCCACTATTAGACAGTCTATAGTGGCAATATTGCCACTATATCGAATAAAGAGCTTCGATGTTCACGCTGTACACTGATTATACGCTGTTGTGTACAGGTAAAGCCGTGCATACTGTTCCACTACTCGTGGTTGATTTGTGTGCAGCAGTATCCGCATGAAACACATGAAATGACCGTTGATTATCCAACGGTTACCGAGCCTTCTGTGGTCAAGACCTGTTTCTTCTGCGCAGGCAGACCACAGGAACCACGTTCAAACGCATTGTATCATAGGTGGCACATCAATATTTTTTGTCCGGCGGGCAGTGTAACATGGGGTTCAACATTCAACACTACGTGTAGAACGCATGAAAACAGCAACGTCGAGACGCGAAACTAACTGAAACAGCCAGTATAGAAAATTCAAACACCCCCACCCCGGCGCATCAACCCAACCACCACGAAGCTCTGCAACTGCTGTAGGCTTTAGCCGACTGATTGCACTACGAGTTGGTAAACACTCTAATGTCCAACTGCTGTGCCGGTCTAGCAAATGTAGCTGCTAAGAATGCCATTTTCGCCTTGCGGAGAAAGTGCCCGGCGTCACCAACGCCACACGACTCTGCGTATTGTTCTAGAGGACCAAAAAATTCTGCTTCTTGGCGATGCACGGGTTGCAGACGCGGTGGATTTCTCGGCCGCCCTTCTCCTCTGGTTCACCACATATCCCATGAAGCCGGCCGCCGCAGCCAAGGCGACACTCGTGCCCGTCTTTCTCTCCCAGTGGTTTGTTTGGGAGTTTACACAGTTCTAGGTCCGCGCAGGCTGGCATGATACGTGTGGCGCCCACCGCTGAGAGTGTGTGTGGACAGGTGTGATACAGCAGTAGTGGGGGCCCACTACTTGGAACTGCCACTATTGGGTGTGTGTGATGCCCAAAATGCCACTATTGAGGGCCCCGTCCTCAATAGTGGTAAAGTGCCACTATATCGGGTTGAGATTTTGCCAGGAGATTTTCATGCCACTATATAGAGCACTTTACTATTCAGGTTGCCACTATACAGGGCCACCTACTGTATCATGATATCAGATGAGATGTAGGAGCACACGTATGTTGGTTCCAAGTACACTAGCTGGAGTAGTTAGCTGGTGGAGGCATGTTGCGCTCAGGCGATTCGATCTGTCTTTCGCGAGGTTCGTTGGCCGTTTAATGTGGGCCATTGGGGCTGGAGGTCAGGAGGCGAGGCTCTCGCTTGCCTTCACGATGTGGTGTAGGACATCGTGATATTTTACCGTCTTCCGATGTTTTTTTCGGATTCCGTATCCTAGTGTGGATATCGTGAGCCCAAACGTGTAACTGTATTTGTTTTCGTCTGCATCCCTTGTACGATGATAATGCATTAGACTTTGTGTATTATGTAGGATACGAACCGATATGATATGGCATGATATCAGACTAGATGTAGGTGTACACGTATGTTGGTTCCTCGTACACTAGCTGGAGTAGTTGGCTGATGGAGGCATGTTGCGCCCCGGCCACTCGATCTGTCTTCCGCGAGGATCGTTGGACGTTCGATGTGGGCCATTGGGGCTGGCGGTCAGGAGGCGAGGCTCTCGCTTGGCCTAACGATGGGTTGTAGGATATGGTGTTATTTTACCGTCTTCCGATGTTGTTTCGGATTCCGGACCTTTGTTGGGATATCGTGAGCCTAATGGTGTAACAGTAGTTGTTTTCGTCTGAATCCCTTGTACGATGATAATGCATTTGACGTTGAATATTATGTAGGATACGGACCGATATGATATGGCATGATATCAGATTAGATGAAGGAGTACACGTATGTTGGTTCCTCGTACACTAGCTGGAGTAGTTGGCTGGTGGAGGCATGTTGCGCCCCGGCGATTCGATTTGTCTCTCGCGAGGATCGTTGACCGTTTTATAGGGGCCATTAGGGCTAGAGGTCAGGAGGCGAGGCTCTCGCTTGCGTTCACGATTTGGTGTATATATGGTGATATTTTACCGTCTTCTGAAGTTTTTTGGATTCCGTATCTTTGTTCGGATATCGTGAGCCCAAAAGTGTAACTGTATTTGTTTTCGTCTGCATCCCTTCTACGATGATAATGCATTAGTTATTGGGTATTATGTTGGATACGGACCGATATGATATGGGATCAGAAGTAGGACTCCACGATTGTTGATTCCTCGTAAACTAGCTGGAGTAGTTGGCTGATATAGGCATGTAGCACTCCGGCTATTCGGTCTTACTCACGCAAAGATCGTTGGCAGTTCGATGTGGGCCATTGGGCCTGGCGGTCAGGAGGCGAGGCACTCGCTCGCCGTAACGATGGGGTGTAGTATAGATTTTTGGTGTAATTTTACCGTCTTGTGCTGTTCTTTTGGATTCCGTATCTTTGTTTGGATATCGTGAGCCCAAAGGTGTAGCTGTATTTGTTTTCGTCTGAATCCCTTCTACGATGATAAGGCATTAGACTTTGGATATTCAGTACGATACGTTCCGATATGATATGGCATGATATCAGATAAGATGATGGAGTATACGTATGTTGATTCGTCGTACACTAGCTGGAGTAGTTGGCTGGTGGAGGCATGTGTCCATCCGGCAATTCGATCTGTCCTCCGCAGAGATCGTCGGGCGTTTGATGTCGGCCATTGGGGCTGACTTTCAGGAGGCGAGGCTATCGCTTTCGTTAACGATGGGTTGTACCAAAAGTTTTTTTTTATCTTCTGCTTCCGTTGTTTTGGAATCCGTCTCGTTGTTTGGATATCGTGAGCCTAAAGCGTAACTGTATTTGTTTTTGTCTGAATCCCTCCCACGATGATAATGCATTAGACTATGGGTATTATGTGGGATACGGACCGATATGATATGCCATGATACCAGATAAGATGTCGGAGCACACCGATTGTTGATCCCTCGTTCACTAGCTGAATCAGTTGTTCAGTAGAGGCATGTGGCGCCCCGGCGATTCGATCTGTTATCCGCGAATATCGTTGAGCGTTTGGTGTGGACCATCGCGGCTGGCTTTCAGGAGGCGAGGCTATCGCTTGCTTTAACGATGAGTTTTAGGAAATGGTTTCATTTTACCTTCTGCTGCTGTTGTTTTGCAATCCGGATCTTTGTTTGGATATCGTGAGCCCAAAGGTGAAACTGTGTTTGTTTTTGTCTGAATCCGTTCTACGATGATTATGCATCAGACTGTGGATCTTAGGTACGATACGGACCGATTTGATATGGCATGGTATCAGATTAGATGTAGGAATACACGTATGTTGATTCATCGTACACTAGCTGGGGTAGTTGGCTAGTGGAGGCATGTGGCGCCCCGGCGATTCGATCTGTTATTCGCGAAGATCGTTGAGCGTTTGATGTGGGCCATCGCGGCTGGCTTTCAGGAGGCGAGGCTATCGCTTGCTTTAACGATGGGTTGTAGTATAAGCTATTAGTTTACTGTCTGCTGCCGTTGTTTTGGATTCCGTATCTTTGTTTGGATTTTGTGAGCCCAAAAGTGTAACTGTATTTTGTTTCGTCTGAATCCCATCGACGATGATAATATATTAGACGTTGGGTATTATGTAGGATACGGACTGATATGACATATCATGATATCAGCTTATATGTAGGAATACACGTATGTTGGTTCCTCGTACACTAGCTGGAGAACTTGGCTGGTGGAGGCATGTTACGCCCCGGCGATTCGATCTGTCTTCCGCCAGGATCGTTGGCTGTTTAATGCGGGCCATTGGAGCGAGAGGCCAGGAGGAGAGGCTCTCGCTTGCCTTCACGATGTGGTGTAGGACATGGTTATATTTTATTGTCTTTTGCTGCCGTGTTGGAATCCGAGTCTATAATTGGATATCGTAAGCCCAAAGGTGTAACTGTGTTTGTTTTTGTCCTAATCCCTTTTACGTTGTTTATGTGCATTATGTAGGATCCGGACGGAGATGATATAGCATACAATCAGATGAAGGAGTACACGTATGTCGTACACTAGCTGGAGTAGTAGTGGGCCGGTGGAGGCATGTGGCACCGCGGCAATTCGATCTGTCTTCCGCGAGGATCGTTGGCCGTTCGAGGTCGGCCATTGGGGCTGGCGGTCAGGAGGCGAGGCTCTCGCTTGCCCTAACGATGGGTTGTAGTATATGGTATTAGTTTACCGTCTGCTGCCGTTGTTTTGGATTCCGTATCTTAGTTTGGATATCGTGAGTCCAAAGGTGTAACTGTATTTGTTTTCGTCTGAATCCCTTCGACGATGATAACATGTTAGACGTTGGGTATTATGTTGGATACGGATCGATATGACATATCATGATATCAGATTAGATGTAGGAACACACGTATGTTGGTTCCTCGTACACTAGCTGGAGAACTTGGCTGGTGAAGGCATGTTACGCCCCGGCGATTTGGTCTGTCTACCGCCAGGATCGTTGGCCGTTTAATGTGGGCCATTGGGGCTGGAGGTCAGGAGGCGAGGCTCTCGCTTGCCTTCACGATGTGGTGTAGGACATCGTGATATTTTACCGTCTTCCGATGTTTTTTTTTTATCCCGTATCTTCGTTTGGATATCGTGAGCCCAAACGTGTAACTGTATTTGTTTTCATTTGAATCCCTTGTACGATGATAATGCATTAGACTTTGGGTATTATGTAGGATTCGGACCGATATGATATAACATGATATCAGATTTGATGTAGGAGTACACGTATGTTGGTTCCTCGTACACTAGCTGGAGTAGTTGGCTGGTTAAGGCATGTTGCGCCCCGGTGATTCGATCTGTCTTCCGCGAGGATCGTTGGCCGTTTAATGTGGGCCATTGTGGCTAGAGGTCAGGAGGCGAGGCTCTCGCTTGCCTTCACGATGTGGTGTAGGACATGGTGTTATTTCACCGTCTTCTGATGACTTTTTGGATTCTGTACTTTCGTTTGGATATCGTTAGTCCAAAGGTGTAACTGTATCTGTTTCGTCTGAATCCTTTGTACGATGATAATGCATTAGACTTTGTGTATTATGTAGGACACGGACCGATATGATATGGCATGGTATCAGATTTGATGAAGGAGTACACGTATGTTGGTTCCTCGTACACTAGCTGGAGTAGTTGGCTGGTGGAGGCATGTTGCGCCATTGCGAGTCGATATGTTTTCGTCGAGGATCGTTGGCCGTTCGATGGGGGCCATTAGGGTTGGCGGTCAGGAGGCGAGGCTCTCGCTTGGCCTAACAACGTGGTGTAGGATATGGTGTTATTTTACCGTTATGATGTGTTTTTGGAATCCGAATCTTCAATTGGATATCGTAAGTCTAAAGGTTTAACTGTATTTGTTTTTGTCCTAATCCCTTTTACGTTGGTAATGTGTTTTATGTGGGATACGAACCGAGATGATATACCATATATTCAGATGAAAGAGAACACGTATGTTGATTCGTCGTACACTAGCTGGAGTAGTGGTGAGCCGGTGAAGGTATGTGGCACCGCGGCTATTCGATCTGGCTTCCCCGAGGATCGTTGGCCGTTCGAGGTCGGCCATTGGGGCTGGCGGTCAGAAGGCGATGCTCTCGCTTGCTTTAACGATGGGTTGTAGGAAATGGTTCTATTTTGCCTCCTGCTGCTGTTGTTTTCGAATCCGTATCTTTGTTTGGATATCGTGAAATCAAAAGTGTAACTGTACTTGTTTTCGTCTGAATACCTTCTACGATGATAATGCATTAGACTATGGGTATTATGTAAGATACGGACCTATATGATATGGCATGATATCAGGTTAGATGTAGGAGCACACGTATGTTGATTCCTCGTAAACTAGCTGAAGTAGTTGGCCGGTAAAAGCATGTGGCGCCCCGGCGATTCGATCTGTTATCCGCGAAGATCGTTGGCCGTTCGATGTGGGCCATTGAGGCTAGTGGTCAGAAGGCGAGGCTCTCGCTTGCCCCAACAATGGGGTGTAGGATATGGTATTATTTTACCGCCTTCTGATGTTGTACTGGATTCGGTATTTTTGTTTGGATATCGTGAGCCCAAAGGTGTAGCTGTATTTGTTTTCGTCTGAATCCTGTTTACATTGGCAGTGAGTATATTTTAGGATACGGACCGATATGATATGGCGCCAAATCACATGTAAGGGTACACGTATGTTGATTCCTCGTTCACTAGCTGAGTAGTTGGCCGGTAGAGGCATGTGGCGCTCCGTCGATTCGATCTGTCTTCCGCGAAGATCGTTAGCCATTCGATGTGGGCCATTGGGGCTGGAGGTCAGGAGGCGAGGCTCTCGCTTGGCCTAACGATGGCGTGTCGGAAATTATTCGAGTTTAACGTCTGCTGCTGTTGTTTTGGATTCCATGGCTTTGTTGGGATATCGGGAGCCAAAAGGTGTAACTGTATTTGTTTTCGTCCTAATCCTTTCTACGTTCACAATGCATTAGACTATGAGTATTATGTAGGATACGGACTGATCTGATATATAATGATATCATATTAGAGGTAGGACTTCACGTATGTTGATTCCTCGTCCACTAGCTGGAGTAGTTGGCTGGTGGAGGCATGTGGCGCCCCGGCTTTTCGATCTGTCTTTCGCGAGGATCGTTGACCGTTCGAGGGGGGCCACTGGGGCTGGCGGTCAGGAGGCGAGGCTCTCGCTTGCCCTAACGATGGGGTGTAGGATATGGTCGTATTTTACCGTGTTCTGATGTTGTTTTGGATCTCGTATCTTTGTTTGGATATCGTGAGATCAAAGGTGGAGACTAACTGTATTTGTTTTCGTCTGAATCCCGTCTACATTTGTAGTGAGAAATATGTAGGATACGGACGTATATGATATAAGGCAAAATTCAATGTAAGAGGACACGTATGTTGGTTCTTCTTAAAAAAGCTGGAGTAGTTGGCCGGTGGAGGCGTGTGGCGCCCCGGCGATTCGATCTGTCTCCCGCGAGGATCGTTGGCCGTTCGATGTGGGCAATTATGGCTGGCTTTCAGAAGGCGAGGCTATCGCTTGCTCTAACGATGGGTTGTAGGGAATGGCTCTATTTCACCGTCTGCTGCTGTGGTTTTGGATTCCGTATCTTTGTTTGGATATCGTGAGCCCAAAGGTGTAACTGCATTTGTTTTCGTCTTTATCCTCTTTACGTTCAGAACGCAATAAACTATGGGTATTATGTAGGATGCGGACACATATGGCATGACATGATATATAATTAGAAGTGAGAGTACACCTATGTTGATTCCTCGTAAACTAGATGGAGTAGTTGGCTGATAGAGGCATGTGGCACCCCGGCTATTCGATCTGTCTTTCGGGTAAAATCGTTGGCCGTTCGATGTGGGCCATTGAGGCTGGCAGTTAGGAGGCGAGGCTTTCCCTTGCCCTAACGATGTGGTGTAGTATAGATTATGGTATTTTTTACCGTCCTCTGATGTTGGTTTGGATTCCGTATCTTAGTTTGGATATCGTGAGCCCAAAGGTGTTACTATATTTGTTTTTGTCTGAATCCCTTCCACCATGATAATGCATTAGACTATGGATATTATGTACGATACATTCCGATATGATATGGCATGATATCAGACTAAATGTGGGAGTACACGTATGTTGATTCGTCGTACACTACCTGGGGTAGTTGGCTGGTGAAGGCATGTGGCGCCCCGGCGATAAGTCTGTCTTCAGCGAGGATCGTTGGGCGTTTGATGTGGGCCATTGGGGCTGGCTTTCAGGAGGCGAGGCTATCGCTTGCTTTAACGATGGGTTGTAGGAAATGATTTCGTTTTACCTTCTGCTGCTGTTGTTTTGGCGTCCGTATTTTTGTTTCGATATCGTTAGCCCAAAGGTGTAACTGTATTTGCTTTCGGCTGAATCCCTTCTACGATGATATTGCATTAGACGTTGGGTATTATGTAGGATACGGACCGATACGATATGGCATGATATCAGATTAGATGTAGGAACACACGTATGTTGATTCCTCGTAAACCAGCTAAATTAGTTGTCTAGTAGAGGCATGTAGCGCTCCGGCGATTCGATCTTTCTTCCGCGAGGATCGTTGGCCGTTCGACGTGGGCCGTTACCGCTGGCGGTCAGGAGGCGAGGCTCTCGCTTGCCCCAACAATGGGGTGTAGGATGTGTTGTTTTTTTACCGTCTTGTGATGTGTTTTTGGATTGCGTATCTTTGTTTGGATGTCATGAGCCCAAAGGTGTAACTGTATTTGTTTTCGTCTGAATCCCTTCTACGATGACAATACGTTAAACTTTGGGTATTATGTAAGATTCGGACGGACATGATATGACATGATATCAGATTAGATGTAGGAGTACACGTATGTTGGTTCCTCGTACACTAGCTGGATTATTTGGCTGGTGGAGGCATGTGGTGCCCCGGCGATTCGATCTGTCTTCACGAGGATCGTTGGCCATTCGATGTGGGCCATTTGGGCTGGCTTTCAGGAGGCGAGGCTCTCGCTTGGCCTAAAGATAGAGTGGGATATAGTGTTTTTTTACCGTCTTCTGATGTTGTTTTGGATTCCGTATCTTTGTTTGGATATCGTGAGATTGAAGGTGTAGACTAACTATATTTGTTTTCGTCTGAATCCTTCCTACGTTGGTAATGCATTAGAACATTGATATTATGTAGCATACGGACCGATATGATATGGCATGATATCAGATTAGGTGCAAGAGTACACGCATGTTGATTCGTCGTACACTAGCTGGGGTAGTTGGCTGGTGGAGGCATGTGGCGCCCCGGGGATTCGATCTATCTTCCGCGAGGATCGTTGGCCGTGCTATGTGGGCCATTGGGGCTGGCGGTTAGGAGGCGAGGCTCTTGCTTTCCTTAACGACGACGTGTAGGACATGGTGTTTTTTTCCCGTCTTCTGATGTTTTGCATTCCGAATCTTTGTTTGGATATGGTGAGCCCAAAGGTGCAACTGTATTTGTTTTCGTCTTAATCCCGTCTACATTGGTGGTGAGTATTATGTAGAATACGAACCGATATGATATGGCGCAAAATCAGAAGTAAAAGTACAGGTATGTTGATTCCTTGTAAACTAGCTGGAGTAGTTGGCCGGTGGAGGCGTGGGGCGCCCCGTCGATTTGATCTGTCTTCCGCGAGGATCGTTGGCCGTTCGACGTGGGCCATCGGGGCTGGCGGTTAGGAGGCGAGGCTCTCGCTTGCCCTAACGATGTGGTGTAGTATAGATTATGGTATTTTTTACCGTCCTCTGATGTTGGTTTGGATTCCGTATATTGGATTAGATATCGTGAGCCCAAAGGTGAAACTGTATTTGTTTTTGTCTGAATCCCTTCCACGATGATAATGCATTAGACTATGGATATTATGTACCATACGCTCCGATATGATATGGCATGATATCAGATTAGATGTGGGAGTACACGTATGTTGATTCGTCGTACACTAGCTGGGGTAGTTGGTTGGTGGAGGCATGTGGCGCCCCGGCGATTCGATCTGTCTTCCGCGAGGATCGTTGGCGGTTTTATGTGGGCCATTGGGGCTGGCGGTTAAGAGGCGAGACTCTTGCTTCCCTTAACGATGACGTGTAAGACATGATAATATTTTCCCGTCTTTTGATGTTTTGGATTCCGAATCCTTGTTTCGATATCGTTAGCCCACAGGTGCAACTGTATTTGTTTTCGTCTGAATACCTTCTACGATGATATTGCATTAGACGTGGGGCTTTATGTAGGATACGGACCGACATGATATGGCATGATATCAGATTAGATGTAGGAACACACGTATGTTGATTGCTCGTAAACTAGCTAAATTAGTTGTCTAGTAGAGGCATGTGGCGCTCCGGCAATTTGATCTTTCTTCCGCGAGGATCGTTGGCCGTTCGATGTGGGCCGTTACGGCTGGCGGTCAGGAGGCGAGGCTCTCGCTTGCCCCAACAATGGTGTGTAGGATATGTTGTTTTTTTACCGTCTTGTGATGTGTTTTTGGATTCCGTATCTTTGTTTGGATGTCGTGAGCCCAAAGGAGTAACTGTGTTTGTTTTCGTCTGATTCCCTTCTACGATGATATTGCGTTAGACTTTGCGTATTATGTAAGATTCGGACGGACATGATATGACATGATATCAGATTAGATGTAGGAACACACGTATGTTGGTTCCCCGTACACTATCTGGAGTATTTAGCTGGTGGAGGCATGTGGCGCCCCGGCGATTCGATCTGTCTTCATCGAGGATCGTTGGCCGTTCGATGTGGGCCATTGGGGCTGGCTTTCAAGAGGCGAGGCTCTCGCTTGGCCTGAAGATAGGGTGGGATATAGTGTTTTTTTGCCGTCTTTTGATGTTGTTTTGGATTCCGTATCTTTGTTTGGATATCGTGAGATTGAAGGTTTAGACTAACTGTGTTTGTTTTCGTCTGATTCCCTTCTACGATGATACTGCGTTAGACTTTGCGTATTATGTAAGATTCGGACGGACATGATATGACATGATATCAGATTAGATGTAGGAGTACACGTATGTTGGTTCCCCGTACACTAGCTGGAGTATTTAGCTGGTGGAGGCATGTGGCGCCCCGGCGATTCGATCTGCCTTCATCGAGGATCGTTGGCCATTCGATGTGGGCCATTGGGACTGGCTTTCAGGAGGCGAGGCTCTCGCTTGGCCTAAAGATAGAGTGGGATATAGTGTTTTTTACCGTCTTCTGATGTTGTTATGGATTCCGTATCTTTGTTTGGATATCGTGAGATTGAAGGTGTAGACTAACTGTGTTTGTTTTCGTCTGAATCTTTTCTACGTGGGTAATGCATTAGAATATTGATATTATGTAGGATACGGACCGATATGATATGGCATGATATCAGATTAGATGTAGTAGTACACGCATGTTGATTCGTCGTACACTAGCTGGGGTAGTTGGCTGGTGGAGGCATATGGCGCCCCGGGGATTCGATCTATCTTCCGCGAGGATCGTTGGCCGTCCTTTGTGGGCCATTGGGGCTGGCGGTTAGGAGGCGAGGCTCTTGCTTGCCTTAACGATGACGTGTAGTACATGGTGTTTTTTTCGCGTCTTCTGATGTTTTGGATTTTGAATCTTTGTTTGGATATGGTGAGTCCAAAGGTTCAACTATATTTGTTTTCGTCTTAATCCCGTCTACATTGGTAGTGAGTATTATGTAGGATACGAACCGATATGATATGGCACAAAATCAGAAGTAAGAGTACAGGTATGTTGATTCCTTGTAAACTAGCTGGAGTAGTTGGCTGGTGGAGGCGTGGGGCGCCCCGTCGATTTGATCTGTCTTCCGCGAGGATCGTTGGCCGTTCTTTGTGGGCCATCGGGGCTGGCGGTTAGGAGGCGAGACTCTTGCTTGCCTTAACGATGACGTGTAGGACATGGTGTTATTTTCCCGTCTTCTGATGTTTTGGATTCCGAATCTTTGTTTGGATATGGTGAGCCCAAAGGTGCAACTGTATTTGTTTTCGTCTTAATCCCGTCTACATCGGTAGTGAGTATTATCTAGGATACGAACCGATATGATATGGCACAAAATCAGAAGTAAGAGTACAGGTATGTTGATTCCTTGTAAACTAGCTGGAGTAGTTGGCCGGTGGAGGCGTGGGGCGCCCCGTCGATTTGATCTGTCTTCCGCGAGGGTCGTTGGCCGTTCGATGTGGGCCATCGGGGCTGGCGGTCAGGAGGCGAGTCTCTCCTTGCCCAATGATGGAGTGTAATATAGATTAGGTATTTTTTTACCCTCTGCTGCAGTTGTTTTGGATTCCGTATCTTCGTTTGGATATGGTGAGCCCAAAGGTGAAACTGCATTTGTTTTTGTCTGAATCCCTTCTACGATGATAAATGCATTAGACCATGAGTATTATGTAGGATACGGACCGATATGATATTGCATGATATCAGACTAGATGTAGGAGCACACGTACGTTGATTCGTCGTACACTAGCTGGGGTAGTTGGCCGGTGGAGGCATGTGGTGCTGCGGCGACTCGATCTGTCCTCCGCGAGGATCGTTGGACGTTCGATATGGGCCATTGGGGCTGACGTTCAGGAGGCGAGGCTATCGTATGCTTCATGATTGGGTTATAGGAAATGGTTCCATTTTACCGTCTGCTGCTGTTGTTTTGAATTCCGTAGCTTTGCTTGGATATCGTGAGCCCAAAGGTTTAACTGTGTTTGCTTTCGTCTTGATCCCTTCTACGTGGGTAATGTGTATTATGTAGGAAACGGACCGAGATGACATGGCATAACAGGAGATGTGAGAGTACAATGTATGTTGATTCCTTGTACACCAGCTGGAGTAGGTGGGCGGTTGAGGCATGTGGCGCCCCGGCGATTCGATCTGTCTTCCGCGAGGATCGTTGGCTGTTGGAAATGGGCCATTGGGGCTGGCTTTCAGGAGGCGAGGCTTTCGCTTGGTTTAACGATGTGGTGTAGGATATGATGGTATTTTACCGTTTGTTTGCTGTTGTTGTTTTGGATTCCGTATCTTAGTTTGGATATCGTGACCCCAAAAGTGTAACTGTATTTGTTTTCGTCTCACTGCCTTCTACGACGATAATGCATTAGACTATCTATGGATATTATGTACGATACGGACCGATATGATATGGCATGATATCAGATCAGATGTAGGAGTGCACGTATGTTGGTTCCTCGTACACTAACTGGGGTTGTTGGTTGGTGGAGGCATGTGGCGCCCCGGCGATTCGATCTGTCTTCCGCGAGGATCGTTGGCTGTTTGATGTGGGCCATTGGGGCTCGCTTTCAGGAGGCGAGGCTATCGCTTGCTCTAACGATGTGTTGTAGTATATTTGGACGGGGGAGAAGGGGAGCCGACTGGAATTGATTGTGAACGAGAGCAAGTGCGAACGAGCTGGCCGAGTGAGCTAAGGCGACGAGGTTGCCACGGAGAACTACAGCAGGAGGATGGCACACGGAGACCCACGACCGGCACGCACATGATCATCATGAGAGCAGCGATCGTCTTTTTTTCAAGGGTTATTTTTACGAGGCAGTAGTACAACATGTTACTTACGTCACTGATTTTTTTAGAGTCTGTAGAAGAGTTGTATACCCTTCACGAGGAACGACCCGCCGCAATTTTCAATTTTCAAGCACGGGCGTCGTAGCTGCGCTGCAACCTGTTAAATACCTCGGGAAGGAGGGGCGATCATTGATATCCGTACTTTGGTTCTTGGTTCCATTGCTCTTGTTTCACTGCATGACCGCGGGTCGTCACTCTGACAGCACTCCAGACAGTAGGCGCGTTCGTCTATACTCACGATTACCGTGCGGATGGTACGGTGCAGGCAACCCAACCGCTGTAGTTTGTAGCCGCGAGTTGGTTAGTTGTCGGGACGGGGGAACTCTATCCTGTAATTGAGTGGATACCCGCGGCCATGTGAGTTCAGTTTACACGTTTGACCTTTTCACTTGTGCGCCTTCTTCCGTGTCGTGCGTTTTTAGGCGGGAAAGCATAGTATTTCCCTGACGAATTTCGATTTCACTTGGTTTTTCGGATCTTCATAGGGCCAGCATCTTGGTGTGACCACGGACTCTAGATTTTCGACAAGAGTTAATGTGAGGAAACAACAACAACAGGATATATTATTATTTCTCCGTCTGCTGCTGTTTTTTGGATTCCGTAGCTTTGTTTGGACATCGTGAGCCCAAAGGTGTAACTGTATTTGTTTTCGTCTTAATGCCTTCTACAACGATAATGCATTAGACTAGGGTATTATGTAAGATTCGGACCGATATGATATGGCATGATATCAGATTAGATGTAGGAGTACACGTATGATGATTCCTCGTACACTACTAGCTGGAGTAGTTGGCCGGTGGAGGCAATGTGGCGCCCCGGCGATTCGATCTGTCTTCCGCGAGGATCGTTGGATGCTCGATGTGGGCCATTGGGGCTGGCTTTCAGGAGGCCAGGCAATTGCTCGGCCTAACGTTGGGTTGTAGGAAATGGTTCTGTTCCTGTTTGCTGCTGTTGTTTTGGATTCTGTATCTTTGTTTGGTTATCGTGAGCCCAACGGTGTAACTGTATTTGTTTCCGTCTGAATCCCTTCTACGATAAAAATGAATTACACTCTGGATAATATGTAGGATACGGACCCATATGATATGGCATGACATCAGGTTAGATATTAGGAGCACACGTGTGTTGCTTCGTCGTACACTAGCTCGAGTAGTTGGCTGGTGGAGGCATATGGCGCCCTGGCGATTCGATCTGTTTTCCGCAAGGATCGTTGGCCATTCGATGTGGGCCATTGGGGCTGGCTTTCAGGAGGCGAGGCTATCGCTTGCTTTATGATTGGGTTGTAGGATATGGTTCTATTTCACCGTCTGCTGCTGTTGTTTTGGATTCCGTATTTTTGTTTGGATATAGTGAGCCCAAAGGTGTAACTGTATTTGTTTTCGTCTTGATGCCTTCTACGTTGGTAATGTGTACTATGTAGGATACGGACCGAGATGATATGGCATAAAATCAGATGTAAGAGTACACGTAAGTTGATTCCTCGTACATTAGCCGGAGTAGTTGGCCGGTGGAGGCATGTGGCGCCCCGGCGATTCGATCTGTCTTTTCCGCGAGGATCGTTGGCTGTTCGAAATGGGCCATCGGGGCTGGCTTTCAGGAGGCGAGGCTGTCGCTTACTTAAACGATGGGATGTTGGAAATGGTTCTATTTTACATTTGCTGCTGTTGTTTTGCATTCCGTATCTTTGCTTAGATATGGTGAGACCAAAGGTTTAACTGTATTTGTTTTCGTCTCAATGCCTTCTACGATGATAATGCATTAGACTACGAGTATTATTATGTAAGATACGGACATATATGATATGGCATGATATCAGTTTAGATGTAGGAGCACACATAAGTTGATTCCTCGTAGTATATGGTATTAGGTTACCGTCTGCTGCTGTTGTTTTGAATTCCCTATCTTTGTTTGGATATCGTGAGACCAACGGTGTAACTTATTTGTTTTCGTCTGAATCCCTTCTACGTTGAAAATGAATTACACTCTGGATAATATGTAGGATACGGACCCATATGATATGGCATGATATCAGATTAGATATTAGGAGCACACGTGTGTTGATTCGTCGTACACTAGCTCGAGTAGTTGGCTGGTGGAGGCATGTGGCGCCCTGGCGATTCGATCTGTTTTCCGCGAGGATCGTTGGCCGTTCGATGTGGGCCATTGGGGCTGGCTTTCAGGGGGCGAGGCTATCGCTTGCTTCATGATTGGGTTGTAGGATATGGTTCTATTTCACCGTCTGCTGCTGTTGTTTTGGATTCCGTATTTTTGTTTGGATATAGTGAGCCCAAAGGTGTAACTGTATTTGTTTTCGTCTTGATGCCTTCTACGTTGGTAATGTGTACTATGTAGGATACGGACCGAGATGATATGGCATAAAATCAGATGTAAGAGTACACGTAAGTTGATTCCTCGTACATTAGCCGGAGTAGTTCGCCGGTGGAGGCATGTGGCGCCCCGGCGATTCGATCTGTCTTTTTCGCGAGGATCGTTGGCTGTTCGAAATGGGCCATCGGGGCTGGCTTTCAGGAGGCGAGGCTGTCGCTTACTTAAACGATGGGATGTTGGAAATGGTTCTATTTTACATTTGCTGCTGTTGTTTTGCATTCTGTATCTTTGCTTAGATATGGTGAGACCAAAGGTTTAACTGTATTTGTTTTCGTCTCAATGCCTTCTACGATGATAATGCATTAGACTACGAGTATTATTATGTAAGATAGGGACATATATGATATGGCATGATATCAGTTTAGATGTAGGAGCACACGTAAGTTGATTCCTCGTACACTAGCTGGAGTTTGGCTGGTAGAGGCATGTGGCGCCCCGGCAATTCGATTTGTCTTCCGCGAGGATCGTTCGACGTTCGATGTGGGCCATTGGGGCTGGCTTTTAGGAGGCGAGGCTCTCGCTTGCTCTAGCGATGGGTTGTAGTATATGGTTCTATTTCACCGTTCGCTGCTGTTGTTTTGGATTCCGAATCTTCGTTTGGATATTGTGAGCCCAAAAGTGTAACTATTGTTTTCGTCTGAATCCCTTCTCCGATGATAATGCATTAGACTATGGATATTATGTAGGATACGGACATAAATGATATGGCATGATATCAAATTAGATGTAGGAGTACACCCATGTTGATTCGTCGTACACTAGCTGGAGTATTTGGCTGGCAGAGGCATGTGGCGCTCCGGCGATTCGTTCTGTCTTCCGCAAAGATCGTTGGCCGTTTGATGTGAGCCATTGGGGCTGGCTTTCAAGAGGCGAAGCTCTCGCTTGCTCTAACGATGGGTGGTAGTATATGGTATTAAGTTACCGTCTGCTGCTGTTGTTTTGGATTCCCTATCTTTGTTTGGATATCGTGAGACCAACGGTGTAACTGTATTTGTTTTCGTCTGAATCCCTTCTACGATGATAATGCAGTAGACTGTGGGTATTGTGTAGGATACGGACATATATGACATGACATGATATCAGATTTTATGTAGGAGAACACGTATGTTGAATCCTCGTAAACTAGCGGGAGTGGTTGGCTGGTAAAGGCATGTGGCCCCTCGGCGATTCGATTATGTAGGAGAACACGTATGTTGAATCCTCGTAAACTAGCGGGAGTAGTTGGCTGGTAAAGGCATGTGGCCCCTCGGCGATTCGATCTGTTATCCGCAAGGATCGATGGCCGTTCGATGTGGGCCATTGGGGCCGGCGGTCAGGAGGCGAGGCTCTCGCTAGGCCTAACGATGGGGGGTATTATATGGTATTTTTTCATTGTCTTCTGCTGTTGTTTTGGATTCCGTGTCTTTGTTGGATAACGTGAGCTCAAACGTGTAACTGTATTTGTTTTCGTCTGAATCTCTTATACGATGATAATGCATTAGACGATGGGTATTATGTAGGTTACTCCCCGATATGATATGGCATAATATCAGATTAGATGTAGAAGTGCACGTATGTTGATTCTTTTTACACTAACTGGGGTAGTTGGCTGGTAGAGACATGTGGTGCCCCGGCGATTCGATCTGTCCTCCGCAAAGATCGTTGGCCGTTCGATGTGGGCCATGGGAGCTGGCGGTCAGGAAGCAAGGCTTTCGCTTGGCCTAACGATGGGGTGTAGTATAGGGTATTTTTTTACCGGCTGCTGCTGCTGTTGCTGTGGATTCCGTATCTTTGTTTAGATATCCCGAGCATAAATGTGTCACCGTATTTGTTTTCGTCCTTATCCCTTCTACGATGCTGATGGGTACTATGTAGGATACCGGACGACATGATATGGCATGATATCAGATGTAGGGGTACATGTACGTTGATTCCTCATAAACTAGCTGGACTCGTTGGCTGGCGGAGGCATGTGGCACCCCGGCGATTCGATCCGTCTTCCGCGAGGATCGTTGGCCAATCCCATTTGGGCCATTGGAGCTGGCGGCCAGAAGGCGAAGCTCTCGCTTGCTATAACGATGGGATGTGGGGTACGGTAATTTTTACCGTTTGCTGCTGTTGCTCAGGGTTCCGTAACTTCGTTTGGATATCGTGATCCCAGAAGTGTAACTGTATTTGTTTTTTTCCTATTCCCTAATACGATATAAAAGGGATTTTGTAGGATACGAACCGATATGATATGGCATGATACAGATGTGGGAGTACACGTATATACTATGTTGATTCCTCGTAAAATAGCTGGGGTAATTGGCTGGTTGAAGGCATGTGGCGCCCCGGCGATTCGATCTGTCTTCCGCGAGGATCGTTGGCCATTCGATTTGGGCCATTGGAGCTGGCGGCCAAAAGGCGAAGCTCTCGTATGCTCTAACGATGGGATGTAGGGTGTGGTAATTTCTACCGTCTGCTGCTGTTGCTTAGGGTTCCGTAACTTCGTTTGGATATCGTGATCCCAAAAGTGTAACTGCATTTGTTTTCGTCCTAATCCCTTCGCGATGATAATGGGCAATATGTAGGAGTGGGAGCCATACGATGTGGCATGATATCAGATGGAGTAGGGGTACACGTATGTTGATTCCTCGAAAATTAGCTGGAACAGTTGGCCGGTGGAGGCATGTGGCGCCCGGGCGGTTCGATCTGTCCTCCACGAGAATCGTTGGCCATTCGATGTGGAACATTTGGGCTGGCGGCCAGAAGGCGAGGCTCTCGCTGCCCTGACGATGGGGCGTAGGATATTGTTTCATTTTACCGTCTGCTGCTGTTGCTTTGGATTCCGTATCTTCGTTGGGATATCGTGAGCCCAAAAAGTGTAACTGTAATTGTTTCCGGTATAATCGCTTCTACGATGATGATGGGTATTATGTAGAATACGGACCGATATGATATGTCATGATATCAGACATTAGGAGTACACGTATGTTGATTCCTCGTAAACTAGCTGGAGCAGTTGGCTGGTGGAGGCATGTGGTGCTCCGGCGGTTCGATCTGTCTTCTGCGAGGATCGTTGGCCGTTCGATGTGGGCCATTGGAGCTGGCGGCCAGAAGGCGAGGCTCTCGTTTGCCCTAACGATGGGGTGTAGAATATGGTATCTCTTTACCATTTGCTGCTGTTGGTTTAGATTCCGGAACCTCGTTTGAATATCGTCAGCCCGAGTGTGTAACTGTATTTGTTTTCTTCCTAATCCCTTTGCGATGATAATGGGCAATATGTAGAAGTCGGACCGATATAATATGGCATGATATCAGATGTAGTGGGAGTACACTTATGTTGATTCCTCGAATACTGGGCGGAATGGTTGGCTGGTGAAGGCATGTGGCGCTCGGGCGATTCGATCTGTCCTCCGTCAGAATCGTTGGCCATTCGATGTGGACCATTGGGGCTGGCGGCCAGAAGGCGAGGCTCTCGCTTTCCTTAACGATGGGGTGTGGGATATTGTTTCATTTCACCGTCTGCTGCTGTTGCTTTGGATTCCGTATCTTTGTTTGGATATTGTGAGCCCAAAAGGTGTAACTGTAAATGTTTCGTCGCAATCGGTTCTATCATAAAATGGGTATTATGTAGAATACGGACCGATATGCTATGTCATGATATCAGAGATTTGGAGTACACGCATGTTGATTCCTGGTGAACTAGCTGGAGTAGTTGACTGGTGGAGGCATGTGGCGCTCCGACTATTCGATCTGTCTTCCGCGAGGATCGTTGGACATTCCATGTGGGCCATTGGAGCTGGCGGCCAGAAAGCGAGGCTCTCGCTTGCCTCAACGATGGGGTGTAGGATATGGTATTTTTTTGCCATCTGCTGCTGTTGTTTTGGATTCTGCATATCAGTTTGGATATCGTCAGCCCGAGTGTGTAACTGTATTTGTTTTCTTCCTAATCCCTTTGTGATGATAATGGGTATTATGTACGATACGGACCGATATGATATACTAGGGTAAGGTGGCCGCCCGCCGTAGGCGGCGGGACGGCCACCCGGAGATACGCCCGAAGAAGGTCAATCAATGAATTGAGGATGAGAAGTGCGGGAAATAGAGAGGAGGATGCAGGTTATGTCTATTAAAGGAGGAAGTGGCATCGTTGATACATCCCCGCGACTTTGGGCATGACTGAATTGAAACGCGGTGGCCGTATCAGGGGCGATGAATGTGTAATCAGTATAATTTTAGATGAAATATCAATGGAAAGTACGCAGGATGGGCAGGCGGATGAATGACTCGGAAAGAGACATCGGTGACGCCGCACTGTTGTTTATGTAACGGAGTAAGTGTAATAGCTCCATGATAAAAATCAATGGGACGAACTCTCTTGGTGGCGGTGGTAGTGGTGGCAAGACCAGTTGTCCGTTACTGCAGCAAATGCCACGAGATTCACCTGTAGAAGCACAGGTGGTTGGCATGTCATCTACTATAGTTGTTGTCTATGTCTTATAGGAACAGACGATAATAAATGATCGGCGTGAGGAGAGATTGAATTTGACAGTTTCATGGATATATGCCAGGAAGTAGCAATGGAAGAAAGACCCGAAATGAAATGTTGAAAAACTCACCTTTGAACAACTGAGCACCGCAGTGTTCGCATGGTGAAGCAATATCAACGATGATGTTGGCAGCCCGTTGTGCGGTGTTGATGATTTCGTTCCGCGCATCCAGCGTAAATGCTCTTTGTCCTTCGTTGTCTTCTGGACGAAGCGGGGGTAATTCCCAGAACTGAGATATGGACGTGGACACGTTAGGACTACGCACGTATGTTGATGTTGGACGGGCGCCCTCGCCGCTCCTTCCATCACGTGAATTTCTGCGACAATTGAGTGTTTCGTTCCTCCTCGCGCGTCGAAGTCGCCTTTGTTCGTTGCGTCGGTTCTGTTGAGCTTTCGAGTATTGTCGTGTTGACGGCATCGGAATGGGCAGTAGAGGTTTGGCGGGGTGCCGCGTATGATTGCGGCGGAAATGTAGATGCGTAGATGCGTAGTGTAGATGCGGGTAAACATAATATGCGGCGGAATTTTGATTAGCGAGGTTGTCTGCAGAAAATCCGCATATTTGCTCGTTTGCGGCAGCGGGCATGGGGCATCTCAATGCTGTAATCTGCAGTGGGCATGGCCAATCGTAACTATGACATGTTGTGACGACGTTTGATGAATGCATAAATAGGGTGGCGGTGTTTGTGTTGTGTAATGTCACGTCCATGCGCGTCGAAGCATGCACAACGAGTACAGAGATACAGAGTGGTGCCGAGGATGTTGGGCAGCACCACAGCGGCTGAGGTCTACTCATTTAAAGGTGTTCATGTCGGTGGCATATAACGAGCAACGCGTCATTGCATTCGTAGGTGCCATAAAGTGTACGTGATAAATGCACTTGCGTGGTTTCAAGTCGTGAAATGGACTATTGGGCGAGAGAGGCCAACAAATATCAAAAAATGTTTTTTTTTAACCTCGCATGAACCGGATGCATTCATTAATCAAGATGTGGGAGCCATTAGCTGAATCGTGATATTATATACAGCTTGCAAAGATGAGTTTCGACGAAATCTTCGATCTTACAGCTGGAGTGTATTTTAATTTTTATAATATATATATAGAGCCATTTGCTGAATCGTGATATTATATATATAATCATGATATCAGATGTGGGAGTACACGTATGTTGATTCCCTGTAAGCTAGCTGGAACAGTTGGCTGTTGGCGGCATGTGGCGCCCCGGCGATTCGATCTGTCTACGGCGAGGATTGTTTGCTGTTAGATGTGGGCCATTGGGGCTGGCGGTCGGGAGACGAGGCTGTGGCTTGCCCTAACGATGGGGTGTAGGATATGGTAATATCCCACCGTCTGCTGCTGTTGTTTTGGATTCCGTATCTTTGTTTGGATATCGTGAGCCCAAAGGTGTAACGGTATTTGTTTTCTTTCTTATCCCTTCTATATGGTGATAATGAGTATCATGTAGGATACGGACCGATATGATGTAGCATGATATCAGATGTAGGAGTACACGTATGTCGATTCCTCGTAAACTAGCTGGAGTAGTTGGCTGGTGGAGGCATGTGGCGCCCCGGCGATTGGATCTGTCTTCGGCGAGGATCTTTGGCCGTTCCACGTCGGCCATTGGCGCTGGCCGTCAGGGGTTGACGCTCTTGCTTGCCCTAACGATGGGATGAAGGATGGAGATTTATTTTCTTGTCTTCTGCTGTTGTTTTGGATTCATTAACTTTGTTTGGATATCGTGAGCACAAAACTTCAACTGAATTTGTTTTCTTCCTAATCGTTTAGGCGATGATAATGGGTATTATGTAGAATTCGGACCGATATGATACGGTCTGATATCACGTTTAGGAGTACACGTATTATGATTCCGCGTACACTAGCTGGAGTAGTTGGCTGGGGGCGGCATTTTTGTCGCGCCGGCGATTCGACTTGTCCTTCGCGAAGATCGTTGGCCGTTCGATGTGGGCCATTGGGGCTGGCTGTCAGGAGGCGAGGCTCTCGCTTGCCCTGACGATTGTGTGTTGGATGGTGTATAACCTTACCGTCGGTTGCTGTTGTTTTGGATTCCGTATCTTTGTTTGGATATCGTGAGCCCAACGGTGTAACTGTACTTGTTCTTGTCCTAATCCCTACTGCGATGATGATGGGTATCATGTAGGATACGGACCGATATGATATGGCATGTTGTCACGTTTAGCAGTACACGTATGTTGATTCCTCGTGAAATTGCTCGAGTAGTTGGCTGGTGGAGGCTTGTGGCGCATTTGCGATTCGACCTGTCTTCCATGGAAGCTTTCATGGAAGTTCCCATTCTTCTATTCCTGTGGAATCTTCCACGCAAATTACTTTCACATAATCGTCCATGAACGCTTCCACGGAAGTTTCCACGGAAGCACTTCCATGGAAACTTCCACGAAAGCTTCCACGGAAGCAAGTTCCAAGGAAGCTTTCACGAAAGTCTCCACGGAACCTTTCACGGAAATAACCTCCACGCAAGCTTCCGTGAAAGCTTCCACGGAGGCAACTTTCACGGAAGCTTTCACGGAAGCAACCTCTACTCAAGCTCTCATGAAAGCTTCCACGGAAGCAACTTTCACGGAAGCTTTCACGGAAGCAACCTCTACGCAAGCTTTCAAGAAAGCTCCCACGGAAGCAATTTCCACGGAAGTTTCCATGAAAGCTTTCACGGAAGCTTGCACGGAAGCAACTTCCGCGAAAAAACTTCCATGAAATCTTTCACGGAAGCAACTTCCACCGCAGCTTTCAAAAAAGTAAATTAATTCCACGGAAGCTTTCGTGGAAGTAAATGTGCTTTCACGAAAGCTTCCGTAAAAGCAAATTTACCTCTTTGCTTCCAAGCTTTCTTGAAGACTTTCGTGCTTTTCTGGGAAGCTCTCGTGGAAGCTAATTTCACGAAAGATTTAAGGGAAACTTTCACGGAAGTAAATTTCCATCCACGGAAGCTTTCAGGGAAGCTTTCACTGACGTAAGTTTGCTTCCACAAAATCTTTTAAGGAGGCGTTTACGGCTGCTTTCGTCGAAATGAATTGCCTTTACCGAAGCTTTCGCGGAAGCAAGTTTTATTCCACGGAAGCTCCCGTGAAAGTAAAAGCTTTCGTGGAATCAAACTTGCTTTAACGAAAGCTTTCACGGAAGCTTTGACTGACATAAAGCTGCTTCCACAGAAGCTTTTACGGAAGCTTTCGTGGACGAAAAAAAAGGCTTTCAAGGGACAGTTTCGTAAAAGAAATTTCTGCCACGAAAGGTTCCGTGAAAGCTGCTGGGGAAGCAAATTTACTTCCACGAAAGCTTCCGTGAAAGCTTCCATGGAAGCTACTTCCACTGCTCCCACAGGAAAAACAAGTGTACATTCCGTGGATTCGTCCAGGGAAGAGATGGAAGCTTCCACCGAAACAGTAATCCATGTTTACTTGCCTGAAAGCTTGGACTTCCACCACCGTAATGAACATGCAGGCGGGAGGTCCCGCAAAATGTATATCAGGTACATATGGGTTGGGAATTGCGGTTAATTAACTACATAAGCAGTGAGCAGTGAGAACTTGGCCAAGCTGGGAGGGTCCGACGTTTTGTCATGAACACGCTTACGCACGTTACCTGGTCTGGAATCCACTTTTCTCACTATGTTTGCAAGGATTCGTGTAAGCTGAGGTAAATCAGGAAAATGCGCCGGACGCCGCCCAAACGACGTTTCAAATTGTTCACGCAGCTATCCCGTAGCCGTTTTTGGCGGTAGTTGGCTTACGCCATGATGGAGGTGTCGTTCCTGAGAGTTGGGTGTAAGTGGTTGCCTTTGATAGGTTCCTCGTTGGTTGGCGAAACACAGAAAATGGCCGACCCCCGGTCCTCCCAACCGTGCGTGCTTTGTACTATGTAAGCCTTCAAATGCAATGGATGCTTCCTACGCGGGAGAACGTCAAAGGAAGTCAATAACATGAATCCATCGCTAGAAATACAACTTTACGAGTAAGCCATTACTCACGGACATAAAGCGGTGTGGAAGGCGGGGGAACAATGTCACCCCTTCCCACCGTGCACGAGTCCGTACGTCCCCCCCCGGCACCACAATACACCCACACAAAAACTAGTGCTGGTGCAGGCGAGGCCTGAAGGCTTCAACATCGGACTACGTCATCCAGCTCCCAACGAACAATCAGCAGGTTGCACGGGTTCAGTAGAGGCTACAGGTAGAGAGAGCCGACGCCATAGCGCCACCCCTAGGGTCTACAACATGCTTTATACCCGTACCCAATAACGCCGCACCGCAGCAGCCTAAGCAACAGCCACATCCGGCAGGGGGGAATGGAGAATAAAACAAGTAACACAAAACCTTCCTAACGCATACCACCTTCGATATCTATCAGCAATGCGATGACGAAATCAATGCATACGAATAACAGACGCCAGCCCAGAGTACGGGGTGAATAGGCATGAAGGCCTTTACTCCACCCGCGGCTTCCAATAGCCTTTTTTGTCCACAACCACGCATAAACACACACCCCGTATTACTATGTACCCCGAAACGTCCTTCATCATTGTGGATGACTTTGCTACAACAGAAATAACCAAGCTTCCCCCTCCCTGCTCCAATCCACCTTCCCCACCGCACAAAGGTGTTGGCGACACGAGGGTGTTGGCGAATGAATGAACAACACAATGACAGCACCCGTCGGTTATTTTCCACTCTTTGACGACGGGCAGCAAGAAGAGGACGGTACCTATTCCAGGGAAAGCCACACGCTCATGAGTGATTGCTCAACACCCTCCCCACACCCATCTCCCACACCCATGTCCACCACAAACACCTGGCAGACGGCGAACAGAATAACATAATCAGCCGGTCATTTCCCCCTACTTCAAAGCAGCAAGAACAGGATAGGACCCAATCCAGTGTACGCCCCGAGCTCATGACAAAAAAATCTTCACCCCCCCCCCCCGTCCCTCCTTGCCCCTCGTAACGCTTCATACCCGCAACCAATAACGCCGCACCGCAGCAGCCTAAGCAACGGCCACATCCGGCAGTGGGAAAAGGGTAATGAGACAAATAACACCAAAACGTTCCTAATGTATACCACCTTCCGCATCTATCAGCAATACGGAGACGAAGTCAATGCATACGAATAACAGACGCCAGCGCAGAGTACGGGGTGAATAGGCATGAAGGCCTTTGCGCCACCCGCTGCTTCCACCAGCCTTTTCTGTCCACAACCACGCGTAGCCGCATATACTGTACTGTATTCCTATATACCCCAAAACGTCCTTGATCGTTGTGGACGACTTCGCTACGAGGGAAACAACTAACCCAACCCCGCCACCCCCCCCCGCCCCCCTTCCCCCCCTTCCGCCCCAATCCACCTTCTCCGAAAAACGAAGGTGTCATCGACAAGAGGGTGTTGGCGAATGAACAACACAATCGCAGCACCCGCCGGTCTCTTTCCACCTTTTGACAACGGGCAGCAAGAAGAGGACGAAAGCCACACGCTCATGAGTGACGGCTAGAGACCCACACACCCCCACCCCCTAAACCCACGTCCACCACAAACACCTGGCGGACAACGAATAGATATAAGGTAATCAGCCGGTCATTTTCTACTACTTCAAAGCAGCAACAACAGCATAGAATCTGTACCCACGGTCTGGCAGGAAGAATAGATATTGCCAAGTAGCCGTTTAGCAGGCGGCCCAAGAAGCCGTTTACGTCCAGCCATGTAGCTAACGTCGCGTGCCATTCGAGTCACTTGTTGAAGACCACACCATGCAAGCGTTCCACTTGTTTGCATGGAATGTTTTCACTACTGACACGTTCTGTGCCGTGCCCTTGCCGTCGCTGCAGCGGACGTCCTGGTCGCTTACCCACCCGACCGTGATGCTGGAAATACCGTTATCCCACGCGGAGCCAAGCCCTACGAAGCGCAACAACTCCGGCTGCTGTTTTCTACCCATTACACGCACGGACACTTCATAGTGACTCTGAGGTGCGGCATCATCGCGGGGTTTGGTCCGTTGTGGGAACACGAGGGGATGGAGGTCGTGGCCGGTTGCCTGGACTCCATCTAATCCTAACCCCGCCAGCCGGCCGGAATTGATCTTCTACGACAAGGGCTGTGCTCTACGGCGCTACCGCTTGAATCATCCCGACGACTCCTGACTGGGAACTCCTCCACGTATTGCCTAGTTTTCTTCTCTGTTGACAAAGCGGTCGCTTCAGTCGTTAACCCTGCCAACTAGACCGTCGGCAATACGGATGACGACATAGACTCCCAAAATTCCACGAAAGGCTGCTTGCGCAAGTTTGAACGAAGGCGAGAGCTTCGTTGGGAGCACAGCAGACCGAGGAACGGCTCCTTGTTCCTACTGTAGATTCGCGATTCTCAGGTGGTACCTCGCCTACGACGTTCATATGCGGCGTTAAACGACATGACCACACGCCTTCACCGTTCCTTTCACGCAGACCCGACATAATTACCCAGAGGACTTAAAAGGCGAAATATAACTTTGTGTCAACACGACGACGACTTAATCTGCACCGTGGTTGTTGCTCCATTTTGTCAGGGTTCGGGCACATTGTCAAGCAGGTGCCTCGATTGCTGGCGGAGTTCTTCCTTTACCAGTGCGTTTTGGTGAGAAACGAGTGCCTCTTGGCTAGGACCTTGCTTGACAAAACTCCAACCTTCAACAATTTAGCATTGGAGGCTGAGGACGTCCTCCTTGCAGTGTGCGGGCGGGGTGGGGGCCCAAGTACCATTGAGCGTAGGGAGGTGGCGAGTGCTATGATCAGGAAACGCCACGCACATGATTCCCAGGGAGTAGGGGGGACAAGGGTTGGGGTGTGGGGCGGTGGGCGGGGAAGGGCGGATAGCAGGACAAGGGGTGGATGAAACTCTCTGGGGGTGGCGTGCTTAGCAGCGAAGAAACTATAGCAATTGTGACGTAAATAGGTAGTATTCGATGTCCGGTCTAGCCTCCCCTTGACGGTGTGGTGCCCCCGGACCTACAAATCGCCGTCGACAGGTCGCACGCTGAGGGTGGTTTAGGAGTGGCACATGAGCCGCTTGCACTGGGGAGTTTTAAGGGCTCGGAACGCCCATACCTTAGCCTGTAACGTGTACAGCCTAAGTTAGGGCATGGTTGCATAACGTCCGGCGCCGCGTCATGACGTCAAACAATACTTTCGAGCGGAACCTGAGTCATCAACGGAGCGGGGACGTGGTTCACACAGAACCACTGATGATGTTCACCACACGAGTTCGAATATTTAAAAAACAATAAACCGAACATACACAGTGGGAACATGTAGGGCGAAAACGACCTGAGAAACAGTCGGCAAAATGATAGTCTGAGTCGGCGAGCTTTAACGTCTGCGACAGACAACGATAGAGGAGACGAGCAACTGCGCCATGAAATGCCAACGGCGGGCGCCTGTGAGGCGCTCTGACCCACACTCTCGTCACAGTGTAAAGAACACGGCCGTGATATGTGGCTGGCGCAAGCCGGGCGTGTGATAGAAACAAATTTGGGCGCTGATGTGTAGAAAATAGGCAACAAATTGTCCTTCCGTACCGTTTTCACAACAGGAGCGGCACGGGGGTATCTTCGCACGATGTCCTCTTGCAAGAGTTCGGAAAATATACTTAGCAGCATCGCGTTTCCATTGTTATCGGTATTGCGACCGATTTTGGTATGGTGGCGTCAGTCGCGGGCAGGGAGCGTGAGGTTGGAAGCACCCTATCACGCCGAAATCGATGCTGAGGAAGAAGGGGTTTTGTCCGCGCAGTATCCGCGCTTACAAACGGGTGGGGCGCCGGAGCCCAACGTAACGCACACAATCGAGTACATTAAACACGAAATAATCGAAAGACATCACCAGACAGGATAGAACCAAGTATAATTTGATGTGGCTGGCCAGTAACGCTTCCGGGCCTGCTGGCGGGCCGTTCATAGTTTTGTTACCTGCTAGAGGGCGTTTCAAACTTTTTGACGCTGGTCCATCTGACTTCCGTTTATAGGGTGGGCTTTTCGTATTATATTGAACGTCACAGCTGGCGTTCCCTTGCAGGTTCGGGCACAGCTACTGTCCTTCTGTGCCGACAGCTGATGTTTTAGATGGAGGCGGCCAAGGTACACCTTGCATTTGTTTTTGAAGTATGCGTCAGACCTACCAACCTTCACCTTTTGTTTGACCACTCGCAACTAACTCTGTCTTTCTCGAACTGGTGGGACAGCATGCAGAGATAACACAGTGCAGCGTGCACAAAAACAGTGCGAATACCATAATACTCTCGCCCCATCGTGTGGCATCACTTGAATACTCCTGTGTGGAGCTCTGCCGCGCATGGTCAATCAGTATGTCTCTCTGGGTGTGCCGATGCCGGTATCCGGTTCGATTTGTGTTTGTTGGTTGACCTCTCTCGTGCCAGCTGCATCACAGCAGCCGGCAGCCAGTCAGTACACTACCGACTGGTAGAATTGTGGCCTCGAGCAAACCTTACCTCGGCCGACTCTAATGGTACTCGTAAGGGCGAAAAATAGATTGGAAATAATGAATAATAATTTACTCCCACGGAAGCATTAAAAACTAAACCCCATGGAAGTTCGTGGAAGCTTTCGTGGAAGGTAATTCCACGCAAGTTTCCTTTTTACTTCTATGACAAGTTGGCATGTAAGCAAAATGAAAACCTCTTTCATGGATGTGTTATTACTTTATAAAGTGTTAATTTCTTCCACCAAAGGTTCAATGGAAGTGGGTTTCCGTGGGAGCTGTCGTGGAAGCCGCTCAGATTCCGTGCAAACTGCGGAAGCTTACGTGGAAGTAAAAAGTAAAATTCGGTGGATGCAACTTCCAATCCTTCCTGGGAGCAACTTTCAAAGCTTTCACGGAAGCCTTTCGTGAAAGCTTTTCGTGAAAGCCAGTGAGCTTCCGACCTTCCGTGGAAACTGCCGCTTGCTTCCATGGAAATAAAACGTAACCATCTTTGGAAGTGTTTTTGTGGAAGCTTTCGAATCCGTGGACGTTTTCGTGGAAGCTTTTGTGGAAGCTTCCGTGGAAGCTTTCCCGCCCACTTTCCGTGGAATATTTTGTCTGACGTTCCGGAATGTTTTTGTCCGATCTTTCGTGAAAGCTGCCGCTTGCTTCCATGGAACTAAAACGTTAAACTCCGTGGAAATGCTTTCGTGGAAGCTTTCTAATCAGTTGAAGCTTTCGTGGAAGCTCCCGGGGAAGTTACTTCCATCCAAGTTTTCGAGGAAGTTACTCCCGTGGAAGCTTTGGGAGAAGCTACTTCCATGGAAGCTTTCGTGGAAGTTACTTCCGTGGAAGCTTTCGTGGGAGCTACTTCCGTGGAAGCTTTCGTGGGAGTTACTGGTGTAGAAGCTTTCGTGGGAGTTACTTCCGTGGAAGCTTTGGTGGAACCGTGGAAGCTTACGTCGAAGCTTCCGTGGGTGTTACGAAGGAGTCCGTGGACGCTTCCATGGAAGTTACGAAGGCTTCCGTGGAAGTTATTCCCATGGCTTCGTGAAAGTTACTTCCATGAAAGCTTTCGTTGGAGTTTCTTCCATGGATGCTTTCGTAGAAGCTTTCGTGAAAGTTACTTCCATGGGAGCTTTCGTGGAAGCTTCCGTAAATGTTACTTCCATGGAAGCTTCCGTGGACGCTTCGGTGGAAGTTACAAAGGCTTTCGTGGAAGTAACTTCTATGGAAGCTTTCGTAAAAGTTACGTCCATGGAAGCTTAGCTTTCGTGGGAGGTATTTCCATGAACGCTTCCGTGGAAGTTACGAAGGCTTCTGTGGAAATTACCTGCATGGAAGCTTTCGTGGAAGCTTTCGTGGAAGCTTTCTTGAAAGTTACTTCCATTATAGCTTTCGCGGAAGCTTCTGTGGAAGTTAAATCTATGAGAAATTTCGTGGAAGCTTTCGTGGAAGCTTTCGCGCAAGTTACTCCCGTGGACATTTCCATGGAAGCTTTCGTGGATGTTACGAAAGCTTCCGTGGATGTTGAAGCTGCCGTGGAAGCTTTGGTGGAAGTTACTTCCATAAGAGCTTCCATGCAAGCTTTCGTGGAAGCTTCCGTTGAACTACTTCTTCCGTGGAAGCTTTCATGGAAGCTTTGGTGGAAGCTTTCGTGTGAGTTACTTCGGTGGAAGCTTCCACGGAAGCTTTCGTGGAAGATTTTTTGAAATTTACTTCCATGGAAGTTTCCATGGAAGCTCTCGTGGAACTTACTTCCATGGAAGCTTGCGTGGAAGCTTTCTTGGAAGCTTCCGTGGAAGCTCCCATATCTTCCATGAAAGCTTCCATGAAAGCTTCCACCGCTTCCATACCTTCCATGGAAGTTTCCATGAAAGCGGCTTCCACGCACAATGCAAGTAGTGCAGAAGATCGTATCATGAGCCCAAAGGTATAACTACACATTGGTTTTCGTCCTAATCCCTTGTACGATGATAATGGGTATTATGTAGAATACGGACCGATATGATATATCATGATATCGGATGTAGGAGTACACGTATGTTGGTTCCTCGTGAACTAGCCGGAGTAGTTAGCTGGTGGAGGCATGTGGCGCCCCTGCGATTCGATCTGTCTTCCGCGAGGATCGTTGGCCGTTCGATACGGGCCATCTGGGCTGGCGGTCAGGAGGCGAGGCTCTCGATTGCCCTAACCAACGATGGGATGTAGTATGGGGTATTATTTTACCGCTTGCTGCTGTTGTTTTGGATTCCGTATCTTTGTTTGGATATCGTGAGCCCAAATGTGTAGTTTAACTGTATTGGTTTTTGTCCTAATCCTTTTTGCGATGACAATGGGTATTACGTAGGATACGGACCGATATGATATGGTACGATACCACATCACACATGGCCAAGCGGCTACCCCCCAAAAACCCCTCCAAAGACAAGATCGCCCTCTGGGGGGCATTCACACTCCAGAGCTTGAAAAATGAAGCCCTCTGCAGAAGGTCTATAGTTCCCGTATCCTCTGGAGCCTGTTACACTGAAAGTAACCTGTAGAGCTTGACTAGTACCGTCCTCTGGAAGATGTAGGGAAATACGATGCGCTGAGCAGTCCATTGAGACTACAACCTTCTAGAGGGTTAAACAATATGCTCTCTGATGTAGGTAGACAAGTTGGTATCCTCTGGGGGCGTTTACACTGATATTTGTCTGTAGAGCGTGACTTCTATCGCCCCCTGGAGGATGTATAGAGTATTGAGATACGCTGCGGAGGCCAGTAACACTACATCCCTCTATAGGGTTACACATTACGCCCTCTGCAGGGGGTGGGTTAGCGTGCATCCTCTGGAGTCTTAAGCATACAAAATTCTACGAAAGGCCATCAAATGTGAGATGCTTTCGTGGGGCCTTGGCACGTCTCCATTTAGAGGGTGACTGGCACATACCCTGTGTAATGCTTTGGTAACTGCTCTGACCTGTGGTGGGGATCTTACCGACGTTCTTCCAGAGGCTTTTTTCGCAAGGCCTCCACAGCGTTTGACCGCAAAGGACCCCTGTACCTGGCACAGCAGCGCTACATCAGTGAGTATTCCTATCTGTTACGAGAGGAGCCCCTTCAGCGTGTGTTCCGGGTTCGGAGCAACAGGTAGTACAACGGTAGGTGTATCAACGTATCATGTGTGTACTGCAAAAACAAAATGACGAGTTTGTACGTCGTGAATATGGCCCCGTCTCTCATCGCTCACCGCGACGCGCACTGGTTATGCTATTCAGTAGTTCTGAAGAGCGTGACCAGCCCAACCTCGGCATGGTAGCGGGAGAAAGAGGACGCATATCATGATACAACGGACACAGCTATTCCGAAAACTCCGTTCCAAACAAAAAAGGCAAAAAGGAAATTTCTCGGACTTTACACCTACGTGCATACAGCAGGATACACTACCCCTCAGGTATTATACTGTACCTGGTACGTACCAGATACAGGCTCACTTACAACTTCCCGCCCTCTGCCCTCTCGGGGTCAGAGCTGGGTAGGGACTACATGCCGCAGGCCCCGACAGCCGAAGGCTTGAATTTGAAACTTGAGAGGCCCCCTCTTTTAAAAACCATTTATTTTTATACTACGAAACCCCGTTTTCGGAACTGCATGTAGTCGCTTTCGTCAAATCGCAATCATAATCGCCGGCGGTCAGCGAGGACAGACGACATTTTATGCAGTGGGTCAGGGTCACTCGCGCGAGTGACTCCCTAGTTCCTTGAGGCCATAGGCTTTCGCGACTGGTTTTTGTTTTCGGTATGGATCTCCAATGGGATGGTGTCGCGCCGCCAAGTAAACCGCCTCAATTATTTTCGTCAGTACGGTAAAGAGTCGAGTACGATGGTATGATAGCTCAGATCCGGTAGCGAAAAACAGGGTGGTACCCTCCCCACCGCAGACTTGGCCAAACCCTCTGGGGGGCAATAGACTATACAGTGATGAAAACCGTGATTTCGACAAACTCATCAAGCTTCTATCCATAACTCATCAAGCTTCTATCCATTGCGTGAACGCGTAGCAGTGCGAGCAGGAATTTGCCGTACCGGTCCTGTACGGCCCCTTCCTCTGTTGTACTCCTGACACCATTTTCGTCAATTCCCAATCAGCCGCGCCCGATGCTATATTTGTCAAGGTTTCCTTTTGAAACCTCAACGGGCACGTTAACGATGAACACATTTCCCAAATCAAACAGGCGCAATACTTGCTGAGTAGGAACCCCAAGATATCGAGGGACCGTGTGTGACTCGGGCATATGCTTGGTGTAATTTTTGCGTCCGCCTTGATCGTGGTTAGGAAGTAAGCAACCTTCATATAGCGACTGTTCAGGGTTTCCTGAAGGCCAGGTCGGTTTGCCTTGGCAGTCAATTGTTGGCATTACGAAATGATTGCCTTGTTCTCCTTGGTAATATTCTGTCAGAGATGTGCAGATCTGAGAAAGGGTGTTCGATTTTTTCTCTACAACCGATGGCGGATTGTGCCGATATCACGTTGTTAGCCAATCAAACTCGGAGATTGTTAGCCAATCAAACACGGAGATTGTTAGCCAATCAAACACGGGGATTGTTAAACAATCAAACACGGAGATTGACCCTTTACAGATGAATTTTGTTTGTTTTTCGTTATGTCGACAATTGACGTTACTGCTGAGTCGCTAGGTTGTGTTTAGGTTGTCTGATCTGATACTCCCTATCGGGGGCACTTGAATATGTGAACCACAACTAGTACAAGGCTATCGTCTATACTCTGCACGACCCTCGACCTCATGGTCGATAGAGCTACCTTCGGCAAGGCAGGTGGGTTAAAAACCACGTTTAAAAACTAGTCGCGCGCGCAGCTAGTTCTCTTTAACGTTGTCGAGATATCGCACAGTATGAGCACACCAACAACAACGTTAGAGGTCACACTGGTTAGACATGTGTCCCTGTTAGGGATTTTACATACACTGACATATGCTCATCACATAAGATGTCAGGCGGACATAGACTCGATGATTGACGCTTCTGCGTCTCGTCGGCGGGTTGTGTGCAGGTTGTTGGATTTTATGCACCGTTACCGTGGGATGTCTCTCCGGCCTCGCCAACCTCCCCAACCTCTCAACCCACTCAACTCAAGACTAGCGTCCATGACGTTTATTCTTGTGCGCCCACACCCATCAATTAAACTAATTTTTGGGTTAGACGAGGCCTCCTGCCCCAGCCTGCGGCCCTTCCCATATTTCACTTTTGTCAAATGTACTCTCCATTTCCCACTGGACTGGGGTCGTCTAGCTCACCGAAACGTTTTTTAGCTCTATAGACTAGCATACGGCAGCGTGCAGGCGGCGGCCTACTCCTCAAACCTCTCATCCTCATGGTCTATTGAGCTAATTTCGGCGGGGTTCTACTACTGGGAATGGATCTGCCGCCCACCCATAGTGTGTATGCACACCCGATATGTGAACAGCCGACACACAGATGTCGGGTTTGATATGCAGTCTATCGGTTCATGAACACGACGTCACTGGCTACCGTAACGTAGGTCCCGGTTCACGTGCGAAACGTGTTGACACCTACCAGGTACGGTGCGCTACAGAAAATCAACATTTTTATCTGCGTCTCGTCCAACGAACCGTCTTAATACTTTTTCGGGCAGTGACAGGTACTGCAGCCTTAATACCCGAACGGACATGCGACGTGCACGGATCCTCACACAATGCATCGTTGCACGAACCCCGACTCGAAACGCCCATGCACGAACCCCGCCCCGATACGGGCACCGTGTGATAGCTCCTAGCTACTGTACTTCGAATTTATATCGAATATAAACGTGTATGCAGGCCATAGAGGTTGGTCCCGGCCCCCTGGCATCAGTCGGGGAGATCCATGAGATATTGCACCTCCATTAATTTTGGCCCTGATGTGGTGATCGCCTCCTCTTCTTTCAAAACCAATGCAATTGTTTTCGGCAATGAAGGACAGCACCTGCACTGTCACGAAAACATCAGAAAGCGGGGATGTGAATCAATTTATATATCTGGGGAAGACGATCAAACAATTAATCATCATCTTAATACCATTAATAACAATAACAATAGCAATGACAATAAATAGTAAAACATAAAACATTAACAACAATGACGATAATATTAGTACTAACACTGACAATACTGTTGTCTTATTGTTGCTGAGGTGTCTGACGTATGTAGTATCCGGTGTTCGAAGTATGTCCAACAGTTTTCTATAGACCATGCATGCGGAGCTGCGGGGTCACGTATGCCACGAATGACAACAGGGCAACGGCCGACATGTAGTACTTCAAGTAAGAATGATGATAATTTACACGTTTTCTCATCTCCCCGCACGATGGCGCCCCGGGTATCGAGAGTTTTCTCCCCGTGAACCAGCCGACGCACTGCCATCTGTTGTATCGATTAAGTACTGCTGATATTCTATCGTAGCATTGGTGCGCACCATGGAGGGATGTTATCGTATAAAAAATGAAAATATGCACTTCACCAGCTGTGAGATCGACCAAAACAGATTTTGATCAAAACTCAGCTTTGCAATTTGCGTAGTGGTGCTTCGATCGCGCGTGTTACGGGGTGTGCGTATGCCCTAGTGTAGGACACAGGTCGGTGAATCCCCCTGTTGATGCCAGGGTCAACAGGATTTGCTACCTACCGTGGGATGACATTAAGGTGCACCACAATTTTCCGATACTATATACATTATATACCGAACCCAAAAGACTGCCTCCTAAAATTGCGAAATGTCAACCAGGTTTTGAGCCACGCATAGACTGCCTCCTAAAAGTACCAAATGGCAACCAGGTTTTGAGCCACGCATGACCTAACTACACAATTAACGACCATTAAAAAGTCCAGCGCACATTGACCGCCCAGGCAGAGACTTAGTCGAGGAGAATCGCCGGTCGAAAATTAGGACGCGCATGCTACGATAGACGTCGTAGCATTTTCTCGGCAAATATCTTTTCCGAATGTGACGGGGCGACATCGTCGGCAAAACATTACTGCTTCGCAATGTCAACGATTTTTGTTCCGCTACTACTGGTATTTTGAAGGGACGCGTGCGCAACACGCCTTTTTCTGGAGTTTCCTTAATTTGAGGGCTCAAGATCTCTCCAAAAAACCTGATTTGGTTCAAGCCAAGCCTGCCATTGGATGCAGAATCTCATGGCCGAGGTACACAGCAACAATCACGCTGACGAATGGCCTGTTTCCGATGATTTTGGGTTGTAAGCAGCCCCTTCATTCACGAACTATTTGAGACGAAAAGTGGTATCTCCATCGTAGCGCACCTCTTGATCTTTTGGGTTTCGTGATCGGGTTGCAGTTGTGAGTTTAAACCAATGGCAAGGTAGGGGGACACGTTATTTTTACCGCCTTTTGGGCACTATTTGTTTCAGTGGCTCGGTGTCATGTCACTCGCGCGAGTGACCCACCCCCCTGTTGTTTCGTTATATATCACTGTTCAACATCATTCTCCATATTATTACTAATACGACAAGGGATGGTTTTATCTAGGCTGCACCAAAAAAATGCCGAATAATGTTTTTTTGTCAGTGAGGTACAGAGTCACTCGCGCGAGTATGATAGTATGATAGTATGATAGTATGATAGCATGATGCTATGATAGTATGATATTATGATATTATGATATTATGATTGTATGATCGTATGATATTATGATAGTACGATAGTATGATAGTATGATAGTATGGTGATATGATAAAAGTATGATAGTAATAGTATAATAGTATGAGAGCATGATAGCATGATCGTATGATCGTATGATGGTATGATCGTATGATAGTATGATATTATGATAGTACGATAGTATAATAGTATAATAGTACGATAGTATGATAGTGTGACAGTATGATAGTATGATAGCATGATAGTATGATAGTGTGACAGTATGATAGTGTGACAGTATGATAGTGTGACAGTATGATAGTATGACATGGTATAATAGTATGATAGTATGATATGATACGATATGATAGCTCAGACCCGGTAGTGACAATTGGGGGTATGGTACGACAATACCGTAACCTTGATTTTTAGTCTGATAATGAGTCATTTTCGGAGTGAGGCATGATCATGGCTCCTTCATGGGGGACACATTTGGGGACTTTTTCTTGCAGGGTCTCGGTTCCACTCGGGCGGGTGACCTCTCTTTTCCTTCGCCATTATAAACCTTTCATGGGGTTAACGTTATAAACCTTTCATGGGGTTAACATTATAAACCTTTCATGGGGTTAACATTATAAACCTTTTATGGGGTTAACATCATAAACCTTTCATGGGGTTAACATTCGCGAAATGAATCTGCAATGGATGTAAAGCTCCGCTGCGCCAAAATTAAAGTCTATAGGCCAGTTATCCGTAAGATACAGAGTCACTGGCTCGCGCCAGCGGCTCAAACCTAGCAGTGAAAATCGGGGTATGATACTACATTACCGTAGCCTTGCTCAAGCCTCAGGCTACGGTAGGGGGAAAGGGAGGTCCCTTTGGGTGGGTGGCTTTTTTTGCAGTGGCTAGAGGGGTTACTCGCGCGAGCAACCCCGCCATCCATGTGGGGTCATTCTTTTTCGTGCTATCTAGTATGTGTGGTAACAATCCGCAGTGGAATTATAAGCTACGCTATGACAAAAAAACTACCTGCAGCAAATTTTTCCCCGTGAGGTGTGGAGTGACTCGTGCGGGTGGTGAAAAGCCGATAGCGCACATGGGGGTATCGTACTCCAACACCGTCCCTTTGAAATCAAGCCACCGCCCTCAGGAGCAAAATTGCCGGACTCTACCCCAGCACGCGCCACAGCTTGATATCCAAAACGCACTGCGTCCGTTCTTCAGTTCTATGTGTGGTTTACAGCGAAAGAAAGAACAAGCAAAATAACCCGTTAGACGCGTCTTACGATATAGGTGCAAAACATTTTTTTCCCCTAATGTTCCTCACTTTCGGAGGTTAAGACATGATACACATGTCCCTCTCAACCCAAAAACTGACTTGGACAAGAATAAAACTGCCATGATCCCGGATGGAAAATTCCATGGCCTAGGTATACGACGAGAATCATCCACAAAAAATGTCGTATTTCCGACGAGTTTGGGTTAAGGAGCCCGGTCATTCAGAAAAAAATTTCGCCCCCAAAAAGGTATACCTCTATCATCGCACGTGTCACTCGAACGAATGCCACCAAAGCACGAGACAATATGGCTCGGAAGCAGTCACCTTTTTGCCGCGTTATGCAGAGGCCTCCTGGTCGATCACCAGCTGCTTGAAAATCCTTATGTACTCGGATGTACTGTGGTCGCTGATGTCCTCCTCGAAGTCCAGTTTCATGTAGGCGTCGTAGCGGCCCAAAAACTGGTCCCATGCGGTCATGGGCTTGATTTGGCCACTGCAGCAAAGAGGACAACGCAGGATATTACGGTCAGAAGATGCCAGTAAATGCATATCAAAACGATACGGAGCCGGAAGTGTGTGCAGAATACCGTCAGGATGTGGTTACAGAAGGATCACGGCCCTTACGGTGAGTTCAAAGCGAGACCGTAAGGACCCCCCCTAAGTTGTTCCCACAGGATCGTAGGCTAGACCACCCCGCTGCAGAAGGTGCATGCTACAAGAGGGGTATGGTGCCGGTGGCTGGACTAGTTCCGTATCAAACGGGTTTCCTTTACCCCAACTCGTCGCACGTGCCCTTTTAATTGTTTTCAAAATTCGTTCGTTGCATACCTACAATCACGCCTAGAAGCCATCGGACTGCTACTCGGGTTGGTGTTTACACCTCGTGAACCTAAGACCCTGAAGTGCTGGGGACGCTCGAAGAAAGTAGGATGCTCTTAGGGTAGCATCCGTCACATGGACAGGCAAGTTATGTCGTCATACAAGCGGGGTCATCAAGGCATGTGTACGCAGCGTAAAAGCTATAGTCTAGATCTCCCTCTGCGCTTTTGATAGATGTGCACTCCATACCGCTGAGTCATCACATCAACACCACAACACTAACGTTTCATATGCATCACACAGTCGCGCCGAGTGAGGTAGATGGATGCCCACCATGTGTGGTAGATATGCCCGATAGCCACTCAGGCGCCAGTAAGAGCTGATACCGTTATTGCTCAGGGTTTATGATGTCAAACACAGTTATGCCGTCACAAGCGGTTTATATGTCGCCCGACATATCTCCGATCCCCATTTGACTATAGGGTGAGTTATCCTCAACATGTAGTGCATGTTGAATAGTTACGATTGCTCGCGATAGTGCTGTGAATTTCTTGACCCAGAGTAGGGGCAGTAAATATGCAGAGTAGTGGCGGTAGCCGTCACAACACCTATGTTTACGGCCGGCACACATCGGCACACACCGGGGGGTCACTACTGTATCTAGAACTCCGCGAAGATCTGGGGGGCTTAAATCATGTTGCAGGGTGGGAGCTGTACGATCTGGACGATCGAACACATGGTTTCTGTGTTGGATATGGTTCAATGAACAGAAAGGCCACCAGAAAGGTTTTTAACACATACATGTCGGGCAGATCGCCGACGACCGCGTACTTGGTTTATCTGGATATTTCAGAGAATATATTTGTATGGTCCTATATACCGGCTTGTGGTAACATAACAAGCTAACTTAACTTGGCTATGCAACAACAAAATACCTCAACGACAGAATAATACAATAATGCTCAAGATTGCTTGCAGACGTTGTCAACTCGTTTCTCAAGTCAGGGGTGTAGCATTTTTTTGGTGAGCGACACAGATAGACATCTTCTAGCGAAGAGCCTCTGAAAAAATTGGCTGATAGCCCAATCATGGCACGGGTATTGCTCACTGGCGGTCGAGATAAACCTCAGTTCCCGCGTGCTCGAAGGGGGGAGGCACCATACGCGGGACGATGTCGTTGTTGTTCCTGCAGCGGAAATGCTTGTCCTTCATGGCGGTGCCGTGGTTAATCTTCTCGTCGAAGTGCTTGGATAGCTGGCCGTCAAATACCCTGAAAAGCAAAATGAATTCACCGGTGGCAGTGAACGGTCGAGATGTTGTCCGTGCCTACAACGTGGCGGACGTGAGTCGTCTTGGCACACAGCAGTACTGTACACGCTACCATACCCGTGCTATGATACGATAGAGGTGCCCCATGTTTGGTTTAGGTTTCTTCCATTGTGGAGCTTAATATCGCTGCCAAAAACTGATTTGGAGAAACACAAAACTGCTACCGGATGAAAACTCCGTTGGCTGAAACGAGCATTGAATGACACGAGTGCTCCTTAAGCCCAAAATAATCAGAAAGCCGTTTCTTGTTCTTGAATTATATTCGTTTATGGAGTCTAGCCAATGGGTTTGTTGTTCGTTTGTCGTTCATTCGGAGATTAAAGTTTTTCAGTCAAAAAACGTTTTAGGACGGGGTATAGAGGTCCTTGCAGGGCAAAGATCGTTGCAACTTGTACTGTAGAATGTGTATGTATGTTCAATGGATCGCCAAACCAACAACGGATGTAGAGAACAGTGTATCGTAGCCACTCTCGCTATTAACATTAAATATTGGCTCGCCGCTGCTGAAAAATGAGGCCCTCACAGTCACCCCCCGCCCTCTCCTACCGACTAATGCTATACACGATGGGGAAAACCCTTATTCGCGAAAATGTTTCCTGAACGGCGGGGCCCCTTAAACTAAAATCGTGTCAAGTGACATTTTCTTCCCTGGTACGTAATCCATTTTTTGATACCTAGGCCATGGGACGTTTCGTCCGGGTGTACATCTAATTAAGGTCAAAGTCAAATTTCGGGTGTGGTATAGAGGTCCTCATACGGAGCCTCCGAGAACGAAGCGAGTGCACCTCTATTATGGAAGGCGTTTCGCGCAGTACCTGGGGCTGCCGACTGTGTAAATCCCGGAAACGTTGATGTCGTGTTCGAACACCAGTCGGGCTCCAGCGATGGTGGCCAGGGCTGCCCCGAGAGAGTGCCCGGAGACGTAGAGTTTGCGGTTCTTGCCCTCCTCGTTGATGAGCATTTTGATCGTCTCCAGCATGCCATCGTTGCCGCCCCAGACCGTGTTCACTCCGTCATCGAACCCCTGCAAACAGCGGTTTGCGAGAAGGCGACGTGGGAGGTTTCAGCGGATAGCAACTCGGCTTGCATCAAAATATATGACGCTATGGGTCTGACGAGTGTTTTAATCGTTTCCTGCACGATGTGGTCTCGCTGTTCGGTGCTGTGTTTACTCTATTGATTGCCGAACCCTTGCTACACCGGAACATAGCTTCAGCTAGACCATAGATGTTGCCAAATTGTGTTTCCAAGGATTCAAAAATCGTACCAGTAAGTCACACCAATGATAGGAAATGAGGGTAATGGGCTTAGTTTCAGGGGGAGGAGTCATCCCACGGTAATGGGCGCAGCAGATTCCAAGAACTTTCTGAGCTCCCAACATGAGGATCTAGCCCAACATCTCACCCGCCCGAAACATTACCTCGAAGACATTCGGTCGCGCAACCCCGCCAACATGTCTATGCGCGATTTTCTTAAAACAAACATACTCGTAAAATCATCACTCTAATTGATGGTTCCACGCCTGAGAAAACTCAATCGGAATATCGTGTTATGATAGAAGTACCTATTTTGGCTGTTTGTTTCCTTTCTGATTGGCGGGCTTCTTGACCGAACATTTCCGGAATGTCATCCATATTTTCTTTTTTGCTTTTGTATGCCTAGGCCATCGCATCGTTTATCTGATTTGAAATTTCAGCATCTTCGAATGCAGTTTTCGCCCCAGAAGGCGTATAAAGCTCCTCCATAGGTCATGAGCCTCGGCATACACGCATCGTGCACGTCTACCGTAGGACGTGTCACCGATAAAAAAACAACTTCGCCTAAAATATGCAAACTCCACCGCACTGCAGAGAGATGACTCGGCGTTCGCACTTACTTCAGGGAGGCTTGAGATTGCGGTTTTTCGGTTTCAAGTGTGCGATATCCATCGCCACCATAAGTTGATTCGCCGCACCTCGCCAACAATGCGAACAGATAAGTTCTGTTTAAGTGAGGTACCGAGTCTACCGCGCACGAGTGGCCTATGGTCGGCAGTGAAAACTGGGATACCTCTCCTATCGTAGCCGTCGTGACGCATGCTAAGGCAGAGGTGCACCACGTTTTTTCTAATACTACCCCTCACTTTGGGGGCTCAAGACATCTCCTTCTTAACACCCACATCCGGCGATTTTGTTTATGGAGCCGCGTCATTCAGAAATAATTTCAGATTAAATGTGCCGCCTCTGTCGTAGCACGCGTCTCGTCAGGATTACCTGTAGGTGGTGGAGCCATCACTGTGTTCAACTTTTGAAAATCGTTCCACTTTCGCGATCGTAAGGACGAGTTATATGCTGTGCGCAAGAATAGAATGGAGGAAGAAGCGGGAGGGCTGCGGCCAATGGCCTGGGGTGGGAGTGTTGAGGAGGATCAGGGTAGACTAGTACGTGAAATGAACCCATGTATGGGGAAATAAAATGGTAGAAACCATGTGAAGATGTGAGGAGAGGAACTAGGGGAGTGGACGACAAAACGTCATAGATACCACTGTTTTTCGTGGAAGGATATTCGACTTACATCGGAACGTCATCTACGCTATATTGTGTGACGGCCAAAATAATAACAATATTAAAGGATAATACATGTTCTATATAATCCTAATACGTTGAATATATTATTGGAAAAGCGAGCTCAAGGTACCAGTTGGCATGTATGTCGTAACTCCGCTTACATCAAAACTAGGAACACTTTGGACTTGACCAACTACTTTTTTATTCGTTTCCAACATACATGCCCAGGTCAGCGCGTCGGGCTGTGATGGTTGATCTCCATGACGGAACCCCTCCGACCGAAGGATTTCGAGACGGGCAATGCTGCACCGAATGGGATTCCGAGGGGCACATCAAGGAAAGGCGGAAATGGATTTGTAGACATTACGAAAGACGGCATGAATGACTCTCCTTGGTAGCTAGGCGTACCTTTTACCACTGTAGGCCCGGTTCTCACGCAATACACTGGAAATTAGACCCAAGACCAACACGGGGTCCGAAAGGACTACATTTCGTAGCAGTGACATGGATTCTGGTTTCACATGTGGTTCTTTCTGTTATCGCCCTTCGGCTGGGGGGCGAGACTTGAGGCAATGATTGAGGGGGGCTCGCCCCATGATCTCATACAAACGAGCTCCTAGATGTTGGAACAAATTTAGTTCTAATGTCGGGTCCCTCTAGACGCATGCTACGGTGGAGGAAAAAACGTTTTTTTTCCTAATACTACTCCTCACTTGAAGCCAAAGCTAATAAAACTGCGGTACCAACGGGATAATTTTGGGACCTTTTTGTGCCGTGGCGCGCGGTCACTCGCGCGAATGACCCTCCCACTCCGCTGCGGCGTTGAGCTTGCGTGCTGCATTCACTTTGCTATACGAGTCGGCGTTGGAGTGGTAAGCTACCCCTGCGCCAAAACAATACCCTAAACGTTTTCGCCCGTGAGGTACAGAGTCACTCACTCGAGTGATGAAAACCCTGTAGTGAAAGGGTGGTAAATCATAACATCATCATAACATCCTCATAACATAATCGTAACATCATGAGAACATCATCAGAACATCCCCCCTACTAATGCCGTATCCTTGGTCTTGAGGGCCTTTGGACACCTCCCTACAGCTGATTAGGGGGAAAACAAAACTGCCACTCGATGAATTATCCCACAACCTAAGTGTACAACGAAACAACCCGCAAAAACAGAACAAAAAAATTTCGACGATTTTGTGTGAAGGAGCCCAGCCATTCAAAAACCGTTTCAGGCAGCAAGTGCTACTGCTATTGCCGCAAGCCTCACTGCTTCAATCCAAAAATTAGTGGAGGTTTGTGATGACGGCCACGACAAGGGGGAGGCTCTGAGGCGTGATAAAATCGTGGCAGCGCAAAATATTTTCGTGTGAAAACATTTTCTGAATGACGAGGTTCCTCAACCCTCAACCCGTCGGAGTTGCATCACCCTCATGGCCTAGGTATACACAAAGAAATCACATTGCATTACTTGTACACGAATGGTATTCAGTCGATTTTGAGTTTAGGAAACCCGCCCACTCAAAACATTTTCAGCCGAAACAGCGCCGCCCTTATCAAAGCACTCGTGGTGACTCGTGCCGTTCTTACCATGTGCACATCACAGCCTTCTCCCTTGAGGCCCCACGACTCGTCAACCCTCCTGGGAATGATTTCGATGTTGGTGGCCCAGTCGCTGAGCTCACTGGTGCCGCGGAACACGGCTATGATCACGTCGTCGTTGGCGGCGACGTATGCCTCCGTGTCCTGGATGGCGTCAAAGTACCTCTCCGACGACTCCTCCTTCGGCGCCTTTTGAAGACCAAACACATCAAGAGCAGGGGACGGGGGCACCGTAAATGTCGAGAGCTCCGTTCTACGGTAGCCCCTCCCACTTTTCTTCGACAAAATCGCCGGTTTTTGAGTACCAACTCCCGACCTCATGGTTCGATAGTCCTTTGCAAACAAGACAATTTTGCGAAGATAGTTTATTCGTGGAATTATTCCTCGTGTCGAGCAGCCATGACACGTTCGTTCAAGAATATTGTTTTCTTTGGGGGGGAGGACGTACTCATTTTTTGCCTGCCTTAGTGATTTGACCATTGACCACGTATTCCTTTCGAGACGGAGCACCGTTCCTACCCTAATAGAGCACCCCAAACATATGGGCGCTCATTACGCTTCTTCTTTTTCCATATTCTACATAGAAACTGTTTGCTTATCCTATCCTCGTCCTGCTTCGCCGTCTGCGGCCACCATCTATCTCCTGGGACAGCGATTGTTTTTCTGCTACTCTCTAGTCTACCAAACTCTTCCATGTCAGATACGTCTTTTTTCCTCATCTCCTCCTCTAACGCATCCCGTTCCTCCTTCAATCTTCCAGGTTCTCCTACTACGTGAGTCCTGCTCTCTATTCTTGTGCCACACGGGCACATGTTTGTAGTCTCGTCCTCCTCCTCCTGGCTACTGGTATATAATATTTTTCTTCTTTATGGTACCTGGTTTTTTTGAGGGGTGGGGGCTAGCAAAGAATTAGTCTTCACGTTGTCCCCAAGAGTGTCTCCAACAGCAGCGTAAACGTCATCCTTGTATTCATATTAATAGCAGTGTCGTTTCGACCAAGGCTACGGTGGGGGGGCGCTGCCATTTTCACCACCTCGTTGAAGGCACTCCTACTACGTACCAGTGATTCCGTACCTCACGGAGGAAAACCATTTGTTTGTTCGACTGATTCTACGATATCTCCCCCCCACAAAACCAGCGACTTTGTTTAACGAACGTTTCATGGCCGCTAATCACGAGGAAGGATGCCATTTATTAAAACAATATCTTCAAGTAATTTATTGTTCGGAAAGAACTATCGAACTATGACGTCGGGGTGGAAAGGGGCACTATATTTCAGGAGATAGATACGGCTGGGAGCAGGTACTTCGAAACCGGCGATTTCGTTGAAGAAAATCTATGTATGGTGGATACCGTAAAACGACTCATTTGCACAGTTACTGTTACAGTGCAACTTACCATTGAATCTATGTATGGTGGATACCATAGAACGACTCATTTGCACAGTTACTGTTACTGTGCAACTTACTATTGAAGTACGGATTCATATCGCAAAACCATATCAGCACGAAAGCTAACGGCACAGCGAGAAAACGAACAGAGCGGTCGCTCGCGCGGGTGACCGCGAGCCACCGCCAGAACAAATAGCGCCAAAATTGACCTCTCCACCGTAGCCACCGTCCGATGGGATCTTATATGTCTTAAATCGGATACCCCAGAGACTACCGGACGGCGATTGGTACCGTCTCTATTGAGGACACATGCTTCGGTAGAGGAGCACTTTTTTATTTCTAATACACTACTCCTCGTTTGAGGAGATTTACACCTCGCCCAAATCCCTCCCTATACTAACTTCAAGTAAAATTGTCCCCCAAAAGGGTTTCCAGTTGTAAAGGCGTTAAGGAGATTTGACCTCGCCCAAAAATCATTGCGGAGAAAACTAAAGCTGCTGCCGGATATATAGTCTAAGCCCATATGGCCCAGGTACACAAAATTCGTGCGAAAAAAGGACGAAACTCCGGGACGAAACGAAACGCCGACGATTTTGAGTTAAGAAAGCCCGTCATTCGGAAAACGTTTCGTCGAAAATACGCTTTCTCTACAGTACCACGTGTGCAACTGTAGACGTTGATATCACCGGATCGCGTGGGTGTCGAGCTCTTCACACAGACTTCATGTGTTCGCTTAATCCTCTATCTCCGTAACGCCAGCGTTGACTTTTAGAAACGAGCTAAACTTTTCGCCAACCATTATGTTAAAAGTCTTCACTCTCACCTCAAACCAGTGGAAATGTTCGAACCCGAGCCCCGTGACGGTCTCGTTGCCCTGAAAGATGGTTCTAACCTTCTCTCTAGGAGAGTAAGCGACATCACACATCGAGGCGAAAAAGAAGGCGTTTTGGCAGCAAAACATTTCCTGTTCGTGGTCCACCTTCAAGTCCACACTGCGACCGCACACGTATCATAGATAGGGTGGGTTGGCGGTTAGACGCACGTGTGTTTTTGAACCCGTGTCTACGAAGAGGTGGACGCTTTTTCGGGAACGTTCGGCTTGGTCAGTCGACTTTCAGCATAACACTGTTGTGGCCGCACACGTATCATAGAGTAGGTCTCGGGTTACGGTGTCGTTTCCAACAAGAAAACAAGTTTTACGTGAAGCAAGTCAATAAGTGAGTGGCCAGACGTGCCATTTTCCATCTGGGTATTGAATTGCTACGTTGGTTGATTTTTCCGATTTTTTTCCTTGTTAAAGCTGATTTCACGTCCCGGTGTCCCTCGCAGTACGCGGTCTCGCTAAGCGAAGCGAAGCAGCCGTTTTATGGCTGGAATATTCGTCTTGTCACATTTCACCTTTAAACCACACCGCAAACAAACGCACGTGCTGGGGTAGGCTCGTTGCTCTAACCACGGGAAACTAAAGGGGACTCGTCGAACGAGGCTATTACTATTGATAGAAGTATCACGCGATAGCTGTTGCAGTTGTTGGGATTGACGAACAATGTACCTACCTGTCCAATTAAGCTCCTCAAGTGAGGAACTAAAGGTTAGTCACTGATCAGGTCTGACGAGCACAATTTGTTTTTCGACTAGGGCATAAACGCTTGGCCGTGTTGCGCGAACGAATGCCCTCGAAGCCATGTTTCGGGTGATGATGGATGATGATGGATGATGGATGATTGATGTTGAGCTGGCTCCCCATGTTAGGAGCTCAGATAGTTCTTAGAATCCGCTGCTGCACCCACACCCGTGAGGTGTCTCTCGGTCAGACACGTGCTACCATCACAAGGTGCACTTTCATTTTTTTCCAAAGCTCCTGGCCACCAAGGCTACGATAAGAGGGGTACCCCCGTTTGCAGTGTACCGGGTTACAGTTATCATATCACACTCGCACGAGTGACTCAATACCTCACAGGTAATAACACTTTAGGTGATTTTTGTTTGCGCAGCCTAGCGTACCGTTGCATCGCGGATTCATATCGCACAGTTTACAACCACAGAAGTTCAAGACCCCAAAGGTGAGCAGTAGAGTCACTCTCGCGAGCGACGCCCGATCCCCTGCAATCAGAGCCTCCGAACAACACAACCCCCCTATCGTGGCCTTAGTCGGCTTGAGAAGCTATCTTACCTTCTCAACCTACCTTCTCAACAAAAACAAAACTGTTTTTGGGTAAACTTGAGGTTCAATCCGATTACCAAACCCATCGGCTAGGCAGGAAAAAATGTTTATATTGTGAAACAAGAATGGCCTGCTACAGCAGTATTCCCGTCGATTTAAGGTTGAGGAATCACGCCCATCAGAACCAAAGGAAGGCCGAAAAGTGCTATTTTTACCGTAGCAAGCGTCGGGGGAGGTACCCGTATTTTTCACTAACTAGCGGATTTTAGCTGTCACACTCGCACGAGTCACTCCGTTCCTTACTGAAAAAAAAAACTATGAGCGTGTAGGCGATTGTTGCTGGCGCAGCGCAGCTTACCATTCACTCCATTGCGGATTAAAATAATAGCAAAAGTATGTCAGCACGAATACTCACGACCGCGAAAAAAAATGGGTGTTACTCGCGCGAGTGACCCCGAGCCGCCACGGCTAAAAGCGTCCCCAAAAGTGACCCTCTTGGTGCGGTACCCGGGGTCTTATCACAAATCGCGACAAACAATAATACATGGTGATAGTTTCACGAATCGTTGTACGTATGTACGTATGTCATTCAATAAAAATATTTCAAGGACGTCAGCCGTGAACTCGACGAATTTCGGGTCAAAGCTATATTTTTCACGGATCGTGACATAGTTTGTAATTTTTTGTCTCAAGTTTCCTAAAAATGAATGGTTTCACGACCTGTCTCTGTCGCTTATCTCGCTCACCTTGGCTAGGCGAAAGGCGCTTTAGTACGAAAGTTTACCCTGATCAGGTTAAGCTTCAGGCTTCAACCTGTAGCCACACGAAGTGACTGGCTGACTACACATAAAATTGTATTTGCCGCACATGTTGAGCTAGGCCGATAGCGACGAGTACGACGTACACCTTGGGGCAGGCCAAGAAGAAAAACTGCTGAACGAGATCGATCTGTCCAACCTGAAAGAGACAGGGTAATCACCTGGAATCTGATTCGTAAAACGCATAAGATTACAAGGCAACAACAACAACAACAACAACAACAACGACAACAACAACAACAACAACAACGACAACGACAACAACAAACCTAACACCACCGCCAACAAAAAGAACGAAAAGGACGCCAAGGAAATTGCAGTCGCACCCATACTCACGCGCGAAGTCGAAATCCCTGGCCACGCTGTTTCTTGGTGTTATCTTAGGTTACATACTACTCGGTATGGTGCAGTTCGGTGCAACATTTCACCGCACCGCACCACATCGAAATCATTGCTTTGTTATATACCCGCATCAATCATGTCGCTTGTCTCACCGGCCGTGTGGCATTATCAAAAACAACAATCCGGACGTGTACCATATTGGCCATACGCCAAAACAACTCTGGCACTCTGTCAGCGCTGACTGCTTGCTGTACCTCTGCGGGCATGATTTTCCTCTACAGCACTGATCCGACTACAATCCGGGGTTGGAACACCCCCAACTTAACATTGATTCTGTTTCCAATACGCCAGAACCACTGTTGTATGCCGTCAGCGCTGGGTACTTAGGAGAGTGGTCGCCATGTAGTTCTATTATACAATTGATAGCACAATCCGGGGTTTGAATCCCACCAACTCTCTGGGTTATTGCAGGGTGCATGCCCTTAAAGGCTTGTATTTTAAGCTTACTCGTCCGCGGAGGCGAAGACCCTGGTGACGCTGCTGCGGCTCTTTGACTGGACGAAAAATCCGTGTTTGTTGGAAGGCTGAGCGACCGCGGACTGAGGGAATCCCGCGCACCTGTGGCATATTTGATTGTGGGTAACGGGGTCGGAGGAAGACGAGGCGCAAAAACAAAGGCGTGGTGATTATCGGTCAAGGGGTATAAAGACGAGCTTCGAGCTACCGCTAGTTTAATATTGTAGCATACATACCATGGCGCGTACTACGATACAGGTGCACCGCTTTTTTTTTGAGTTTTTTGTATTTGAGAGGAGGTTAAGACCTCTTCCAAAAACTGATTTGGACAAGAATACAGCTGCTCCCGGATGAAAGATATCATGCCCCCAGAAAACGACAAGAATCATGCAAAACAAGATGACATCTTCCCGACGATGCTGGGTCAAGGAGCCCCGTCTAGATCAGAAAAAAAAACCGACGAAAAATGCCACCTCTACCGAAGCATGGTTCCCGTACATACCACAAACACACCACATATGTCTTTGACGTTGGTTCTAGTTTTGGCACCGGTGTTTCGCCGAATATTGTACACTTGAGGTCTACAAATTTTCGGCTCGTCAGGATGGGCTAGTGTTTCGGTATTGCCCCTGGAGAGCCTGTTAATGGCTGCGTGGTGGGTGGCTCTCGGTCGCTACGCGTGCTGCGTTTTACGTGCCCGCTTTTCCCATGGCGGGCGATCGGCGTTACCGTTTTCCCGTGTGTCGACACATCGTTTTTTGAATGGTAGAAACCCTAGACTATAGCCGGTCACCCCGGTGGTCTTGTGGTTATCCACGAAAGCTATTATTCTAGAGTTAATTCTGGGATTCGTATCCCACGTGACTTGGACGTTTGTGACAATTCGCAAAACTGAAAAATCGAAGACATCAACTGTGTTGAGAGCGCGTAGCAGCGTGGGTAGCCACCATTCGATGCGAGTCGACGAGGGGAGAAAGGGCCGCAGTCTTCTCGCGATAGATCACTCAACTGTGTCTCTTACTACTAACAACGCTCCCACGTCCACACCACACTGCCCTCATTCATTTCGCCCTCAAAGCATGGTTTAAATTACGATCCCACAGCTTTCTTCTTTCCTCAGAAGCGCCTTTCGCGCGCAGCACACAAGCTCCTTCAGCTATCGGTACTGTACGATGTTCATCGTGTTCCCTGGGCTCTTGAAGCGTTGCTGAACTGGCCAGCTGCGGGGACAGTAGTAGCTGCTGTGTAGGTGGGTTTACCAGTCGACAGACAAAACGCAATCTACATATAAGGCACGCTCCTCGAGCATCCATCTACATAATAAGCACGCTCCTCGAGCATGGATGTAGACAAGTACATACAGCTAAAGCAGCAGCCGTATAGAGCACGGGCATATAAGCACGCTCCTCGACCGTCGATGTCGACAAGTACATACAGCTGAAGCAGGAACCGTATAGCTAGACCACGGGCTCATGTCGAAAAAACGCGTCGAGAGCGTCAACAGCAGCAGCAGCAGTAGAATAGAGAACCTTCCCAAGCGAGGATGCTCCGCTAAAAATCTCCCATAACACGATAACGAAAGTCTACTATTTGAACTCCCAACTACTATTAATATAATATCGTCACACAATCCGTAATACGCGCGATCGGAGTATCACACACAACTTGCATAGATGAGTTGCGACAAAATATACTAAATACAAGTAATTTTGACCCCCAAAACGGGTTTCCAGTTGTAAAAAAGGGGTTGGGCTTGATTTTTCCCCATCCGCCTAAGGATAAAACAAGAAAAAAAAAAATGGTGAGTTTCGACGATTTTTTCGATCTCAAAGCTGGAGGAGGGTAATTATATTCTTAGATTATTACTATTAGACTATATTTAGACTGGGTCTATATTCTCATAAAAATAGTTGCTGGCGGGCGGTTGTGCTTTTTCCGTATTTTCTCGTGCCGTCCTGTTCCCGCTTTATTTCCAACTGTTTTTTGCTTGCTTTTTCTTTCTTGCTGTGGCTTTCCTTTTTTTTCGTTCCTCTCTTTTCGCCTCAATTAGTATCGTGTCCTGTCGTAATAGCGTGCACCTATTTTTGCCCGCGATGTGATTGTGGTTCACAGTTCACGTGCCGTCCTGTTTGCCTCTTTGAGTTATTTATTCCTTACTTTTTTTTTCTTTCTTGTCGTCGTTTTCTTTTTTGACTTTTCGTTGTAAATATGGTGGTGCTGGCTTCAGTGTTGGATATCGAACTCACATATATTTCGATACGATTATGCCAAACAAATTAGATGACAATAACGATACCGATCGTTATCGAACTGAAAAAACAACAAAGCGATAACGAAAACGAAGAAGGAGGCAAAAACCGGCGCCAATCACCGAATGCTCATCAACGTGATAACCAGTAAATTAAATTTCATACAGCACCACCACCAGCAGTTTCCCAGAATCAACGTATTATTCCCGTTTTGTCTACCAGATACATCGTGTGTTGTGTACAGGGAAAGAAAACATACAACTGACCAGGTATACCATGTACCACCGACTGAAAGATTTGTAACTGTTTCTCCGAAAGTTGTCAACTGTTGTTGTTGTTGTTGTTCTCACATCAATTCGCATATTATTATATGTTCAATTCCGTGGTCACAGGACAGGCTCCAGTCACAGCTCTGGAACTGAGGAATACCCGCAGCGAAAAAACACAAACGAACCGGAGGTGGTACACGCATGCATCACAGCCGCCGCCATTCATGCCTCCGCGAGAAACATATAAAGAGATAAATCGGGGGTCACCCCCCGTTGTGCCAGGTCCACAGTAGTGGTGAATTACGTCTCACTACTCGCGCCTGGAAAAACCGACTACATATACGCGTAGACTATAGTCTATACCGCTTGCTTGCCACCTAGGAAATACTACCACGTATACATTGCACTTAGTACCTATTACTACCCATACGCACGTCAGGCGCAATTCAATTAGAAACAAGAAACAAAGAAAATACAAGAAGAGAGAGGAAATGAAAAAGAAAAAGAAAAGAAAGCGAAAAAGGAAAGGAAAGCAAAGACAAGACAAGCAAGAAATGCAAGACAAGAAGCGGAGGCAAGGGAAGGAAGAAGAGAGAAAAAACGTCATGCTAGCAGACGCTAGGAACTGACTAAAGTTGGCATTGTTGGGCTCATAGAGGGTATCAAGCGCATCAATGGTACCGGGGAGAGGACACACCAAGGAGAAAAAGTCAGGGCGGCCTTACGCTAACTAGTGACGACCACAAGCGCCAGGGCGCAACGACAGCCACAGCACAACAAAAAAATGTAAAACATGACGAATGTGATGCCTCACGATGCTACCGTGTAGCGGTACGATGCGTCGGCAAGACCTTTATCATGGTGCCGGAAACCATGTTACACGTGTGATGACATCACTATCCAGTACGTTATCTATACATGCTTTTTATGCTATGCATTGATACATGTACGCCACGAATATCTGCTGTTTTTACTTGGATTCCTGTGGGATGGGTCAATGGGACATCCCGCTGGTATCCGACGACCACATCGGACGTCCTACACAGTAGAAACAATCCCGTTGGCTGTTCTTTAAAATCCTATGGGATATTCTTATGGATCAATGTATACGCCGGACCCGTATTGGGTATTCACGTCTCATAGGACATCCCGTGTGTCCTGTGGTCTTTGACATATCTTGGGCATACTCCATGGCATCCCATCATGGGACATCCCATGAACCATTTCAGCTGTTTTTTATGCGATACTGCATATTGCGGAGATCCTTTGTTACCAGGGGTCATTTAATGCCTATGGGGTCATAACTGCTTGTCAATTCTTCGTTGATAACGGTACACGATAGCTTGGATTGTTCGCATAGGCCCTACGGTCACGGCGCAAAACTAAAAACTAAATAATATGATGTTCTGGTCGAGATATTGCGAACATCATGACAAATATCCGTTGAATGTTTTGCAACATGATAAGGCACAGTCTATACCCCTGTATGTAAACAATGGATCTCCGTAATAACAAGTTCAATGGGACACCCTTTGGGACATACAGCACATGCCGTGGGTCGTTCAAGATCCCGTAATCATTATCGTGTGGGGCAACTCGTACCACCCGGAACGAATTAGCCACGGGAACGTTCCAGATGGGATATATAGTGCCATGTGAATACCTATGGAACATCCCATGCGACAACGGGACGTCCTACTTTGTATACTCTCACAGGACAACGTATATATAACACCCCATCGTACATGAACCATCTCATGGGATGTCTCATGTGATGCCGAGCATTCTATGGTCTGTTTGATGGTCCTCCCATCGGCTGCCCCACGAGATGATCCATGATGTATGTCGTTCGGGTGTCGCTTGTCTCGTTGGACGCCTCATGGTACAGTCCATGGTATGGGCTATTCCATGGGATTGCCCACAGCTTATTTTGCCCCGTCCATTGGGATGTCCACGATCCCAATGGATATATCCCGTATCACGTCCTATGTGATGCCCATGCATGGCAGGTCGTTCATTCCATTGCATGTCTCATGATGATTTGCTCATGGGAGATCGTCCGTCCCATGGGCTCTCGTACTCTTCACGGGATGTCCCGTGGGATCGCCCATGAGAGGTTGTTCATCGTATGAGATACCGCATGGGACGTATTGCGTCCCATGCCCATTAGGAGCAGTTCACCCATGGTATCCCAAACATCCCGTGAGGTGTCCCCGTACATCCCGTGACATGTCTATGTCCCATGGGACGGATAGACTAATGGGGTAGCCCGGGATGAACTGTGAGGTGGCCCATTGGGTGTCGTGTTCATCCCGTGGGATATCGCATAGGACATTCCACGGTAAAAATATTTCCACGGAGATATGAGACTCACTTCCTATGAGACCTCGTATGGGGTGCCCCATGGAATCCCATGGAATTTCCGTCGGGACGCCCTATGAGATATAACCCATGCGACACCTTATCAGATATGTATGCCATGATACATCCAATGAACAAACTATGGGATGTCCTAGATAGGGGCCATCCCGCAGGGTGTCGGGTGTCTAGGGCTCATCATGGCAAGCCTAAGCTGAAGTCTAGTCTATTGCTGGTGCAGGTTGTTGCCGTGTCACCTGCCCCCCTGGTGGACGTTCGGCATTTATATCACTTTATCTACATCGTTATATCGTTGTCGTTTGCTTATCGAATCAACGAAGACTTTAATCCAAATACCGAACTTTTATTGGTTCGATACATTGTATACCAGGCATATACCTGTTATACATTCTTATTTGAGCAAAAATAAAAACGTCCGCTGTGAGTACAACCGATTGAGTAGCTGAAACTGAACAATTACATTTAACAATGAAAACACACTTCAGTTCAGCTTTGAGGTCGCGCCACAAGGCTACGTTTGTGGGTAAGCATTAAAATCGAACCAAAAAGGACCTTTTATACGGATAAATGAAGTTTTGCAAGCTGCGTGTGATACTTTGATTGTGTGTGCGTATGCGCTCGTGAAGGACACAGGTTGGTGACTCCCCTGCAAAAACGCCAGGGTCAACAGGACCGGTAGACGCTATTTATTTATCGAACGATATATTATAAAAAATGAAAATACACTCCAGCTGTGAGATCGAAGATTTTGTCGAAACTCATCTTTGCAAGCTGTTGTGTGATACTCCGATCGCGCGCATTACGAGTTGTGTGTCCTCATGAAGGATTTAGGTCGGCGGCTCCCCTTACAACTACAGTGTAGCTATCAGGGTCAACAGGATAATTTTAGTCAGTCTGTGCGCGGAAACTATAAAACCCGATTCTGAGGGGGACAAAATCTGACAGCTGTGAAGGGAGGGGGCCTGGTTTTGATCAAAAGCGAGCGGGTTTGGAGGGGGGGGGGAAGGGGCAATTTGTGCATGTAAGCTATAAATCCTTTCGAGGGGATAAATCTGACGGTTTTGGCACCAGTATATTATTGGGGGCGGGGGGGGGGGGAGGGTTGGGGCGGGGGGGGGGGGGGGGGCAGCTCAATATGTGCCTGAAAACTATACATTATTTTGAGAGAATAAATGTGACGGTTTTGGAAATAATACATCAGTTTATCATGTACATCCTGGGGTAAGTCGTACAATCAGAGTGAGTAAAGAGAGGGTAGAGTGTTCGAGGGGGTGGGATTGGGATGGGTTGGGGGGGGGAGGTGGGGGGTGGGGGCGGGGGGGGAAAGGGTTTTAGGTGAGGGGTTTGTTATACGTATGGTGCTAGGTCTAGGCGATGGTGCGGGTGATGGGGAAGAAGGGGGCGTTCGAGGCGCAGGGGGGGGGGTGGGGGGGGGGGGGGGGACAGCGGCATGGATGGCTCTCGGAAGATAATAAGGTGATATCCTGTGCGTGGAGTGTTTATTAATGTGGCGGATTTCGATATTTCGTGGGGCGTTTGAGTAAGGGAGAGCAAGAGGGGGGGGGGGAAGATTTTTTAGGAGGTTTAGGTCACAAATAATATTCAAATACACTTCGGCTGTGAGATCAAAGATATGTAGCAGCTTGTTATACGCGTGGTGCTAGGTCTAGGCGATCGTGCAGGTGGTCGGAAAAGAGGGGGCGTTGAAGGGGGGGGGGGAGGAAGGGCTTTAGGTGAGGGGTTTGTTATACGTGTGGTGCTAGGTCTAGGCGATGGTGCGGGTGATGGGGAGGAAGGGGGCGTTCGAGGCGGGGGGGGAGGGGGGGGGGGAAACACAGCGGCGTGGATGGCTCTCGAAAGATAATGAGGTGATATCCTGTGCGTGAAGAGTTTATTTATGTGGCGGATTTCGATATTTGTTGGGGCGTTTGAGTAAGAAGAGAAGTAAGGGAGAGCAAGAAGGGGGGGGGGGGGGGGGGGGGGGGGAGATTTTTCAGGAGGCTTAGGTCACAAAAAATTTTCAAATACATTTCATCTGTGAAATCAAAGAAATGTAGCAGCTTGTTATACGCGTGGTGCTAGGTCTAGGCGATCGTGCAGGTGGTCGAAAAAGAGGGGGCGTTGGAGGAGGGGGGGGGGGGGTTGGGTGGAAATTAATAGAAAACTACGTCATGGATGGTCAGAAAGATAATGACGTGATATCAACTGCGTATAGGTGTTTATCGAACGATGTATATGTCAAAACGTTCGGTACAATATCCAACACAATATTCCATTTTCGATGGCATTAATGTTAATAGCTGGCATTGTGGTTCATTGCCCCGTGTTCATTGCGGTTCATTGCATGGCTTAATCACCTTGCCGTATTTGCAATGCGTATCCTTGAGGTATTTTTCAACAATGCGTATCCTTCCCGTATACTTGTATGCATTTTTGTTTTCAACACTTTCATTTTCCAGCCTCTTCTTTTGGACAAGCCCAGTGGTCACAGGTGTCGTCCATTTCCCCTCCCCGGTTCTTGCTTTCATTTTTTATCGCGCATTCAGGCCATTTCTTATGCAGTCGGATTTGTCGATCGAAAACGGCCTTTTTCGACCGACGCCCAAATCGGGCTTTCTTACGCAGTCGAAAAGGGCTTTTTCGACTCAACTTTTTTTGACTGAGAATTCCGACTGGCGGATCCAGTCGAAAAACTCGACCTTTCCGACTGGATCCTCCATTCGAAAAATTCAGTAGAAAAAGCTTCACACGTGTTTTTTGAACCGATCGCATCGGTCATCCCACCACCAAACACACACTTACACGGCCACACACCCATGCCAGGTACCACACTGCAGTATCATGCAAGGCGCTGACGCTGGCTTGGCTATACCAGCTGTTGCTTCTCGCAGCAAGTCAGCGTGGCGCATTCCTAGTTTTGCTCGCCAGCAGCGTGTATCACACACGACGGCAGCAGCAGCGCGCGGTCTCGATCCCATGCTGCCAACAACGGCTGCGGTTGCTGTAGCTTTGGCGGCTCTCGGCTGAGTGCAACTCCACGAAAGTAGCTTTGGCGGCTTTCGGCTACGCCCAAAGCCGCCAACTCGCCGGGACGAGAGTTCGCCGCGCCGTTGCTCGCGGAGAAAGCGCGAAGCACAGAGCTGCCAACCGATTTTGACTGCTGTACAGCAGTACTCCCTCACACCAACCGCCTCTAAAAAGAGCACAAAAAAAAAAAAAAATGGACTCGGCTGACGATAAGAATGAGGACCAGAAGAATCCGGTCGACAAACAAAAAGTCCAGTCGAAAAGAGCCGTTTTCGACTGGCGGAATCCGACTGCATAAGACATGGCCTTAGGGTTGAGCAATCTCACTGCTCGTCCATTTTCCATCGAGCGTTGCTGACGCAAAGGCTCTCGCGCTTTCCGCACGTCAGTTTGTGCGATATGCGTATCTCTGTCTCGTAGTTTGTGATCACAGAGCTCGTTGTTTGTGGTCACAGAGCTCGTTTAATCTCTTTATTAGGAGCTACTACTACAGTACCACATACAGTGTTAAAAGTACAATACTACTGCATCTAGGGAGGCATCAGCACGGACAGTGGCTGACAGCTGTGCTCAATGTACATAGGTGGCAATATCGGTCTGAGGAAAGAAACACACAGACAGGGAGCTCGTTTCTACGAGGCGTCGGCATCAGCGCGGAGACTAACACTACTAGTTGTGCTGGATGCAGATGGGTGGCAATATCAGTCAATGGGAAGAACTCACACAGCATGCAGGCGACCCAAGGCACGTGGAGGAGTCAAGTAATCCAGTCCAAACCAAAAATCATTTCCGGGTTGGAATCTGCAAGAAGAAGAGTGTGCATATAGCCACACTCGTGCCGTCGGGATTTTTTCTTGCTCAAGTACCATTTGACCGGCGGGAAGCGCGAGTTCTTACATAGGATCCTTGAGGGGCTAATACCTGAGGTAAATACCCCGGGTACGGCTTGTACCTACCCTACAGACCACAACCAACCTTGGAACGTTTGGGCTATTATTTTGGTTTCTGGTTGACGGGGATCCTTAGACTAGAAAAAGTTATTAGTCTAGTGTTGCTGAAAAGTCATTTTTTTTTTTTTTTTCGATTTAATCTTATTGTGCCATTATTAGGACACGTCGGCCATGATGGCATGTTTAAGGGATGCGCTTTACTTTCAAATTAAATAAAGCTGTTCGTGCATGGAGTATGGAGGTCGTCAAAATAAGCGAGGATCGTAAACAATGGAAATACTTCTCTCTCTCTTTTACCGTCATCGTAGTAGCATGATGTGTCATTCCAGAGGACGCTAAATAAAAAAGTAAAATATTATCTTGCGCTTGGGCATGTTTTGGTCGTGAATTCCACTATTTCTTTGCAACATTTACGTGTCGAAGGCAAGAAGCCGCGCCACGCCTTTCTTCGCCGCCGGTTGAAGATAATGCGCAGGGTCCAAATTCGCCGTACCCAAAGACAACAGCAACATCAACAACAACAACAACAACAACAGTCGCTCTCCTTCCGTGAAGAATACTTGATGTTTGTATTTGTTCGGGCCTAGTGCGCCCAAGGCGATTGTTAATTTGACATGTTTGTTCGCTGCAAGCTAAAATATGTATATATATATGTAGACCGAAAATAAAAAAGGATTGTTTTTCCCTTTCAAGGAATTTAGATGATTATATTATTGCAAAATTGGGCTGATTTTCTCTTTTTTTCACATTCTAATAATTTTCCTTCACCAGTTTGATTGGAACGGCCGTTTGTTGACCGAGAAGGCCTCCAACAGCTCGAAAAGGGTGAGAAAATATCCCAGATACGATGGATCGCACAAATGAAGAAGATACACGTATAACAAGAACGAGTGTTGGGCTTCCTCGTCCAATAGTTTGATTGAGAAGGCAGGTAGGTGATATCACAGCGCGGGAATCTCCGAAGTCATTTGCACACGTTTCTCCTGACGATATTGTCAGACTTATAATAATTTTGTCGTGCAGTAGGTAGGGTGATTGTGACAGGTGGTCAATGAGGTTTCGTGTGACAAGGGGCGGGGGTGAGGTGGGGCTATGCTTAGACCCAGGAGGAGCACCGCCAATTGAGCTCAGGTGTCCATATCCCATCCCCGCTTCCTCGCGCAAAAGGGTGTGGAAACATCCTCACTATCATGACCAAAAATAAATGTTACAAGCAGGTAGACTGCAGTTATTTGCGGCGTAGTTGAAGCTTTTCATACATACAAGGTACCATACAAAGTACGCCCACGTACATGAAACACTGACTCTCTGTATCAGATATCTAATCGTTGTCTCCGTTCCCGACGTTCTTAAATACGCTGAGCACTAACCATTTTATATCTGTGGTGATACCTCGAAGATTCACAATATTGTGTTTGTTTCAACCATCTTACCGCAAGGACGACACTAAGGGGCAGTAATCGGTAGATTTCTTATGGGTGAGGGTAATTTCCATCCATCATAGTGAAAAACAAAAAGACGTGTAACAGGACGGACTGAACTATCGTTGTAGTTACCAGGCCCCCGAGGAAGAGTCGTTCCCATCAACCGTGCTTACTTAACTACGGCCATGCCCAAATGGACATGGAAAAAAGACATCACACGGTGAACAAAAATGATAGCAGAGGGGCTTTAAAAATATGTACCAGTACACAGTATTTATTTCCTATATCACTTGCACCTCACAAGCAGCAGTCTGTGACGACAAAGTGACCATATCTCTAGGATGAACGATCAGCACGGACACCGACCGGGTGTAGTGGTGTCGTTGGGTAGAAATGATGGTATAATGAGAAACACACGTGTTGTACTTACTTGCCTGCCGGTCGTGCTACACAGCAACAACAAAAACAACAACAACAACAACAACAACAACAACAACAACAACAGCAGCAGCAGCAAGGTCGTGCTACACAGCAACAACAACAACAACAACAACAGCAGCAGCAAGGTCGTGCTACACAGCAACAACAAAAACAACAACAACAACAACAACAACAACAACAACAACAACAGTCTAACAACAACAACAACAACAACAGCAGCAGCAGCAGCAACAAACAGCCAACAGCCAACAACAACAACAACGACAACAACACCACCACCACCACCACCACCACCAACAACAACAACGACAACAACAACAACAACTGTTAACAACAACAAACAGCAACAAAAACAACAAATACAACAACAAATACAACAATACAACAACAAATACAACAACAACAATAACAACAACAACTGACACATGATTTCGCGATCGGAGTATAAAAAAAAACTTGCAAAAATGATGAGAGTTACGAAATATTTGACCTCACAGATAGCTGGTGGAGCGTACTTCGCTTTTATGCTACCTATAAATAAATAAGTGCCCCCCCCCCCATTTGTCAACGCCCTGCCGGCCCTGCGGCATAAAAACCTCCGCCCCCCCCTCACCGGTTATACATTCTACAGCCGTCAGATTTCGTCCGCCTCAAAGACGGCCCAAGGTTCGTTCATAGTTTCCGTGCACCCCGTTTATTATCATCATCCTGCTGACCCTGGTACAAGCTATTATTATAATATTAGTTTCAAGTTGCAAAAATGGTAGTGCTTCGTTTGTGTATTTTCGATCTGAAGACTGACGCGTAAATTCGTTTTTTTCGAATATACATAGTCTACCTGGTACAATATGAAAATTTAAATACACTCCAGCTGTGAGATCGAATATTTTGTCGAAACTCATTTTTGCAAGCTGTGTGTGATACTCCGATCGCGCGTATCACGGGTTGTGTGTCCTCATTAAGGATATAGGTCGTCTACTCCCCTTGCAACTACAGTGTAGCTATCAGGGTCAACACGGTGAGGATGCTAGGCAGTCTGTGCGCGGAAACTATAGAACCCTTTTATTTCTGAGGGGGACAAAATCTGACAGCTTTTGTGATTTGGAAGGAAAAATGCATCAGTTTATCTAATGAATCCTGTAAGTCGAATAACCGGTGAAGAGAGGGCGGAGTTTTTAAGGACGTGGGGGGCTGATTTTGGTCAAAAGGGGGCGGGAGGGGGGGGAGGGGGGGGAGGGGACGGGTGGGGCAGCTCAGTTTGTGCGTAGAAACCTTGAATCCTTCCTGTGGGGGAACGGGGGGGACTGTGAAGCGGGGGGCGGGGGACGGGGGGGGGGGGGGGCTTCAGGTCGCATAGGTGAAGTAGGGGTTTGCTATACGCGTGATGCCACGCGATGGTGCGGGTGGTGGGGAAGGAGGGGGCGTTGGGAGCGTGGGAATATATATATATATATATATATATCCCTCACATCCACCTCATCTTGTAGCATATCATATTTGCAATGTTGGGTATTTGTAGCTAGTCAGCTAGCATACAAGTATTATCCGGGTCCCATCCACCTCCGCTCCCCCCCTCCTCAAATGATAAACATCGAGAGTCACATGTTCCCTCTACCCTTCGAGCCATTTAGGCTCTGTATCAAATTCATTTATTTTACGGTCTTTGCGTTCCATTCGACCCCCCGCCCCCCACGCTGCCCCAATGCCCGCATCGTTGCCGTTGACCTAGCGCTATGCGTGCAGCAAACTCCTATTCATTTGTGCGGCCTAAGAATGATGACAAATCCCCCTCTCCACCTCCCCTCTCCCCTTACCGGCTATATATTGTACGCATACCTGTACATTTCGTAAACTGGCGCGTTGCACAGCCAGCCGTCACATTGTGTCACCAAACAGAGGGTGCATAGTTTGCGGGCAAAGGGTATCAACATCATTCTGTTGATCCTGATACAAGAGACGTTTAAGGGGCGTCGCCGACCTACATCCTGCATCCTTCATGACGGCATCACACCCAGTACCACGCGCAATCGAAGTTACCCAACCGGGTTGCCGAGAAAGGTGACAGTAGACGATATCTTCGATGGTCACAGCTGTATGTAGTATACTGTGAACATGCTTCTGTGAGATCGAAGATTTTGTCGGAACTCATCTTTGCACAGGCTGTGTGTGATACTCCGATCGCGCGTATTACGGGTTGTGTGTCCTCATTAGACTAAGGATATAGGTCGGCGACTCCCCCCCAAACTACAGTGTAGCTTGTACCAGGGTCGACGGGGTGATGCTGTTTAGTCTGTGCAAGGAAACTATAAAACCCGTTCTTGAGGGCGACAAAATATGACAGCTGTGGAAAGAAACCAGTTCATCAAGATGTATGCACACTGTAATTCGTATAACCGGTATAGGGAGGGCGGAGTTTTTAGGGGCGTGGAGGGCTGGGTTTGAACAAGAGGGAGCGGGGGAGGTAGGGGGGGGCGGGCGGGGCAACTCAATCTGTGCGCGAAAACTAAAAATCTATCAAGGGGACAAAGCTGACGATTGTGAAAAGAATGAATCAGTTTAGCATGCATATCATGCTAGTCGTACAACCAGTGAGGAGAGAGCAGAGTGTTCGAAGGCGTGGGGTAGGAGGCGGAAGGGGGATTTCCAACAGGTTTATGTCGCATCGATGTGTACGAGCTTGATATACGCGTGGAGCTGGGTGGAGGCGATGGTGCGGGTGGTGAAGGAAGCGGGGGCGGGTGGGGGGGGGGGTGGATTGTAGCTACGGCATGGATGGCCAGAATAGTAAGGAGGTGATATCAACTGTCTGGTAGTGTATATTTATCTGGCAGACTTTGATATTAAGTGGGGCGTATAAACGAGAGGGAGCGAGGGGGTGGGGGCATAGTATATGTATTATCTTTTTTATTTCATATTTGTTTAGATACTCCTGGAGATTCAGGTAAAAAAAGCCTAATTAAGCTCCATACACTTTCATTTTTGTGTGACAGTTTTTGTCCATCTGCAAACCGCAGACTTAGGCCGTTTCTCATACTACAGTTGGATTGTTCAGTCAAAAAAAGGCCTTTTTCGACAGACGCCCAAATCGAGCTTTCTTATACAGTCGAAAAAAGGCTTTTTCGACTCAACTTTTTTCGACTGAGAATTCCGACTGGCGGGTAAAACTCGACTTTTTCGACTGGATCCTTCATTCGAAAAACTCAGTCGAAAAAGTTTTACACGTGTTTTTTTAATCGATCGCATCGGTCATCCCACCACCAAACACCCACCCACACGTCCATACGGAAACACACCCATACCAGGTACAGTACCACACTGCAGTATCATACAAGGCGCTGACGCTGGCGTGGCTATCACTCACTACTGTAGTAACTGCTGTTGCTTCTCGAAGCAAATCAGCGTGGTGCATTTCTAGTTCCGCTCGACAACAACGTGTATCACGCGACGGCAGCAGCACGCGATGTCGATCCCATGCTGCCAACAACGGCTGCGCCTGCTGTAGCCTTGGCGACTCTCGTCTGAGGACAACTTCACGAACGTAGCTGTGGCGGCTTTCGGCTAAGCCCAAATCCACGAACTCGCTGGGACTAGGGTTCGTCGAGCTGTTGCTCGCGGAGACAGCGCGAGAAGCACAGCGCTGCCAACCGCTTTCGACTGCTGTAGAACAGTACTCCCGCACACCATCCGCCTCTAGGGAGAGCACGAAGAAAAAAAAAAAAAATGGACTCGACTGACGATAAGAAGAAGGACCAGGAAATTCCAGTCGAAAAAAAGTCCAGTGGAAAAGGGCCGTTTCCGACTGGCGGAATCCGACTGTGAAAGAAATGGCCTTAGTGTTAGCCTTTTTTCATCCTACCCTAATGCGGAGGACAGGGTACGAACGTTCGTAAATTCCGTCATTCTCCATAATAACACAGGCCAACTCTGAAGATACGCGGACCAACGTTCGATCTACGACATCCACCATCAATGACTTGCCTCAAGTTGACAGAACAAACGAGTCTCGGCCCTCAGCCAACTCCCGGCCAAGACCAAGACCGGACATAATCGTTGGAGTCGTCCTTCACGGAGTAATCCGAACCAATACTACTGCTGGCATGAACACCAACTGTGCGATCCAATCCTTACACTTGTCATCCGTGTTTTCTCAGCTCGAAGTGTGCTGTCATAGACAATGGAAGGGGACCATGCTGTACAGAACGTGATCAGTGAGCGAGAAGACAATACGTTTCCCTGTCAAGACTCTACCTACCATTATCAACCCCACTCGAAATGATGGCCCCAACGTCACATGCACCTTGCCAATGATGGGCTTGAAACGCGGTTTCAACGGGTAGACACGTAAACCTACCGTGGATTATTAAGCTCGAAAAGATGATTTCCATCTGTTGCTCTTGCGATTGAACAGGTCGCATATTAAATCGCCACACCTATAACAAACCCCTCACCTGATACCCTTACCCCCCCTCCCCCACCCCCCCACCTCCCCAACCCACCCAACCCATCCCAACCCCACCCCCTCGAACACTCCGCCCTCTCTCTACTCACTGGTTGTACGATTTACCCCAGGAAATACATGATAAACTGGTGCATTCTTTCCAAAACCGTCACATTTATCCCCTCCAAATAGTGTATAGTTTCCACGCACAGATTGAGCTGCCGCACACGCCCCACCCCCGCCCCAACCTCCCCCCCATGATATAAACCGGTGCATCTTTTTTTTTTCTAAAACCGTCAGATTAATCCCCTTGTAAGGATTTATAGCTCACACGTACAAATTGCCCGCCCGTCCGCCCCCCCCCCCCCTCCAACCCAGCTGGCTTTTGATCAAAACCAGGCCCCCGCGTCCTTCAAAACTCCGCCCCCCCCCCTCACCGGTTATTCGACTCAAAGCATTCACTTGATAAAAGGATACTTGTCCCTCCACAGCTGTCAGATTTTATCCCCCTCAGAAATAAATGGGTTTTATAGCTTCCGCGCACAGACTGACTAACATCACCCTGTTGACCCTGATAGCTACACTGTAATTGCAAGGAGAGTCGCCGACCTATATCCTTAGTGAGGACACACAACCCGTAATACGCGCGATCGGAGTATCACTCACTGCTTGCAAAGATGAGTTTCGACAAAATCTTCGATCTCACATCTATATCTGGAGTGTATTTTAATTTTTTAATATTGTACGGAACAACCAGCAAGGGGAATCTACTACTGCGTGCCTACTACTGCGAGAGTATGCATAGATAGGGGTCAACCTAGAAAGGAAGGGACTTCACTGTCCGTCGAAAGTTCGATATTTCGATGTTTTGATACGTCGAAGCTCGTCAAACGATACATTGAAGCGAGAATTTCGATAATTCGATATATATATCATAAACATCTACTAATGATTTTATATAATAAAGCATGATATTCAACACGAAAGGCATCCTCATACATACAGCTACCATGTCATACGATGTACCAAAATTATTCTTCGATAGTTCGACGCCTCAAAACGTTCGACACTATATCTAACTCTTCTTGATCGAAGGTATTCGTATTGACTCATACATAGCACCGCAGTAGTACATATCGGCTTGACCGTGCATATTGTAGAGATACAACCAACCGCCGTCGGGAATATCGAAGATTCGATACTTCGAGTCGAAGCTTTTCCGACACGATACAATTTCGATAGGATATCTTATCACTACAACAGAACTAACTGACCTTGACACCGTGGGAGATCGTGGTGCAGGAGGGGCCATGAAGGCACTTCGGTGCGCAGGCAGCACCCACCTGCATAGTAAAGGGGGTTGGAAGTTGGGCGATGGTGCGGTGAGGCGATGAGGGATACCACAGCACATAATAATACATGATACTATATGATAGTCATCACTGCCTGGAACGCTGCGGTGACGGGGTAAAACTTCAGTATTTATAATCTCAGCATTCTTTTGCTACTACACCGTCATCACCTGCTTGCAATCGGTTTTGGTCATCGACGAACTGGGTTGAATGGATGCCCTTTGTAGTGTCTTTAGGTGGAGTGACGAGCGGTAGTAAAGACTGAGTGCATTTACTAGATAACCTGATGATCGTGATCGTTGGTGTCTGAGCAATCCCCGGGCCGCATTTCCTTTTCACCAGGTGCGTGAAAGAGTTTTTCTCCATTGAAATTTCTAGCGAGAGCTGTCGTTGTTGCGGTGACATGTGCTACGTTGTGTGATATATTTAGGAGGGAAAAAGGAACATCACTCAGCGACAATTTACTGCATGCCAGGGCACGATCGTTTGGGCACCACTGCGAGTAACATGTATGAGCATCAGACCTTGGCGCGACGTATACAGGCCCACAACATGCCTCGACTCCATGAAAACTACGGGGCGTATACTGTAAAATGTATGGGCTCTGAGGTAAAAATAATTACATGCAGAAACTGTTGTAAAATATACAGTAAGTAAGGCAAGTTATTGGCCGTGCCTAACGACATTTGAAGTGACGAATTCCATTCGAGTTCCTAAAACGTCTAGCATCTTGTAACAGTGTCTTGCCAGAAAATGAAAAATTTGTACATTACCAGGTATTTGACAATTGTGCCAAACAGCACAGGCAGCCCCAAAAAGTACCTCGTGCCAAACCAAAAACCGCAGAACCGAACGTTGTGAATGATCGACCCATTTCATCATTGTACCCGTGAGAACATTCTGACCGAGCGCAGCGTGGCCGATCTCAAAGGTGCGATGGCGAACGGAATCCGCGAACAGGTATCATCGCGATGGCGAACGGAATCCGCGAACAGGTATCATCAATCAACGTATAATATTTACCATTATTAATAACGAAGAAAGGCGCTTGGCTGGTGGCCTATATCTATTATCAGTGAGGGCCGCCAACAAAGCTCCTAGCCCTAAACAAAATCGCGCACTTGAGCAGCAATATGCATTGGACGATGCCGAAGACCATCCACAAATATTTCAATCAACACTTATAAACATGCCAAAACAAATAATGAATAATAATGTGTGGCGAGACACAGTCAGGCGAGTCCTTAACAATAACATCTACATGTAGGTACACATCTGTTTTTAATGTTGTATGCTCACGCCGTATTAACTTCGGCCGAGAGCTTTAGCAATCAGCCTACCACGAAGCAGGGCGTATATGAGAGATTTTCTAACGTCGGTGAGCCTCGCAGCCGAATCAAGGTATCGTGCAAGGTGTGTGTGGGGATAAAGTTGGAATAGATCGGGACACATCACAAGAGCCACCCCGAGCTACGGAGCTAGCCGTCAGCGATGACTTGCTGACTGACTGATAGAATCTTCGTAAAAAAACTTATTCGTCGCGTGTTTTACACATTCAATAGATATTTCCACCGATGTGTCTACATTGAGGTAGGTACAATGTTGTGGCTAAGACAGAGTCAGTTCACGGCAGGAGTTTCACGTTTTAGGCTACCAAAAAAAAAAAAACTGACCAGAACAAAACACGAACATACTAACCGGTTGAGCCAGAAAGGTATATGACCCACGTGTACAAGATGAACACATTTCGAAACGAGAATCACACAAACATTCTATCTAGTTCGGATTGTTAATGGGCGCGGCCAATCTGAGAGTATTTCACCCAGAAGTGCTACGAGCCACCCTCTTTATTTGTCGTGGGACGTGTCCGAAGCCTGTGAAGTTCGTAGTGTATTACGTTTTCGATTGAGGCATTGGGCTCCTCGTGTTATTCAAACCTCCGTTCCTCTCGCCACCGCGGCAAGGCATGCTGCGAGGCATGCCCTACCTACCAGGCTTGTGGGGAGTGGGGGTGGTTTCTCTGGTCAGTGTAAGGCCGGAACCACCGTCAAGGAGTGATCGTTCTTGCTGCATGCAGTATGCGGCCACGAGGCTAACGCATATTAGCGGTAGAGTTTGGTGGTACGTGGTGCCCCAGGCACGGTCACGTACCCTTCGCGCACAATTGGCAGGCGCGGCGACGCAGCAATGCACAATCGGGATGCTCGTGCGCGGAGGCAGGCGCTACCACTAACCGAACTACGTACGGCACAGTCTCATCACGAAGCTAGATTCGACGACGGAGGAGGAGGGCGATCGAGCGTCGACGGGTGGGAAACAGACGGATGGAACTTTCCCCGAACGACAATTTCTGTTTCTCATATCACTTGCCCAACTTGCGAGGAGCATTTTGTTTTAAGGGACGGTCTTGATCATGCACCAACATATTTCAAGGTACAATTTTATTGCCTGGCTCAAGACATTACAACAATATGAGGACACCAAGAAAAGTACAAAAAGTGGTCATAAACTCGTTTGAAAAAACAAAAACAACACAAGACAGGCATTTTTGAGAATTTGTTTGTACACGCGGTTCCAATAAGACGAGGTTAAAACGCAGATCGAACCTCCCAAGCTTGAGCGTGGCATCGCGTAAAAATGTCATTTGTGTCGTAGGTTCCCATTATATAATTATAAATACACATAACTCTAGCTGTGAGATCAAAGATTTTGTCGAAAGTCGCTTTGCACGCTCTGTGATACTCCGATGAATCGCGTTTTGGGGTATCTCCTGATTGGTAAGGCAAACTGTGTTGGTTTGTGCCTGGGCACGAGTGTAATGTATGATATGTACAACTGCGTAGAATCTACGGAGATGGTAAAGTAAAACAATTGATATGATTGGCGGTCCCAAGCTTCAATATGTTAGAGCTGAGCCCCCTTTGGCTCAGTGTACTATTAACAGTACTACTGGTGTTACTCAGTCGACTTTTGTTATCCTCGGGTGTGTATGATCAGAGTGGCCCCTGGGACTCCGGTACTTTAATATATATCCTTTTGATCAAAATCAGGCCCCCACGTCCTTAAAACACTTCGCCCTCCCCTCCCGAATTATTCGACTCAAAGCATTCACGTGATAAACTGATGCGTTTCCTTTCACAGCTGTCAGATTTTGACCCCCCTCAGAAACGGGTTAAATTTTCATTGCACAGACTGCCTAACATCACGCTGTTGACCCTGGTAGCCACACTGTAGTTGCAAGGGGACTCGCCGACCAATATCCTAAATGAGGACACACAACCCGTAATACGCGCGATCGGAGTATCACACACAGCTTGCAAAGATGAGTTTCGACAAAATCTTCCATCTCACAGCTGGAGTGTATTTTTAATGTTGATAATATACTTTCTTAATTTTAATCTCCTCCACCTGATGGCCCCTCGTCGAGGGCCAAGAGTAATTTCCCCGTGCGCCACCCTACGCCGGGCATACAGACAGTCGATTGTGCGGGCATCATGGCACGTAGAGTGCTCTGAGGAGCTTGATATTGGAATGATTGTCGACTGCAACGGCGTTCGCGGCAGCTACAGTCGAAATGGAGGGGAACCAATTTGCTAGGGAGGCTACTCAGTCTCTGAGGACCACAAGGTCGAAATCCAAAGTTTAACTGACAAGCGCATGGCTTAGTGCTACAATGCAAGTACAGTATTTGGCCAACACAATCCTACGTGGAGAGGAGACTCAGTCGCGGAATGGACGGACGCCCAGGGAATGCTGCATTCCCGACGATTCGAGAATTCCTAGAGGGATTATCCTAGAGATCGTCGTCTGGTTTAAATGGCAACAAAGGCAAAGATTCCATAGACAGTAGCAACAAGAGCTATAAGAAACAAACGCTTCAGTAGTAATAGCGTGGATATCGGAGAAAAAGCGACTAAAGGAAATTAACGCTAAAAGGCCATTTCGTATACAGTCGGATTCCGCCAGTCGATAACGGCCCTTTTCGACTGGACTTTTTTTCGACTGGAATCTTCTGGTCCTTCTTCTTACCGTCAGTCGAATCGATTTTCAAGTTTTTGTGATCTTCCTAGAGGCGATTGGTGTGAGGGAGTGCTACTGTACAGCGGTCGAAATCGGTTGGCAACGCTGTGCTTCGGGCTTTCTCCGCGAGCAACGGATCGACGAACGCTCGTCCCAGCGAGTTGTTGGCTCTGGACTTAGCCGAAAGCCGCCAAAGCTACGTTCGTGAAGTTTGCACTCAGCCGAAAGCCGCCAAAGCTACAGCAGGCGCAGCCGTTGTTGACAGCAAGGGATCGAGACCGCGCCTTGCTGCCGTCGTGTGATGCACGCTGCTGGCGAGCGAAACTAGGAATGCGCCTCGCTGACTTGCTGCGAGAGGCAACAGCAGTGATAGCCAAGTCAGCGTCAGCGCCTTGTATGATACTGCAGTGTGGCATCTGGTATGGGTGTGTGGCCGTGTTGCCGTGTGGGTGTGTGTCTGGTGATGGGATGAACGATGCGTTCGGTTCAAAAAACACTTGGAAAGCTTTTTCGACTGAGTTTTTCGACTGGAGAATCCATTCGGAAAGGTCGAGTTTTTCGACTGGATCAGCCAGTCGGAATTCTCAGTCGCAAAACGTTGTGTCGAAAAAGCCCTTTTTCGACTGTGTACGAAAGCTTGATTTGGGCTTCAGTCATAAACGGCCGTCTTCGACTGACAAATCCGACTGTATATCAACTGGCCTGACCAATCCGAGTCGGGAAGATCAAAGAAAGCCTCAGAGTCGGGAGAGCCCAAAGCGCGACCGGACCCGCCCAAGACGCTGCGGGCGCAGCAGTTGCTGGCAGCGCAGCCGCTGGCTCTGCAGTTGCTTCCAGAGGAAGTTGGCGGGGATGTGCACGAACAGGTTATGGTATCTAAAAAAATGGTTGAGGTTAGAGGAGTGATGGCGTGTCATGGGGGGAAAGGGGTGATGGGGGCTATGCAAATGACAAGGAGGAAGATCTAATTCTGCAGCACCCGCACCAGCCTAAACTACCCTGCCACCCAAACCAAAAACCAGAAAATCATGCTCTCATCAAGATCTGCTGACAATGGGGGTGGCCACGGATTCGGGGCGGCAGCACCCCACCCAAAAAAAAACAGAAAATCATGCCTTCCGATCTCCCGCTCGCTATTGCTTTCATCCAAGATCTGCTGATAATGGGGGTGGTCACGGATCCGGGGCGGCAGCACCATTGTCTGTGGCCACCCCCATTGTCAGCAGATCTCGATAAGAGCAACAGCGATCGGGAGATCGGAAGGCATGATTTTCTGGTTTCGGTTTTTGGTGGCAGATCAGCAGCAGGGTCGTTTGCGTTTGGAAAAATGCAAAGCAAAGGCAGATCAGAGCGATCGCGAGCAGGATGAAGCCGATGGGAGGCGAGAAGGCATTGGACTGGTTGGTCCTTTAGTATCTTCAGGGGTTGGGGGCACGAGACGCCTGGTCGGCTTCCAACCCGTCCGCGACAACCACGTGTACCCGAAAAGGGGTGACCTGCTACGAGCTTAGAGATCGAAAAGGCACGTATCATCTTCAGTTGCTACAAAATTAGCACCAAAACAGTACTACTGTTAGTCGATTGCTGATACCTGATATACAACAACTGGTATATTGGACGGTTTATGGTGAAGACGATTGTTTTGGTTGACATAGCACTTACTCGAGGTAGGGTCAGTCAAAAGATGCTATGCTACAACTGGTATTATCATCTCTGCTGATCAAGTGCAAAAATACCAAATTCCTGAATTTTTTCTGCCTGTTGTTGCTGTTGGAGGAATGAGCGATTGTTATTGACAGTGATGTTTGCTGTTGTCGAGCATAGGATAGCGCTCACCTGCGATAACCGAATGTTCTGTCGTATATGATATGAGTTGGCGCTCACCTGGGATAGACGAATTTTCTGTCGTATATGATATGAGTCGGCACTTACTTAAATTTCAATTTTGATAACCATTTTCCTTCAGTACCAAAAAGATGGGTACTACTGCCGAAAGCACGACTTTTGATCCTGGTCGTTGGAAAGCATCATGTTTTTGCTTGGTGTATAAGCGGTCTGTACTTGTTGTTTTCTCACATTAACTCTTGTCGAACATCTAGAGTCCGTGGTCACACAAAGGTGCTGGAGCCCTAGGAAGATCCGAAAAACCAAGTGAAATCAAAATTCGTCAGGGAAATACTACGCTTTCCCGCCTAAAAACGCACGATACGGAAAAAGGCGCACAAGTGAAAAGGTCAAATGTGCCAACTGAACTCACATGGCCGCGGGTATCCACTCAACTACAGCATAGAGTTCCCCCGTCCCCACAACTAACCAACTCGCGGCTACAAACTACAGCGGTTGGGCTGCCTGCACCGTTCGAACCGCACGGTAATTGTGAGTATAGACGAACGCCCCTGCTGTCTGAAGCGCTGTCAGAGTGACGACCCGCGGGCATGCAGTGAAACAAGAGCAATGGAACCAAAAACCACCGTACAGATATCAATGATCGCCCCTCCTTCCCGAGTTATTTGACAGATCGCAGCGCAGCTACGACGCCCATGCCTGAAAATTGAAAATTGCGGCGGGTCGTTCCCCGTGAAGGGTATACAACTCTTCTACAAACTCTACAAAAATCAGAGACGTAAGTAACATGTTGTACTACTGCCTCGTAAAAAAACCCTTGAAAAAAAGACGATCGCTGCTCTCATGATGATCATGTGCGTGCCGGTCGTGGGTCTCCGTGTGCCGTCCTCCTGCTGTGGTTCTCCGTGACCGCCTCATCGCCTTAGCTCACTCGGCCAGCTCCTTCGCACTTGCTCTCGTTCACACTCAATTCCAGTCGGTTCCCCTTCTCCCCCGTCCAAAAAAACAAAATGCTCCACGCAGTTTGCGGTGCTGATCCGAAAAACAAAATTCTCGTTCAGGGAGAGTTCAATCCGTCTCTTCCCCGCCCGTCGACGGCCAGTCGCCCTCCTCCTTCGTCGTCGAATCCAGCCTCCTGCCGGCGCAGTTCCCTCCACGCAAACCGAGACTGCGCCGTAGCGTGGCTCGTGGTGGCGCCTGCCTCCGCGCACGAGCATCCCGATTAAGCATTGCTGCTCCGCCGCTGCTGCTCAAAAAGACGCGCGAATCGTAGGTGACCATGCCTAACGCACCACGTACGACCCAACACTACCGCCACGACTAAGCCTCGCGGCCACACGCGGCAGCAAGAAGGTATCACTCCTTGAGGGTGAGTCCGGCCTTACACCCGCCAGAAAGACCCCCCCACTCTCGCTACAGGCCTGCTAGGGCATGCTTCGCAGCATGCCGTACCGAGGCGGCAAGGGGGAACGAAGTTAGTACTAGTCATATATGGTACCTGGTACGTGGTCGTGGTGGTATTTGTGGTGATATTTTTTTTTGGCTGGCCGGAAAAGTTCACATGATGTATATATATATGCATCCGTGCTTTTTCTTTGTTTAAACGAGAGGTGATGGATAGGGTGGTTACGTTTTGAAAACACAACTGAATTTTCAACTCTGCCTGGTGTTGTGCCTGCAAAAATTTAGTACTTGTGGTACCAGGTATGAAAATCGTAGTTTGTTGACGTGTTTTCTGGGCAGTAATGGATGAGAGCTTTGTGTTAGCCACCCCCACCCTCCCCCAATGCCGTACAAAACCGAGTGATCCAGGGCGGAAGGGTAGATAGATGTACGGATTATACTGCTGTGCACAGGTTATCTCACGTCATGTACGAACGAACGCACAGCAGTAGTGTGGGAGCAAAATATTTGTTGTTTTCGGGAGCGTTTGACAAGGGAATTATAATTTTTTGTCTTCGAGCTGCTGCGGCGGAAAGAGTTTTATCGATCGTCTACGTGACATATTCTTTTCAGCTCGCGGATTTACCGCGGGACATCACCACTGCCGTAGTCTTGCATGAACTCCTGGCGATATGAATTGGAGGTCGAACTGGCAGGATGCTTGATTTTATTGAACAGGTAAGAAGAGTAAGTATGTATGTGTGTGTGTGTTCTTCACATTAAACCGTTCTTCTACTCGTCGACATCCAGCACACCCAGTGTCCGTACTGATTCTTCACCCTAGAAAGATCAGCTCTGTGGTCACAAGCTACGACACAAAGAGAATGCATCGTAATGCATTCGACAACGCAATGTCATGCCCTAGTACTGGGTACGACAGGCACAACATACATACGTCAGCAACAGAAATGCATTGGAAGAGAGAATACGAAATAAACAAAAACAAAAACAAAAACAAGAACAAAATAATAAAAAGAAAACAAATAAAACAAAGATAGGAAAAAAAAAAAAATGAAACAAACAAAATGAAGGGGAAATCGATGAAACAACCCAACCGGAAAGGAGAGCCAAAGCTCGGAAAAGAAACATAATAAAATAAAATAAAATAAAGTGAGGTAAAACCAAAATAAGATAATCCGAACACGAGCCAAAAACCTGGACACGCAAGGAGGGAACAAAGGGGAAAAAAATACCCCAGAAAAAGAAGAAAAGTGCTACGTACCTACTAGTCGGCCTGGTACCTTGCTACCCTGTCTGCCATCTCCTTCTGATGAATGTTGGCTTCCATAGTTTGATAAAAGAGCACATGTCCTAATCAATATGTCCTGTAATACCAACGCGTGTTAAAAAGCTTGGTATGGTCCAAACCAAAGCAAAACTGGTTGGACAAAATGTGGTTATATATTAGCTCATATTTTGAGTCATGAAATAATATTTTTGGTTGAAGGCGATGATTTTACACTTTTTTGGATTTTCGGATGGTATTCTTGAGTTTGCATTAATTCTAGGATCACAAGAATGAGAGTTATCATGGCAGATTTCACGAGCAAGGGGGATGTAGGATTCACCATGTGCTCGTATCGATGTCCGAGAACCAATTCCGGGGCTGCGTTAAAACTAACTAATAGTTGTCTTTACTATTTTTCATTTTGATCGAGGCATGTCGAGAACGAGAGAATCTACCAACAACATTTTTTTTTTTTCTTGTTAAAAGATTTACAACAGAATGTATTTTGGGGGACAATATTGGTTGTTTTTGAGTGTTGAAAAAAGAAATAGTATTCCAATCTTGATTTCAGAAAAAAAAATCGCTTGTGATCAAAAGCTTGGGAATATCAAAATTAATGCAACTAATTTAGGGTGAAGTATACCAGGTAGGTGGTTTCGTGGCAATCTCAAGCTTGATTTATCGAACCACATAATGGGGGTCCCAATCTTCGATATGTTCCAGTTGAGCCCCGTTTGGCTCAGTGTACTCTGGTAGAGTTCATTATTTGCTATATTCGGGTGGGCATGTTCATGGTGGCCTCTGGCTCCCTGTACTTTGAAATAACTTATAGCTTTCACGTGCAAATTTCCCGCCCGTCCGCCCTCCCCCACCCCGTCCAACCCCGCTCGCTTTTGAACAAAATCAGGCCCCCACGTCCTTCAATACTCCGCCCCCCCCTCACCGGTTATTCGACTTACAGGATTTACTTGATAAACGAATACATTTCCCTCCACAGCTGTCATATATTATCCCCCTCAGAAACAGGTTTCAAAGTTTCCGCGCACAGACTGACTAGCATCACCCTGTTGACCCTGATAGCTACACCGTGGTTGTAAGGGGAGTCGCCGACCTATATCCTTAGTGAGGACACACAACCCGTAATACGCGCGATCGAAGTATCACACACCGCTTGCAAAGATGAGTTTCGACAAAATCTTCGATCTCACAGCTGGAGTGTATTTTCATTTTTTAGAATATACTCCGGAGTATATTATATCTTCTTATCTTTTCCTCCGCCTGATGGTCCCTTGTCGGATACCGAGGGCAACCTCCACGTGAGCAACCCTACGCCGGGCATACAGGAGTGTTTCTACGATAGCGCCACCGAAAACCAGCGTTGTGCTCTATATAACGCATGATGGCTGCCCGACACAAAGGAGGATACTAGTGAAAACGAAAAGTATCCATGTATTATTCTGTGTGCAAAGGTCTATCGATCGATGACCTCGTGGTGTCGAGGGACAACGCATTTTAGGAGATAAGACCGGGAGTTGGTTCTGAAACCGGCGATTTCGTTCAAGAAATGTTTGGGGGGCTACTGCAGAACGACTCACAGATAGTCCATGTAAATGGGCCACAAAACTTAGATCGATGTTCTTCTTGTGTCTCCACCACTGTCTCCGACAAATTTCACCTTGATTAGAGATTGACGATTTTGTTGACAATTTAGTGTGGAAACTTTGAAACTTTGGTGTGCTTGAGTCTTCGCGTATATCTCACGTCGAGATCGAGTCAAATTGTGAACATGTTATACCTTTCAATATATATATTTTTTGTTTTCACATGCAGTGCTGTGTCAGGGTCAGCGCCTCTAAATTCCAAGTCCTGCTATGCAGTGGTTTACAAGATTCTGCCGTCCACCGTCGGCTTGTTTATCCATTTCCGGGCTTGCCCATCTCGAAGGAGCTCGGAGACGTCGGTGCATCTCTATACCGTGGGATGGCTCGATACAGGGACACACGATGCAAGTATAGAGAGGTGGTTCAGCCATGCAATGCCAACCGCAATGAGCACGCGGGTAAAACACAGAAAAGTGTAAGCTACGTAGCAACACCAGACTAATTGCAGTAGGAAAAGAAAATGCAGAAAACCCGTAAACACCAACATGGGTCGTACGGTAACAACGGGGGTACCTCTTTTGAACACTACGATAGTATACCTGATTTAAGCCACCACTCGCATCATTGATTGGCTCTGTACCTCACTGACGAAACGCTTCATTCCTTAGGCGAAATGTTTGCCATGGCCTTGTTCGTGATTATATTGCCGATACATATAACAAAACTTGAAAAGAACAAAAGAAAAGGAGGCGAGTGAACCCGGGTCACTTCTGAAAAGGATCCCCCCTACCCGAGCCCTACCGTGTATTTTGTTTGGAGGGAAAACTCAGAGGAAAAATCAATCCTAAAGAAAGAGGGAAACAGGACGGCAACAACAAACACGAAAATGATGACAAAAGCACAACAACAGACATTCAGCAAGTAGCCATACCAATGACGCCATCCAAATCGGGCACAGCAACCAACCATGTTCGGTGTCGACTTACCCTACTACTACTACTACTACTACTACTACTACTACTACTGCAACTACTACTACAACTACTACTACGACTACTTCTACTACTTGTGTAGAAGAAGGAACATTGACGCATGTTCTATCGTACCACGCGTGCACCGCTGCTCCTAACGACAGCGGCACCAATGCCGTCACGAACAAAGCAGTATAGGCCGACATGCCACATGGTCTGACTCTTTACCTCGGCGGGAGATGGAGCTGCAGCTGCTGTAGCAGGCGATTCCAAGTACGAACACAAGAACAAAACACAAGGCAGTCGCGGCAGCGTGGTTGAGCTTTCGTACGCAGGTTCTACACACCTACTGGTCGGCCTGGTACCTTGCTACACTGGGTCTGCGGTCTCCTTCAGGCTTTCTTCAATACCAGCGGATTTCCTACTCCCCTCACTCCCCGTTCGATTTTGCACCCGGGCGCCGCGGCGCTCTGAGCTCATATTTTTCCACTATATGTATCACTCTGTCCATGAACCTTTCGAGTATTACCCCCGGTACCACTTGTCCGCCTTGTTTGCTGAGGGGACCCGCGGTACGGTTTCAACTTCGAACTGTCGTGTGGAATCCTCCGGGTTTCCCCTGTAAGAGTAACTATTCCAACTCGTCGAGTTCATCTCCAATCTCCATCGCACATTTCGTTTGAGGTACAGATGTAGCACTATCACATGCATTAGTCTATGACAGAGAGTTGTCTACGTACGATATTGAATAGTGACACTGAATGGTCTGTAGACTATGCAGCTGTATGCATTGTTGTCATGAATCTAGCAAAATACGGTACCTGCAAAGCATATCATGTTTGGATCTCGTAACACCCATCTACATCTAACACCGCCGGTGTCCATGCGGATGACTTATATATATGTAGAATACAAGTGTAGTCTATACTAGATATACTTGTACAGATAAAAGAGTTCTTCGTACACACACAGCTGGCAGAGATGAGTTTCGACGAAATACTCTTCGATGATTTTGATTTCACAGCTGAACTAGCTGTAGTTCATTTTCTTTTTAAATACAAGAGAGAAAAGTTCTGTCGTTACAAACAACGAGAGAGGCAGAGATGCATATTCGCCGCACTTTTTTGCTCTTGTGTTTTCGGTCATCATGATGACACCCCTCACGCTAAAAACCAACAAAACACTAATTCATTCAGCTGTGAAGTGGACCGAAGAAGATTTAAATCGCAACTCATCTTTGTGAGCTGGGTGTGTTACTTCAATAGCGCGTGTTTCGGGATAATAAAGGTACAATGCCCTCGTGACCTTCCCTGATAATTCCTCGTCTTGTTTTTTTGCATATTTGTTTACCTTCTCCTTCTCCCTCTCCGTAAAAGGAACACCGCACAAGGGTATGGGGGCAAGGGGGGGGACAGGAGGAGTAGAAGGGAAACCGCGGTAGATGAAAGTAGAAAGGAGACCGCAGACAGGGTAGCAAGGTACCAGGCCGACTAGTAGGTGGAACCTTTCTATCTATGCCACTCGTACCGCCAACTGCTGCGGCTGCTCGGAATGTGATGTCTTGGTACTTTGATTTTCCCGTGAATTTATTTATTTTCTTCCTATTTTTTCTTTCCCCTTCTTATCCTTATGAAAGGAGTCTTGCATGGTGGGTAGGTGACGAGCCTGTTTTATTTGGCCCTCCCAGTCTTCCTTCTTTTACTTGTTTCCTTTTTCCGGGGTATTTTTTTCCCTTTCTTTCCCCCTTGCATGTCCACTTTGGCTCATGCTCGGGGTATGTTTCTATGTCCCGAGCTTTGGCTCCCCTTTTATTTTATTATTTTATTTGTTTGTTTTGTCTTGGTTTCTTTCGTTGTTTCTCTCTTTTACAAGTTATTTTGGTTTAATGAGAAGAACACAAAGGGGGGAGGGGGGGAAACAGGAGGAGTAGAAGGAAAGCCGCCCAAGGGAGTGGGGGCAGGGGGGGCAACAGGAGGAGTAGAAGGGAGACCGCGGTGGACGAAGGCAGGAAGGAGATGGCAGACAGGGTAGCAAGGTACCAGGCCGACTAGTAGGTACGTAGCACTTTTCTTCTTTTTCTGGGGTATTTTTTTTCCCCTTTGTTCCCTCCTTGCGTGTCCAGGTTTTTGGCTCGTGTTCAGATTATCTTATTTTGGTTTTACTTTACTTTATTTTATTTTATTTTTATTATGTTTCTTTTCCGAGCTTTGGCTCTCCTTTCCGGTTGGGTTGTTCCTTCGATTTCCCCTTCATTTTGTTTGTTTCATTTTTGTTTTATTCCTATCTTTGTTTTATTTGTTTTCTTTTTATTATTTTGTTCTTGTTCTTGTTTTTGTTTTTGTTTTTGTTTATTTCGTATTCTCTCTTCCAATGTATTTCTGTTGCTGACGTATGTATGTTGTGCCTGTCGTACCCAGTACTAGGGCATGACATTGCGTTGTCGAATGCATTGCGATGCATTATCTCTGTGTCGTAGCTTGTGACCACAGAGCTGATCTTTCTAGGGTGAAGAATCAGTACGGACACTGGGTGTGCTGGATGTCGACGAGTAGAAGAACGGTTTAATGTGAAGAACACACACACATTGTATAGTATGACGTCGTCACTCGGATCTGGGGTCACGAAGCAGTCCCTTCAACCCCCGCCCCGCGATACTTGCTTCCATCTGATCGCGCTAATGTTCCAACCATTTGTTTTTATTTAATCCTTTCCCTCGTCGATTCGCATCGATCGCTACTCATTCACGCTGTTGGGCGCTATCAGCAGGAAGTGATTCCAACCATTTGTTTTTATTTCATCCTTTCCCTCGTCGATTCGCATCGATCGCTGCTTATTCACGCTGTTAGGCGCTCTCAGCAGGAAGGAGGAGAAGGTGTTTCCTTTGATACAATTTTGTCAACTAAACTCAAAAGTCTGATCGACGTGAGATTCGATTCGAAGATTCGAACCTTATCTACTTGAAGTGGCATTCGAGGGTAATCACTCATCAAACTACTGGGGCGACCGGCTCTCATTGCAAAGTTTTCATCACATTGCTGTGGCATACCTCGAAACATAGTTGTTACAAAAAGATACAAAATCCACGTAATTCAGGCAGCAAGCTGTGAGATCGAGAAATTTTAATACGAACTCGTGTGTTTGCATGCTGCGTGTGATACCTCGATCGCGTGTGTCACAGCGAGCTTTCTCGCCTTCGCATGTTAGCGCTACTGCGCTCGCCAGAGCAGCCGATGAATCACTAACACATCGATATATCGGCTGCCCCCATGTACAAAACATACCAGCTGGGCCGGTCAATGAGCCGTGAATGAACCAATGTCGCTGCTGTGCCCCGCCCAATTTTTTGTAGCTCGGAGCTGAAATTTTGACACGTGATTTAGAGGACGCTCATCGAAAAACTAATTGAAAAACCCAAGAAGAAGAAGAAAATAGTTGGCTTTTCGTCCGTTTTATGATCATGGATTTCGTTTGGCCGTCCGTATGTCGGCAAGATTTTTTTCTTTGTTTTTGCGATTTCCAAGTAGTATTTGCTTAGACTATACTTTCTCTATTTCACGTGTCAAAATATCAGGCCCGAACTCAAAAAACTGAACGGGGCAGAGCGAAATTTTCATTTCTTTCTTTTGGTCGAAAACACTCGACTTATTATCGTATCGAATCGAGTTTTGGTAATATCTCTCGATCGGTGGCGAATGGGGCCATAAAACTTTTACCTGGTATCGATGTTCTTCCAGGGTCTTCAGCATGGTGTCCACCAAATTTCACCTTGATCGGATTTTTTTATCTCTACAAGGATTTTATTTTCAGGTTGGAAAGTTAGTGCTGTTGAGTTTTCACGGATATCTCGGCGATATCGAGTCGCATCAAAAAAAGCCCTTTAGAATATTTTGTATACTTTTTGCTTTAAAGCGGTGGCGGCAGAGGTTTCTGAAACATTCTCCGTTTTTGGCCGGCCAAGCCTGTACAGTATTGTAAACGCCTTCGATACACAGCCCTACCTACAGGTTTCATGTGTAGAGTATTATGTATATGACGTACCTTAAATCCACAACCAGAAGAACGCGTATATACTAAATAGACCAGAGTTTTCGGGAAAATGGGAACGGAGCCTAAAATGAGAACGGACGTTTTTTTTTTAGAAAGCAAACCATTTGTGTACAACTCCAAGAAAAAAAGTTGACAGTCCTGTTGGGCTGTACAGAAGCCTTCGAATGAGCTGTCGCTCAGACTGGAAGCCCTCGGCATCGCCACGGTAGCTAGCATCTAGATAGAACGAGCGTGCACTCGGAACGGAAACCGCAGTTCATTTCCTTTAGAAGCGAAGACATTATACGCACCATGCCATATGGTATGATACGATAGCCTATGGCACTTTTTGCATTTGAAATAAATGGTTTTTGAATGAAACCCCAAATCGTCTGAAAAACGATTTTTTCCTTCGCATGCTTCTTCTCGTGTACCTGGGCCATGGGATTTTACATCCAGTAGCTGTTTTACTTTTTTACCAAATCAGTTTCTGGGAGAGGTCTCGAGCTCCCAAATGGAGAAATCCAAGTGGTGCGCCTCTATCGTCGTGGCACGCGTCATTTCCATACTACTCCACGAGGGGCGCCTGCTCCACTGGTAGAAATTAGTGGGTGAGTCTACAAAATGTTTTCCCTCAAAAGGAGGACGACACCGCGTACCAGAGCTCTCGACAAGCCCAACCCGACAAGCCAGAGGCGCCGTTTCACGCTGTACGCCAAGCACTGACTCGCGAGGCCCCACGCCTGCCCACGAACACGAACGCAGAGTTGTACATACGCTTTTGGCTCTTCTTCCTTGATCATAGTGAAGGGGATGTAATACCAGCAATGCAGCATCCTTCTCACGAAGCTACCCGGCTGCTAAAGGGAGAGCAAACGACGACTATATAACTGTGGACCCCCAACGCAAAAAACTTGGATTGAGACACGTGCATAGCTTGCACTTCCGTTTGCTGCATGCGAATACAATAAGAACGCGCCTATACCTCGTTTCGTCGCTGTACATGGGCCCCAAGCGGTTGCACCACAGCGGCGGTGGCGTGGTAGTTTAAACGCTATCGAGCAGGCCAGCGAGACTCATCATACGTCGCATGAGACGCTATAAGCAATAAAACTCACCGCGGTCCCGAAATGTGTTCTGCTCCTCCTGCCACCACCGCGTAGACCGACACGATCAAAGTGGCCATAGTGCCCTTCATGGTGACTGCTAGATGTCCGACGCAACTAGAGACAGTTTTTTCTTGGACAGCTGCGTGGTCGTGGTGGTACTTTCCCCAGCTCGATCAAGGATAGGGGTGGGTGTGAGTGTGCTCTATGAACCTACCAGGAGGACGGCTTTGTTCTTGCGAAGCGTTGTGTGGGTGAACGGCTAAGTGTGTTCGGTAGTTGGAGTCTAGGCGCAGGAGGAGGCGTACCATTCAAGTGTGTGTTGAGCAAGATATACCAACCATGCTTCGTTGATCGATTAAGCGGCTAACGCGATTCCCAAAGAAGGCTTTCAACGGCCAACTGTTCGAAATGGGGAAAACGTGAAATAGTTGGGGAAGCACTTTGTAGAATATGAAAATGTTCCGCACTTACTGCTGGGATAATTGAGTATGCCCTCGCAGTGGGACGCTATTCCACAACGGGTCAACAGCGTCGTGTCATCACCAGACGAATGATTTTGTGCCAAACAACAGACAAGGTGACGTTTTACTATGCCTGTTGTGGCACATGATGCCGTAGAACAACCCGCGCATTTGGCCATCAGCTAAAAGAGTTTTTCTTTTTGGACCATATATATATGGTGTTCCTAGCGTTCTGATTGGTTATCACTGACATCTTCAAGTGAAGAACGAACGGTTAGTTGAATCGATCGTCTTACCAGGCGTGAGCCGTGCTACGATAGAGGGGCAATATTTATTTCCGTTGTGAGGGTGGTCGCTTGAAGAGGTCTACCACGACAAAAATATTGTTTTTTGAGAAAACTAAAAGTGTAACTTCATGGTGAACAGGACCGTGTGGACTAGGTACAAAACATGAATATTGCAAAAAATCAACCAAATTCCGACAAGATTGGGTTAAGGAGTCCCATCGGTTGGAAGACAGTTCCGCCAAAATTGCTACCTCTATCGTTGCACGCGTCTGAAACGATAACTTTTTTCAGGACTAGGGCAAAGGCGCTTGGCCGGGTTGCGCGAACGAATGCCTTCGAAGTCATTTTTCGTGTGAGATAGTAAGCTCCTCATTCATAGTATTAATAGGAGGTCAGCGGGGACTTTCCGCTGCACCCCCATATACTGTACATGACAGTGTTAGTCTTGGTGTTGTGTTAGAGTTAGTGTATAACACCCCCCCTGGGATAGAATGCTGAGCCAGTTTCCTCCGAAACCAGTGCGGGACGAACATCAACAGTGGCGGCTTTGAGATGATGCCGTCCAGATCTTTCCATAGACGTGTCGCTCGGCGGTTAGACTCTCTGGCGGTCGTCGAGAAATCGGCATACGAAATTCGTCCAAGGGGGTGTGCTGTTCACCGTCACATACGTCCCATGGGATAGCTCGCATCCATCATAAATCATATGCACAGTATCGTAAGTGGTCTCTGATATCGAATTGCGAAGCAATTACTTCTAATAACGGCAAACACGGCACACCAAAAGAAACCACCCGCATCTTGGAAATTTATGCCGTCGATAAATTTTCGTAGACCCACCGCTCGGCGTTCACGCTCCCCGCGTTACCGACACAAAGACGAGTGCTACATACATACCGTGTGTGTGTGTGTTCTTCACATTAAACCGTTCTTCTACTCGTCGACATCCAGCACACCCAGTGTCCGTACTGATTCTTCACCCTAGAAAGATCAGCTCTGTGGTCACAAGCTACGACACAGAGATAATGCATCGTAATGCATTCGACAACGCAAAGTCATGCCCCAGTACTGGGTACGACAGGCACAACATACATACGTCAGCAACAGGAATACATTGGAAGAGAGAATACGAAATAAACAAAAACAAAAACAAAAACAAAATAATAATGAGAAAACATATAAAAACAAAGATAAAAATAAAGCAAAAATGAAACAAACAAAATGAAGGGGAAATCGAAGAAACAACCCAACCGGAAAGGAGAGCCAAAGCTCGGAAAAGAAACATAATAAAAAAAAAAAAAAATGAAGTAAAGTAGAACCAAAATAAGATAATCCGAACACGAGCCAAAAACCTGGACACGCAAGAAGGGAACAAAGGGGAAAACCGTAGAGGTGCCTCACTATTTTTGTAATATTCCTCAATTTGGGAGGAGCTAAAGAACTCCCGCAAAAACTGTTTTGGAGAAAATAAAACTGCTACGGGATGGGAAATCCCATGGCTCAGCTAGGTACACAACAATATCCGTGCAAAAAAAAGTACCCATTTCCAACGAATTTGGGTTAATAAGGAGCCCCGTTGTTCAGATACCAGTTCAGACAAAAAATCTATTTCTACTTTGAAAAATGAAAATACACTCCAGCTGTGAGATCGAAGATTTCGTCGAAACTCATCTTTGCAAGCTGTGTGTGATAACTCCGATCACGCGCATTACGAGTTGTGTGTCCTCATTAAGGGCATAGGTCGGCGACACCCCTTACAGCTACAGTGTAGCTATCAGGGTCAACAGGGTTATTTTAGTCAGTCTGGGCGCGGAAACTATAAAACCCGTTTCTGAGGGGGACAAAATCTGACAGCTGTGGAAGGAAATGTATCCTTTTATCAAGTGAATCTTGTAAGTCGAATAACCGGTGAGGGGGGAGGGGGGGGAGTTTTGAAGGACGTGGGGCCTGGTTTTGATCAAAAGCGAGCAGGTTTGGAGGGTCGGGGGGGGGGGAAGGGGGGGGCAATTTTTGCATGTAAGTTATCATCCTTTCAAGGGATAAATCCGACGGTTTTGGCACCAGTTTATTATTGGGGGGGGGGGGGGGGGGTTGGGGCGGGGGTGAGGCGTGTGGGGTAGCTCAATATGTGCGTGGAAACTATACATTATTTTGAGGGGATACATGTGACGGTTTTGGAAATAATGCATCAGTTGTTGCAGACGTCCAAAACGGGTTCAAATATCAAGCGAGGAGGGTGTGTGATCTTGCGTTTCGTGCGGTCGTCGAAGAAGGTTCGTACGTGTCATGCGCGCGTGCCACACGGAGGCCCATTGTTTCTCACAAGGCGCACAGGCGAATCCCGCACTACCAAGGTCAAAGACAGAGCAAAAAAGAGCTGCCCATTCCTGGGTAGCTATGTCACCCTTCTTGATCGAACCTTATAGGGTTCGGCCGAAGAAAGCCGTCAAGTTCACGGTGTTGACTTAGCCGAAGGGGCGAGGTCAGCACCAAGTCTGCGTTTTGCGGGTTATGAGATGGACAAAATTGGTACACAAACGAATTCGTATTGAGCTTATGAAGCTGTTTTACCCGGATCTCCGGGAGGATCTAACAAAACAAAGAGCATCGCGGGAGGGTTCCTGGAATGTTGCTACTGGATCACTGGCGTCAGCGTCGTCTCTGCTTCCCGCCCCCTGAATGTAACCCGAAACCATTCCCGTATCCAATATATGGTCGACATATTTTTCATACGCATGTGTGAAATACCTCAAAGGTGCTATGGACTATTTATGTTTTTATTATGTGCTTAGACTATGGAGTATGATATCTACCACTCCCCTTTTGTATACCAGGTACTGGTTGTCACCAGCACAACAGGGTAGACCAGACACCTTATTCCAGGATTTTTATTCTTGGTTCCGTACTATTATTGATGTACTGCAAATACCATACAAGAAAATATTTATTATGGTTGGTAATGATGTTCCTTCCTTAGATGGATATTTGATAGATTCGACATGAAACCATGTCAAGGCTGAGGTGAAACCATGCATGCATGTGACATTTTTATATGTCACATTCACGTCAAGGCCATTGTAGAACGTAGGTGACGATGATGGGACAAGCAGGACGCCCCCTTCTCACTACCTTGCACTACCTGCTCTACGATACCCTGCTTTACCCTGCTCTACTGTGCGCTACAATGCAGGCCTGTTATGTGTGTGTGTTCTTCACATTAAACCGTTCTTCTACTCGTCGACATCCAGCACACCCAGTGTCCGTACTGATTCTTCACCCTAGAAAGATCAGCTCTGTGGTCACAGGCTACGACACAGAGATAATGCATCGTAATGCATTCGACAACGCAACGTCATGCCCTAGTACTGGGTACGACAGGCACAACATACATACGTCAGCAACAAAATACATTGGAAGAGAGAAAACGAAATAAAAAACAAAAACAAGAACAAAAACAAAATAATAATAAGAAGACGAATAAAAACAATAATAAAAATAAAACAAAAATGAAACAAACAAAATAAAGGGGAAATCGAAGAAACAACCCAACCGGAAAGGAGAGCCAAAGCTCGGAAAAGAAACATAAAAATTAAATAAAAAAATTATAGTGAAACCAAAATAAGATAATCCGAACACGAGCCAAAAACCTGGACACGCAAGGAGGGAACAAAGGGGAAAAAAAATACCCTAGAAAGAGAAAAGTGCTACGTACCTACTAGTCCGCCATCTCCTTCCTGCCTTCGTCCACCGCGGTCTCCCTTCTATTCCTCCTGTTGCCCCCCCTGCCCCCCCTCCCTTGGACGGCTTTCCTTCTACTCCTCTTGTTTCCCCCCCTCCCCCCTTTGTGCTCTTCTCATTAAACCAAAATACCTTGTAAAAGAATGAAACAACGAAAGAAACCAAGACAAAACAAACAAATAAATAAATAAATTAAAAGGGGAGCCAAAGCTCGGGAGATAGAAACATACCCCAAGCATGAGCCAAAATGGACATGTGTGTGTGTTCTTCACATTAAACCGTTCTTCTACTCGTCGACATCCAGCACACCCAGTGTCCGTACTGATTCTTCACCCTAGAAAGATCAGCTCTGTGGTCACAAGCTACGACACAGAGATAATGCATCGTAATGCATTCGACAACGCAATGTCATGCCCTAGTACTGGGTACGACAGGCACAACATACATACGTCAGCAACAGAAATACATCGGAAGAGAGAATACGACATGCAAGGGGGAAAGAAAGGGAAAAAAATACCCCGGAAAAAGGAAACAAGTAAAAGAAGGAAGTATGTATGTCTCATAGCATTCAATGTAGGGAAATAATTCATGTACGAAGCTTTTGGATCTATCCAGCGAGCCATGAGGAGAGACCAAAAAAGACACTGAAATCAACGAGGAGCACGCTTCCTAACACCGACCAACCACGCATACCCCACTCACTCGGAGTAACATTAGTACAGGTTGTGGTCGCAGTGGGGGGTGCAACGCAAACCCCGAAAACACTAACCTCAACCCGACCCTAACCTGTGATTGGATCGAGTTGTTTGTGAAGTGATGCCGTCGTGGAGGCCGTGCTGTGGCCGTTCAAATGGTTGCTGCGCTTTGGCAGTCGTAAATGCTGCGCTTTGGCCGTCTTGGAAGCAGTTGATGAAAAAAGACGCACGCACAATGCTGTTAATCGAAATTACGCATGCACTCCCCATCCATGCCACATGATTTTCTCCGTTGTCCTGGCCCCCACAACATTCAACCCGGGCTACGACTCTAGGCGAGTCGCGTTTGGGGCCTCATTTTTTTAGCAGTAGCTCGGCATCACTGGCGCGAGTGAGTGTGATCCCCTATTTTTTTGCTGTCATAACCTTTTGCTTGCGTGCTGCATTAATTTATTCAGCGTTCAGAATTCGCAGTGATTGGCAATAGATACCATCTGCGCCGAAGATTTCGCCTATATAAAAAGCGGCCTATATTTTAATGAGCGTACACAGCACCCAGTAATACCCGCGATCGGAGTATCACACACACAGCTGGCAAATATGAGTTTCGACGAAATCTTCGATCTCACAGCTGGATGGAGGGTTTTTTGTTTTTTACAATAATATTACATACAAGATTCCCCTCCGGGAAGTGCCTAAGGGAGTGGCGCAAGAACGAAACCCAAACATCCAACATCTGACTGTGGGCAAATAAGATGTACCTGGTGGTAGTGAAAAGTATTTTCTTGCCCGCAGCTCGAGAAGCGGAGTGTGGGGAGGCGCCCTCCCGGGTACGGTTCGCTCTCTCGCCGTCGTGGTGGAAAACCGTAAATAAGTGGTAATCCCGTCAGTACGTACGTGTCCAGCGCCAGTACTCGTACGATAGGGACTTTTTATACGGGCGACTCTAAAGCAGTAAAATTCGCGTGGTTAAAATGAAAGGACGAACAGGTAACTTTTCAACCGGTAAAAAAACAAAACAGCAGTTGTTCCGTGCGCCGTCTCTCTGTTGTGGTCTTGATGTTTTTCTTTGTTTCCTGTTGTTTCGTATGGAAATCAGCAATTTCAGAATAGATCAGGCACTCTTCGTGTCTTCTTGTTGATTGAGCCAGATGATATTGAACTTGACGAGTGAAACACGCCAGGATGGCAATCATCCCCCTTCACTGCCAGTTCGTCGCAGAGAGTGCGCGAGATGAGGAACTGATGTAGGGCTCCTATTTTCGCTGAGACAGAGAAGCCCTTTCTCATGGAGCATCAGCGCCTATATCCACTGCTGTTTGCTCCTTAGATTCAAGAAAAAATACGCTGGATTGTTTAGATCGTCGTCCGATTCAAAATCGTTCCCTCGTGGAGGCGAAAGCAGCTCGACTCAGCATAGCAAAGACTCGCCACGCGCACATACATGATGTTTCCTACTACTGCTGCTGTGCGGCGAGGTCGTACACGTAGCGTTGTGCTGTCCTCACGCTGTCTGGCCTCTGTCATCTGTGGTGTGAGCAAAATCTCCGACCCCTCTGTTATGTCCTGGTACGTAAAAACACTCTGTCTTCTTGGACATAAATGTAAGGATGGGTTGGTGAGAAAAACATGACACTTTAAAGTTTCCTATATTACTGCCCAAATTAAGACGATCCATGGATATGCAGTAATGGAGATGCGCACGAAGTGGCAGCACAGCGGAAATATGGGGTATGGTGGGGTGACAAATGGCACGCTCCGATCAAAGAATCAGCTTCTACAACAGCCGCCCCACGCGCATAGAGTTGCAGGCTTTGATGCTTGGGGGCTGGATCGCTGCTGGGCGGCAGAATCGTAGCGTGGTGCCATCAGCGCCTATATCCACTTCTGTTTGACTTAAATGTAAGGGTTGGTTAGTGGTGAATTTTCATCATAAAATTTTACTATATTACTGCCAAAATTGGCACGATCTATGGACATGCAGTAATTGAGATGCGTCCGAAGCGGCGGCACACCAAAAATATGGGGTACAAGGGCTTCGCTCGCGGGCGGCTGGGCGCCGCCCGCTACGCTTGCGGAAGGAGGAATGGACATTCAGTAGAAAGGCGGAAAAGAAGCACAAATGGCGCAACTGGCGACTTGAAAATGCCAAGAGGTCCATATATAGTACAACGGTACAGGATAGAGACGATTATGATCATGAGTTTGTTATTATCATCCATTCGCCCAGTCCATGATGGGCACGTCGGAGGACTTGCTTGGCACATCCTTCCACCCTTCAGGTAGCACCTGTACACTTATTTATAGCTCTCTCTGAGTCGATCATCAATAATAAATTATCGCAGTGCATAGACACCAGGCACGCGCTTGTCAAGGATAGAGACAGGAAAACTACAACTTAAGATGGAAAGGAGCGCAGTGCCAAAAAAAACATGCTGGAAGCAGGAACTTGAACGCACACACCGCAAACATGTGAAGTACATTTGTATTCCTGAAAGACGAAGAGCACGCATTTAGGCATAATAGTTCTCAAAAAACGATGCTGGTATAATGAACCACAACTTAACGTTCTATAAAGAACGTGCTGTCAACATTGCTTCCGAAGGAGCATGCAGGCTTGCTTGGACTCTTCCTCCTCGGCGGAGGTACCCAGCACCTTGCACTCTTGTTTTTTGTCGATGATCTTGTGGATCTGTCCACAAACGTCGAAGCATGGCGGGAGGACGTCGATAAGTATGCGTAAAAAAGTATTGGTACTTCTCTCCAGCAGACGTCGTAACCATCCAAATTATTGGAGCTCCTTTCGTTGTTAGTAATTGTTGTGGTATTGTTGTACTTGCTCTTGGTACTCGGAAAAAGAGCCGCACTTCATAGACTTAATCCGCACGCCATCCCCTAGTCTTGAGCAAGAGACATGGATGTCTCGACTAGTGACACACAGGGCGCAAGATAAGAGTAGAACGTACCTCGATGTCGAACGCCCTCGTGACACCGTGAGAATGGAATGCGGGATGTATATCGAGCAAGTGGTCGCCTGCCTTCTTCAGGTCACCGACCTTGATGTCGCCGGTGCACTTCGTGTTTATGTCCTCGCCGACTTGGCGGCCCTCGGCGGCTGCTTCGCAGGGCTTCTGCAAACGACAACAACGGATGGGAATACCTTGCGTTCAGTGAATGTTCAAAATAGTAAGGCCACGTAGCTGTTGTCAATTTCCAAAGTTTGAAAGGAAGTCGTACAATTTAACACTGTTGTAATGAAAGCGGTCGTTCATGGGCAAAGCCCTGCCTGGTACCACAACGTTGCTAACACCTGTGAAACCACCACTGGGACAGGAACGAACGGGATTCACAGTCACAACTGGTGAGCGTAAGCCCCGGTACACTGCTATATAAGGTCTACCGGCGGAATACCGACAACGAAGGGTAAGGGACAGTACCTGCTGTATATATTGTTCGGTACTACTCTATTACTGCTGCTATCAACACTATTACGACCGACGTGTACTGCGATTCCTGAAGAGGTTGCGCACCCTACTTGTACTCGTTAATACAAAGAGTTCATGTGGTTGTATGAAAAATGAGTAACAGTAGTAATACACCGCGTCACTACATGAACAACTCGCTGACCCCAATCACGGGACTGCTCTCCAGCATCACCCAGGTTAACTTCAGCTTCTGTTTACTGCTATATATCAACCTCCAGTGTGTACTGCGACTGGTGCTGAGTTATCATGCTGCTGTGTTATTTATCACTGCATGGACCATTTTTACAACCCTGGCTGACCCCTGTGATGAGACTTTCCCGTTTTCATCGCGTCTTACATGTATAGATACCACGTAGTCGTAGTCGCACATCCAAAACGTGTGTTTATATCACAGCACAAAGCGTCACTGCATGGACCACTTGTCCAACACCCGCTCACCCCGATGACGGGACTGCCCCGTACTCGTAGTCGTACATACATGAAGTGTGTTTGGCTGTACGTATGAAAAACGTGTGTTTATATCACAGCACAAAGCGTCACTGCATGGACCACTTGTCCAACACCCGCTCACCCCGATGACGGGACTGCCCCGTACTCGTAGTCGTACATACATGAAGTGTGTTTGGCTGTACGTATGAAAAAGAAATCGCATCACACAGCGTCACTGCATAGGTCTACTCGTAGACCTGAGTACTTGTACAATTCCCGCTTATACCCCGATGACGGGACTGCCCCGTACACGTACTCGTACATGCAAAAGTGTGTTTGTACGCATGAAAAAGAAATCACAGCACACAACTGCTTAGACAACTAGTACAACATGCTTACCCCGACGACGGGACTGCCCTCCGTGACCACCAAGGCGAACTTGAGTTTGTTCAGGCTACGCGTCCCCGAGCACAGCTTCAATACCGTGTGGTAGTTCGACCACGCTCGTGTAGCACACACATGCTACAGCAGACGTTGCAGACGGGCACACAAGGTCAAACGATGTAAATTTCAATGTGCATCATTATTGGAAACAGGATTCGCTTGAGTTCACCAACACCCAAAACCACATGATGGTAGTCTATTGCGCACAACTTGCAGCACACTCAGCCAACACTCCACGCAGCACTACCCGAAATACAGGGTGTTATTCACAGTCGCAACTGGTAAGCGTACGCCCCGGTACACTGCTATATAAGGCCTACCGGCGGAATACCGACAACGAAGGGTAAGAGACAGTACCTGCTGTAAATATTGTTCGGTACTACTCTATTACTGCTGCTATCAACACTATTACGACCGACGTGTACTGTGATTCCTGAAGAGGTTGCGCACCCTACTTGTACTCGTTAATACAAAGAGTTCATGTGGTTGTATGAAAAATGAGTAACAGTAGTAGTACACCGCGTCACTACATGAACAACTCGCTAACCCCAATCACGGGACTGCTCTCCAGCATCACCCAGGTTAACTTCAGCTTCTGTTTACTGCTATATATCAACCTCCAGTGTGTACTGCGACTGGTGCTGAGTTATCATGCTGCTGTGTTATTTATCACTGCATGGACCATTTTTACAACCCTGGCTGACCCCTGTGATGAGACTTTCCCGTTTTCATCGCGTCTTACATGTATAGATACCACGTAGTCGTAGTCGCACATCCATGAAGTGTGTTTATATCACAGCACAAAGCGTCACTGCATGGACCACTTGTCCAACACCCGCTCACCCTGATGACGGGACTGCCCCGTACTCGTAGTCGTACATACATGAAGTGTGTTTGGCTGTACGTATGAAAAAGAAATCGCATCACACAGCGTCACTGCATAGGTCTACTCGTAGACCTGAGTACTTGTACAATTCCCGCTTATACCCCGATGACGGGACTGCCCCGTACACGTACTCGTACATGCAAAAGTGTGTTTGTACGCATGAAAAAGAAATCACAGCACACAACTGCGTAAACAACTAGTACAACATGCTTACCCCGACGACGGGACTGCCCTCCGTGACCACCAAGGCGAACTTGAGTTTGTTCAGGCTACGCGTCCCCAAGCACAGCTTCCACACCGTGTGGTAGTTCGACCACGCTCGTGTAGCACACACATGCTACAGCAGACGTTGCAGTCAGGCACACAAGGTCAAACGGTGTAAATTTCAATGTGCATCATTATTGGAAACAGGATTCGCTTGAGTTCACCAACACCCAAAACCACATAATGATAGTCTATTGCGCACAACTTGCAGCACACTCAGCCAACACTCCACGCAGCACTACCCGAAATACAGGGTGTTATTCACAGTCGCAACTGGTAAGCGTACGCCCCGGTACACTGCTATATAAGGCCTACCGGCGGAATACCGACAACGAAGGGTAAGGGACAGTACCTGCTGTATATATTGTTCGGTACTACTCTATTACTGCTGCTATCAACACTATTACGACCGACGTGTACTGCGATTCCTGAAGAGGTTGCGCACCCTACTTGTACTCGTTAATACAAAGAGTTCATGTGGTTGTATGAAAAATGAGTAACAGTAGTAGTACACCGCGTCACTACATGAACAACTCGCTAACCCCAATCACGGGACTGCTCTCCAGCATCACCCAGGTTAACTTCAGCTTCTGTTTACTGCTATATATCAACCTCCAGTGTGTACTGCGACTGGTGCTGAGTTATCATGCTGCCGTGTTATTTATCACTGCATGGACCATTTTTACAACCCTGGCTGACCCCTGTGATGAGACTTTCCCGTTTTCATCGCGTCTTACATGTATAGATACCACGTAGTCGTAGTCGCACATCCAAAACGTGTGTTTATATCACAGCACAAAGCGTCACTGCATGGACCACTTGTCCAACACCCGCTCACCCCGATGACGGGACTGCCCCGTACTCGTAGTCGTACATACATGAAGTGTGTTTGGCTGTACGTATGAAAAAGAAATCGCATCACACAGCGTCACTGCATAGGTCTACTCGTAGACCTGAGCACTTGTACAATTCCCGCTTATACCCCGATGACGGGACTGCCCCGTACACGTACTCGTACATGCAAAAGTGTGTTTGTACGCATGAAAAAGAAATCACAGCACACAACTGCGTAGACAACTAGTACAACATGCTTACCCCAACGACGGGACTGCCCTCCGTGACCACCAAGGCGAACTTGAGTTTGTTCAGGCTACGCGTCCCCAAGCACAGCTTCCACACCGTGTGGTAGTTCGACCACGCTCGTGCAGCACGCACATGCTACAGCAGACGTTGCAGACAGACACACAAGGTCAAACGATGTAAATTTCAATGTGCATCATTATTGGAAACAGGATTCGCTTGAGTTCACCAACACCCAAAACCACATATTGGTAGTCTATTGCGCACAACTTGCAGCACACTCAGCCAACACTCCACGCAGCACTACCGAAAATACAGGGTGTTGACATCTGGTGTTTCACCTTTGTCGCACGGCGCTGAACACACTGACAACGGGAAACTCTCAACATCATCAGATTCAGTAGTATAGTAGCTGACAGCAAACATCAAATTCCAACAACACGAAGGAATTAAACTCACGTTTCGTCAAGCTCTCAGCTCCTTTGTTAGGGACGCCGATCGAAGGTGAATCACAGGTGTCCGCGTCACACCAGTCACACACACGAGGGTTGTCGCCGCTTCCCCAGTGCTTCTTGTTAAGGTTACATGAAAAGCTTGGCACGTGGAAGGCTCGTCACTCCTGCAGGTGTCGCAGACAGCGTACTGGGAACTCCTGTTTTTCCTTTTCCGTGCGATGAGGAAGCCGTCACAACCCTTGCTCGGGCACGGCCAATCAGGATTGCCAAAAGAAGCTGAGTCCCGTTCTTGCCCAACCAGCTTCCACACGCCTGATCCTGAACCTCCACCACCCCCACTGTTGGCGGAGCCTCCTCCCGCACTAGCCTTGGTCCGCTTCGCAAATTTCAACTTCAAATTGTTATTGCTGATCCGGCAAATTTCAAATTCAAATTGTTTGCAGCCGTCAACGGCAATTCCCTCCCAACAGCCAGCAATTGGCCAACTTCAAAAGTAAAAGTACAAAAAAGAAGTTGCTGAAAAAGCAAAATAAAAATATCAGAGCAAGCAGTAAAGATGAGAGAATGAGAGCTAAGTAAGAATGAGACTAGTAAAAGCAAGGAAAGCAAGGAACTTCGGGACGGTTCTTTTCCCCAGCAACTAATTTTTTTTTCGGCAATTACGGGCTGAGAACGGCTGAGAGAGGGGAGGATATGCCGAGCGAGACGTCCGAGGGGGGCGAGGTCTAGGTATATAGTTTTATGGTGGGGTGACAAATGCCACGCTCCGATTAAAAAATCAGCTACTACAACAGCAGCCACACGCGCATACAGCTGCAGGCTGCTGCTGCTAGGGGGCTAGACTGCTGCTGGGCGGCAGGATTAGCGTGGTGCTCTGTGCAAAAAGAGGGAAAGAAACGTGTACCCTCTACGAGCAGGAAAGTCCGGTTTGCATCAGAGTTTTACGTACGTACACGGGGATGGGGGATGCAGAAACCCAATGTTGCGGAAACCCGGGGATTTGCCATTTAAGTGTGCCCAAGGCCAAAAAAGTTCAAAAGCTTGCCACGCGCGACACACTGCACGGATCGCGCCCAAACCTCCAGCAACATGAGCCCGGCGGTCGAATTGTGCCCACCCCATCCGACGTTTGGGACAAAGATGCGAGCACGAAAAGATGTGCCCGAAGAAAAAAAACAAATCACAATTACACGTATACATATTCCTCTGTGAACGTAAAGAGTCGACCATGCTATAATATATTGCATGCTCTTTTCTGATGCCTGGTGGTGCCAGTTGGGTGTAGGATGGCTCACGGGGGAAGATAGCTCTCGATATACCTGACGGGCCGCCATCAGGCGGAGAAGAGAAGGTAGATAGAAAAATGTTAAGGTCTTGGAGTAAAAGTTCTCGTACTCCAAAGTCGACCCAATCAATCAATCAATCGATGTAGACTCTAGAGTCGCAGACGACTAGAAGAGCACTATTATAGTCTACTACTACTACTACTACTACTACTACTTCTACTCCTAGTGATATTATACTACTACAAACTAAAAAAACGACTGAGCCAAATGGGGCTCCACTCGAAGACATCGAAGATTGGGACAGTCAATCATATCATCACCGGTTCTACTCTTCTTCTACCACCTCCTCCGTTGATTCTGTGCAGTGACACACGTCAGATATTGGTACGTCCAAACAGTGACAATCCCACACGTACGTACTAAGTCACTCGTTGTGGGCGTGACAAAAACTCGGCAGTGGAAATAGTACGGTCGGGCACTGACTGACTGACTCTGTCAGTATCGATTATACTGTTTGGTAAGAAATCAGTCAGTAGTCTATACATGCCGTGATCGATTTTCAGATGCCCGGATGGAGTAGGTAAGTTGGTTCACGGGGAGATGGCTCTCGGCACCCGACGTCATACTGCCGTGCGTGTTAAGAAACCAGTAAGTATACCGTGATCGACTTTCAACTGCCTGGATGGAGTAGGTAGGGTGGTTCACGGGGAGAGATGGCTCTCGGCACCCGCCGAGCCGCCATCATCATGGAAAATAGAAGATAGGTAAAGGAATATAATTGCACAACGTATCGTACTCCAAAATAGGCTCGCAAATGAAACCCACGCACTGACTGGAAGACCACTGAGCCTAATAATGGCGCTCAACTCGAACATACTCGAACATACCAGGGTATGTCATGAAAATTAAAATACACTCCAGCTGTGAGATCGAAGATTTTGTCGAACATATATAATGTATCATATGGAGATGAGGACCTCCAATCATATACCAGGTATATTGATTTATATTCCTATAGCCTAGATTATAATCCAAACTCAAAAAAGCAGAATCTACAGCTTCAAACAAAGTACAAAGGTCGTCGACTCGTGTCGAATTGTGCTCGGAGCACGATTATCATCAAATGCTACACTTCTACCTATCTTCTCTTTTTTGCCTGATGATGCCTCGTCGGGTACTCAGAGCAATCTCCCCTTGAGCCATCCTTCGCCAGGCACCTGATAGTCCATCATACCGGACTGCGGCAGTACACTGGCCGAGCTACGCTTGACCAATAGTTTTGCTCCCCGGGGGGGGTTGGAGGCTCCGCCATTAAGTAAGAATCGATCCAGATATCTCGTGCACACGGCGCGCCCAAGGATGGAGACGTCATTCGTCGGCCTCGCGCTGGAGGAGCATATTATAGGCCACATCAGGAAAGCTACCATGAAAGCCCCTTCAGAAATCGAAATATAGCTTGCGCTGCCGGGGTTGTAATGTAGACCACTGATAGGGACAGCCTACGCTATACCTACAATGGGACCTGAAGGGTGCGCCAGCTAGCGTTGGGCTGCGAAAGCAACTGAGTTAAATCGACACACGACGCGTATGAAAATACGTGGAAGTGTCGTGAGCTAAAGCTTTATTTTTCCCCATCCGCCGGAGGATAAAAAAAATATAGATAGACTAAAGACTATAATATCCAAATTCTGCAACAGCAGCAAGAACCGTGAGGGCTTGGAAAGCTCACAGGGACGCAAAACGCAACACGGCCAGCTCCCATGATGTACATAGATCAGCGCCGGGCTAGGAAAGACCTAGGACCCGCGCGTTCCAGGCACAGGGACGCCTTGAGAGCATGGAGGCGCTCTGGGATCTTGCTGCATGGTGGCACGAGCTGCAGCTCACAAAACAGATGTTTTTGGACCGCCGGATTACTTGATGAAATGGAGGCGACATGCTGGAGGCGAGAAAGATTGGGTTTTTTATGGGTTTTTTTGGATGATGAGGTGGAAACGGTCGAAAAGGGGGATCCGGTGGTGGAAGAACAAGAGCGTCTGTTACTGGGGCTACAGCCTCCGTCGCCAATATCGACACCGCCGCCGCCGCTGCTGCTCCCGCCCGCGGCGAAAGCAAAAAAGCTTCCGCTGGAGCAAGTTGAGGTGCGAGGAAACCAGCAAAAGGAAAAAAAGAGATGTGGGAAAATTTTGGTTTTGGTGGGTGAGGTGTCAGATTGCGGGGATGGAGCAAAGGAAGAAGAAGGACCAGTTGATTTCTGGGACAAAAGGGACAGCAACGAAAAGCAGTGGTGGCACGAGCTGGTTTTGGCGCAGTCGTTATTTAAAGAGCTGAAGCAGTCGCCGAATCAGCAGCAGCAGCAGCAGCCAGAGCTATTTGGTGCTGGCACCCCAACCTCATGGCCATCCCAACAGGCGCCGCTACCGCCGCAGCAGTCAGTGGAAGCGCCTTGCTCTCGCCATCGGAAGAACTTGGCGGAGATTAGCACGGAGAGGTGGTGGGTGGTATCTGAGAACATGGTTGAGGTTGGAAGAGCGATGGCATGTGATGGGGAAAAAGGGATGATGGGGTCTATGCAGATGGACAAACAGAAAGAGCTGCTTCAGCAGCAGCTGCAGCAGCATCAGCCACAGCTACCTGGTGCTGCCGTTCCGGACCCGTGGCCACCCCCATGTCGGCAGATTTCGATGAAAGCAACAGCGAGCGGGAGGTCGGAAGGCATGATTTCCAGGTTTTTGTTCTGGAAGACAGAGCAACAACAGGGTCGTTTGCGTTGGGAAAAATGCAAAGCGAAGGGAGATCAGAGCGGTAGGGTGGAGGATGGGAGCGTTTGAAAGCGGGAAAGCATTGGTACGGAGTGGTCCTCGGCAAGACCCGTGGGTCTGAGGTGTGAACCAGCTTACGGACCTCCCACTCCGCCGCGGCGAACATGTGTACGCGGAAAGAGGTCACCTCCTACGAGGTCCGAGATGGAGAGGAAGGTATTATTTTCAAGTACTACAGCAACAAACAGAGTTTTCGGAAAATAAATTGAACAGTAGTGTTATCAAAACATGCTTGTTAGTCGAATTACTCTGCTAGCCCAATACCACCCTTAAGCCAGTTCCTAGGGTCTGCTAGTATGACATTTTTCTTTCTTTTCTTTTTCTTTTTTCTTTTTTTTTATTCTTCTTTTTTCCTTGCCTTGCTTCCTCTTCTTGTCTTGTATTTCCTTGCTTTTCTTGCTTTCCTTGTCTTTTTCTTGTCTTTCCTTGCCTTTTTCGTTTTGTTTCGTTTCTTCTCTTGAAGGACTTTTCTTTCCTTTCCTTTATCTTCTTTATTATTTTTTGGTATATTTTCTCTAACTGACTTACGCCTGTCGTGTGTGTGTGTATTCTACCGTTCTTCTACTCGTCGACATCCCGCACACCCAGTGTCCGTACTGATTCTTCACCCTCTAGAAAGATCAGCTCTGTGGTCACAAGCTACGACACAGAGATAATGCATCGTAATGCATTCGACAACGCAATGTCATGCCCTAGTACTGGGTACGACAGGCACAACATACATACGTCAGCAACAAAAATACATTGGAAGAGAGAATACGAAATAAACAAAAACAAAAACAAAAACAAAAATAAAATAATAATAAGAAAACAAATAAAACAAAGATAAAAATAAAACAAAAATGAAACAAACAAAATGAAGGGGAAATCGAAGAAACAACCCAACCGGAAAGGAGAGCCAAAGCTCGGAAAAGAAACATAATAAAATAAAATAAAAAAAATTATAGTGAAACCAAAATAAGATAATCCGAACACGAGCCAAAAACCTGGACACGCAAGGAGGGAACAAAAGGGAAAAAAAATACCCCAGAAAAAGAAGAAAAGTGCTACGTACCTACTAGTCGGCCTGGTACCTTGCTACCCTGTCTGCCATCTCCTTCCTGCCTTCGTCCACCGCGGTCTCCCTTCTACTCCTCCTGTTGCCCCCCCTGCCCCCACTCCCTTGGGCGGCTTTCCTTCTACTCCTCCTGTTTCCCCCCCTCCCCCCTTTGTGTTCTTCTCATTAAACCAAAATAACTTGTAAAAGAGAGAAACAACGAAAGAAACCAAGACAAAACAAACAAATAAAATAATAAAATAAAAGGGGAGCCAAAGCTCGGGAGATAGAAACATACCCCGAGCATGAGCCAAAGTGGACATGCAAGGGGGAAAGAAAGGGAAAAAAATACCCCGGAAAAAGGAAACAAGTAAAAGAAGGAAGACTGGGAGGGCCAAATAAAACAGGCTCGTCACCTACCCACCATGCAAGACTCCTTTCATAAGGATAAGAAGGGGAAAGAAAAAATAGGAAGAAAATAAATAAATTCACGGGAAAATCAAAGTACCAAGACATCACATTCCGAGCAGCCGCAGCAGTTGGCGGTACGAGTGGCATAGATAGAAAGGTTCCACCTACTAGTCGGCCTGGTACCTTGCTACCCTGTCTGCGGTCTCCTTCCTACTTTCATCTACCGCGGTTTCCCTTCTACTCCTCCTGTCCCCCCCCCTGCCCCCATACCCTTGTGCGGTGTTCCTGTTACCCCTCCTGCTGCCCCCCCTCCCCCCGTTCCCTTCGACACCACCCACGGCGGATGCGCGGCGCTGTCTACTCAGCTTTGCCTCATTCTCGTGCCACCTGCCCATGAACCGTTCAGCTGCTTCGAGGACTTGCGTATGCGTAGTGATGGATATTACGTGTAATATAGTCTATACGTGGTAGTCTTCCTTGGGTGGCAATCGGAATATTTGGTTTCTCCAGGCGAGTGTCATATATTATAAAAAATGAAAATACACTCCAGCTGTGAGATCGAAGATTTCGTCGAAACTCATCTTTGCAAGCTGTGTGTGATACTCCGATCGTTATACTCGGAGTATTATATATCACGGACTTGATTATGCGAGTTAATGTGAGAACAACAACAACAATATACGTGGTAGTCTTCCTTGGGTGGCAATCGGAATATTTGGTTTCTCCAAGCGTCAGTAATGAGACGTATGCACCGGCATGGACCTGGCACATCGTGGACTGACTCCCGGTTTCACTTTTTATATGTTTCTGGTGGAGGCATGAAATGCGTCAGCTGTGATAGTCTATGCGTGTACTGACTTGGGTTGTGTGTGTGTGTTTTTCCTGGGGTATACCTCAGCTCCAGAGTGACTAGAGCCTGTCCTGTGACCACGGATTTGATTATGCGAGTTAATATTAGAACAACAACAACAACAACAACGACAACAACAACAACGACAACAACAACAACAACAACAACAACAACAACAACAACAATAACAATACTACAATAACAACAATACTACAATGGATATAATTAGCGGTTAATACTCTGGCAATGAAGCGGTAACTACAGAAGTGCTGGATTTGTGTATCGAGGGACCAGCGATTGTTGGTGGTGACGTTTGCCGAGGATATGATAGCCCTCACCTGCGATAGACGGATTTCTATCGTATAGTCTATATTATTATAAAAATTAAAATACACTCCAGCTGTGAGATCGAAGATTTCGTCGAAACTCATCTTTGCAAGCTGTGTGTGATACTCCGATCGCGCGCATTACGAGTTGTGTGTTATACCGAACCGTTTTTTTTATTGGTCCCGAACCGTTTTTTTTATTGGTTCCGCCGCACTGCTGCGCAGCGCGCAGAACAGGGGTCTTTCTGAACACACACCAGCAAGGTGCAGCCCACAACAGCAGACCGCGCCCGATCTCACCACCCCAACTTTGGAGCTCCGGTCGAACACCTTCCCAACTGCTGTTGAGCCATGTCCGCTGCTGGGAGTGCCTCTCAAGGGACGAAACGCAAGAATTTCAGCGTTTTGGAGAGAGAAGAGGTGATTCGCCACCTTCTCGCCAACAGCAAAGACGGGGTACTGCGGCACGGTGCGTATGTGGAAGCCGCGGAGAAGTACGGGTGCAGCTGGAAGACGATAAAGGGAGTGTGGGCGAAGCATGAGCAGCGGGAGGCAGCTGGAGACCCCAGTGCGTACATCGGAAACAACCGCAAGGGCAAAAGCGGCAGAAAGGGCATCGACCTTGAGGACCTGCGTACCCGCGTGCGGGACATTCCGATGAACGAACGCCATTTCCCCGATCAGGGGATTTCACCGCACCATCCCCCCCCCCATCGAGCGTTTTTTTTTTTCTCTCTCTCCAATGCGATATTCTATCGTATGCCAAAGATATCCGAGGTCCACCTTGCCCAAATGGCACGTTTCTGCCAATAACCCTCAAACCGCCCTTATATTACGGGATTTCCAAACCGCCCTTATATTTAGAGTCGGAGGGAGTATGTTGGAATTTTGGGTAATTTTCAGTCAACCATTTTTCCACAGTTCGAAAGAGTCATCAAGGAAGAAATTACAGCAGTAGTAGTGGTAAGGAGTCATAAGTCAAGTGATAACTTGATGAAGATAAGTCAGAAGCCCATATTATTATCAACGTAAGATGAGGATTGAGGTTCGGAATGGATCAAAGGAAGAAATCAAAACACCTACAAACGAGGACCTGGTGTTGGAAGTTGACCTTCTCACGTAGTCGTGGGGAGATCTTGGAGTAGGGTATTGTTGTTGTTGTTGTTGTTCTCACACTAACTCGCATAGTCACGTTCGTGGTCACAGGACAGGCTCCAGTCACTCTGGAGCTGAGGAATACTCTACGGAAAAACACAAACAACTCAACGTGCTACACGCATATGTCACAGCTGACGCAATTCATGCCTCCACCCGAAACATATAAAAGTGAAATCGGGAGTCAGTCTACGATGTGCCAGGTCTATACCTGTGCATACGCCTCATTACTCGCGCCTGGAAAAACCGACTATACCGCTTGCCACCCAAGAAAGACTACCACGCATGTATCACACGTAGTATCTATCACTACGCATACGCATGACAAACGCAAGTCAATTGGGAAGAAAAAACGAAGAACAACTAAGAAGAAAAAGGAAAGGAAAGAAAAGAGAAGAAGGCGAAAAAAGAAAACAAAAAGCAGAATATTATCGAAGTATGAGAAAATATGGGTTTTGTACGTACGTACGAAGTTTGACCAATCAGATCAATGCATTAATTCATAGTCGTATGAGTGATAGCCTTGGGTACACCTGGCCCAGCTGTGTAGGCGACGACCTGCACGCGGAGCGCGTAGGGGAGCAGAGTCAGAGCTACAGGTCCAAGGTGTGATACAGAATAGTTTAAGTTCGTGCACTCCTCGACGATGGAAGAGTGCAAATCACCGGAGGCCGAAGCTCTCGTGGCTGCTGCTGTACGCGGTCCTAATCAGGCTGCCTCGGATGCTACGAGAGTCGAGGCAGAGGCTTATGCTGCTGTCGCTGCTGTGCAAGCTGGGGTCGACGCTCGCCGTGCCGAAGCTCTGGCTGCTGTGCAAGCTGAGTCCGAAGGTCGCCGTGCCGCAGCAGCTTCGGTTGCTGCTACTGCTGCGCCTGCCACCGCGGCAACATCTTTATTCAGCCCCAGTCCCACTGGGTCCGAGGCTGCGGGGGTCACATCGGCTGAATTGCTGCTCTGGCATAAGCAGGTGTCTGGCGAGTTCGCTCGGATAGACGCAGACATGATCCGCATCAAGGCGACGATGGATCGGCTGCTCGCATCCGTCGAAACCTTGCAGGATGCGATGGCCGGTGGCGCATCAAGAGTCGAGAACGTGGAGGCCATGTTACAGCAGTTCATGGACAACGTTGGCGATCGGCAGCCGGCTTCACGGGACAGTGGGGACGTGAGGGAGCGCCAACTCCAAAAGTCGCAACTAACCGACGATACGGCGCTCTGGAAGAAGATGGCGTCTAGAAAACATTGGGTGCTCCGCGGGCGCATACCTCCCAACATTGGCGACTCGGCGGCGGATATCCAGTCCTTCGTAGGCGAGGCCGTCAACGTCACGACGTCAGTGGCTACCCAGCTCCGCGCGATCAGTGACTTTGACGTTCGTGCGTACGGGCCGCGGGCGGAAGGGATGGTCGATCACCTGCTGATGATGGTCGCTGACCGCCTTGATTTCTTGCGCCAGGCTCTTGAGGCGGTCCTGTCTGTTGGATTTTCCCTCGATAGCGACGGCAACGGTCACTGCCGGGAGAGGGTGGCAACGATCGATGGCGCCTTCACGTCGGCGTCGGCCGACCTACGCCGGCATACCCTGAGCAATATTATCCTACTCTCTGGCCCCGCGGCGCGGGCTGTCATGAGCGAGATGGTAAACGACGATCTTCGCCTGTGGGTCAACGACCTCATGCGATTGGCACAGCAAGTCTGCCCGCCGATGGTGCCCCCTCTGTCCGACTTCACGTTCTCGATGCCGCCTGTGCCTTCGTTCAAGCGCACGAGCGACTTTTGCTTTAGCGGGGGAGACGTGCTCAAGCTCGTCGATGGATTTCATGTCCCCCGCGACAGCCAGGACGGGCCGTCCGAGAGAAAAAGCAACCCGGCCAGCCCCGGTACACCAAAGAAAAAAATCGCTGCCCAGTGCCGGCAGTTTGCTTCTCTGGGCCGATGCCGGTTCTCCAACTGCAAATTCTTGCATTCGGCTCTCCCGGCCGACGCCACTTCACTCGATGCCCTTCGCGACAGTGGCAGTTCGGCGGCGCCGGCTGTTGGGTCGCGGGCGTTGGCGCTGCGCTCAGAGCCCAAGCAAAGATAAGAAAAGCAAGAAAATGCAATGGATCTATCTGAGTAGCTGAAATAATCACGTGTTTTTGGTAGGTGGAAAAGTCGTCGTTGGGTAATACGTACATTCCTGGAAGAAGTTGAGAACAATATTACAGTCGTGGTACAGGACTGATTGCCAGCAAGTAGTTGCAAGGTCGGTAAGTTTTGAGAGCAGATTTCTCGGGGTTTGTCGTGGTTGCCCTTTCATGTCAGAAGCTCGCTGGGTGTCGCTTGGAGCTGTATCGAGTCGATGCACGAAATGGCAAGCCACCGGGGTGGGGTGAGACTGATGTAAGCGAGTATCAGGCGAAAGCAATCAGTATGTGACGGATTGGTAGGTGGACTACAGTGAAGAAGAAAGATAAAGGATGCTCTATTACACATGATCCATCAATCATGTTTCCTGACCAGTTCTCGAAGCCAGAACAAAAGCAATTTATAAGAATATTGTGAGGACGTCAGCCGTGAGTTCGACGAATTTCTGGTCAATACTCATCTTTGATAGCTGCGTTGTTGGTACTTGTAATATACTATGTGAGTGACTTTTCTCTATCTGGGAAGGGTCTATTATTTTTGTTAAAATATATATACAGACTATATATGTATATAGACTAGACTACATAGTATTAGTATAAATATCTAGTCTATAGACAAGACCATTTATTTCGTCTGATGGAAGCACCTGCAGATATAGTATGGAATGAGTTTGGACCGCTAGCGAGATACAACAGCCGTCTCGTGAGTGAAATTCACCAGACCGAGTGAGCCGAGTCCAATTCCTACTGCATTGGCGTTGTCCTGTGATGCCGTCTGTTGGGATACATGCTTGCAAAACGCTTCGAGACCCGAACTGCGCGGAAAAAGGAGACGACCGGATGTACTTGTCTTCGTTCCCTGGTGCGTCGTACGACCGGGAATTTGTTTTTTCTTCGTAATTAAACTGTCCCGCTTTGCTTTCCGAGTGACCTCAATGGTCGTAAAGGTCAGGAACAAAGGGTTTTCATCTTAAACCACTGAATGGCGCCTACGTTTCTGTCCAGCGTGGTACATGCCATACGCTGCACTGCCTCCTTCGCCGCTCGACGCTGCTGCTGCTGCTGCTGCCGTGCGAGTACGTAGTTCTCGGTTGCATCACGTTAGCCCTCCTTTCGTAGCAGTTTTCTTACTCCCACTCGCCCGTCAGTGCGTTTGTCTTACCGTATCTTGACGATGTGACGGCCTTCTAATTGTCACACCTAGTGGCCAAGGTGGTACAAGGCACATCGCCGGTTCAGCATGCACTAGGCGCTGCGATACCTTTCTTTTTTTTTCGAGGATCTGGGATTTTGTACGACAAAGAAAAATGATGATTTTGCAGGCAGCCAACCTGCACCAGTCATCGACTATGTTGAGTAGCCGTAGACAGTGATTCGAGAACAACCTGGGGCGGTACACCCCGTCTTCTTCCGCCTTTCCGATCACTGTCTGTAACCGCCGATTCCTGTAGAAGAGTAGATAATCCAAAATGTGCGGTATCGTACAGAACCATGTGACGGAGTAATTCGGGTACCTTGGACCAGAATTTCCATGGGTCCCTTAACTATAGTGTTTTGTTTTACCGTTGTACAGCGGAAAGCCGACGAAAACAGGAGTCGTGACCTCGATTCGTCATGAGCTTCACGAATTTTTTGCATTGATGAGCCATGTTGTGTCAATTCCCCAGTAGTAGGCTGAAGAAAGAAATTCAGTAGGATACGTGGAAAATCTCCGGTCGTTTTGATCACACGATTAATTTAGTCGCCTAAGGCAGTGCGAATACTCGTAGCAAACGAGGTTCGCCCATTGCGTCTCCCCGTTTCCATGGTAAAAAACCAGGTACCCGCGACAAGGTGCCTCGTGTTGGTGAGCTACAGCTAGGTGTTGGTTATGGCAGCGTATCAAAATACTGTAGTGTTGCACCCCCAGAATTTTGTCGCCCGTCACCGACGAGGACAAAAGGTGATTCAGACATCCACGTACGATTCCTCACCGCCGTTATGCCCGTTACAGTACCGGTATCGCCTGTGATCGCCCTTCAACAGCGTACTCAAATCTGTTCCATCAAAGACGTAGCCCCGCGCCTTCCTTACCGGTTGTTTCAGAACAAGAAATAAGATTGCCTGTAAGGTCAAGCGGTTTGTCTGGAGGATGTTAGATTCCTCTGACCAAGATTGTTGTGTTCAATAGCCGCTTGCTTTTTATTCTAACCAAGATTGATGAGCGTTTTTTTTTACTTCCTCATGCCATCATTTGCTTGGGGGGTGATTTCAGAAAGTCCCTCTTATTAACAACACTTACTCGGCAAAGTACACACAGGGTCGAATGCACGATCTTCGCACCTTGGCAACTCTTTGATAGGTATGATTTTTTTTTGGTCGACGATTGCAGAAGAGGCGGTCTCGATTCGAAACAATCAAATAATAATTCACGTCGGCCAAGCCTGTCGCAACGCCGGTATCAGCTGGCCAGTAACGGCTGTGCGGTCGCTTCAAAACATGCGCACACCCATGCCATCGGTCGTGGCGGCTCCGCGCCGCCCCTGTCCGAATTCTCAGAAAAAGCGATCTGGTTCCCTGTCTGGCAGATGTCTCATCCAGAGCATGTAGTCCTCCCTGACTCTAAGATAGAGGTGCCTGATTTCTTACCTGAATTCAACATTTCTGGAGAGGGAAAATCAACGTCACACTTTCCCGCCAAACAGAACCCATGTCCGAATTCACGCCGGGCCTCATGCGAGACGCACATACCCCGGCATAGCTTTCATTGACACGGGTTTCCCACAGCAGTACCTTATACCAGCACGTTCTATTATAATAGAGTCCGTTAGAAGGATTGATTGACGCACGTAAACGTCAATTTCTTTTTCCCCCATTAATTGTACCAGCAATCAGCAGTTAGTAACTACTACTTTGTTGTGCGTCTCAAAACGCTGTGTTGCTTTTGGTCAAAACGTCTCTGGCGTAGAAAACGTTTTTCAGCAACGATGAGCGCAGTTCGATCATTGCGTGTCGAGTCTATACTACGATCCACAAACCCGCCTGTTGAATAATTGGCAGCTCATCGGTTTCTGACACCATTATTCACGTCCGTCAGGTTTAGCCAAAGAAGTAAGGTAGGATAAGGATTTCGGTTACCGTCACACCACTATTACAACGCTTCGATTGATGCTCGTGCATTAATATCACCCGCAGGCATTAGAGGAACGATACTTTTGGTAGACGGATATGTCAGCGAGAGTTAAATCCGAATGGTGGATGTCCCGAAGTACAGTACTGCGTAAAGCCGCGACACGTCGCTCGCGGGAAACACCTTTTGTTATGCCGCTGATTTCCCTCCCGCTGCCATTGTGGAGTATCGTTCGACTTTCCATATCCGTTGCATTTAATAATGAACTAGCTCATGTATTATTATCGTATATGGATTTCCGGGTTTTTGAGTCCGAGACGAATACAACTCACTGTGAGATTGTCAGATACTGTTTCGTTTTTGGTTTGCCGAAGCTGTAACATCACCCACGTAGGATTTGATAACAGGTGCTCCCGAACGCACCAACGCCTTGCCGCTCAGCGTGCAGAACATCGGGGGCCTAGCACTGTTTTGCTGCCTGACTGGTTACGTCCTTACCCCAGACCATCCGAATCCGGCAAGGCACGTTTGACGAAGCCCTGAAGAAGTTCGCACTTGTTTCATGGTGGATACTGGAGGACGACGGTTCGGGACACGTCCCCAGCGCCTCGTCGGAAGGGGACACCTGGTCATCCTACGCCGCCATATTTTTTGTTTGTGGTGTTGTTGTTTGGGGTTGTGTTTGTTTTTTTTTGGCACTGCAGGTAAGAAAACTAAATGGTGGACAGGTATGGGCGCAGCGCCATCGTTGCGAAGATTAAAAGGTATCCGGCGTTTCCTTAGGGTGAAAAATGTTCAAAGATACATGATTTCTTTCGAAGAAGGACGGGTTTATGCTTGGGTAGGACTGTAAGAAGTTACCTGGATCGCGAAGATGGGTTGCGTCCTGAGTGGGCCGGAGGCATAGTAACAACAGTATTGAAACGGTTGCATCCACGCCCTCCGATTTCGTTGAGGCTGCCGATCGGGAAAGGATTGGGGACATGGAATCGCCTGCATCAACGCCCCCATATTTCGTTCAGGCTGTCGTTCCGAGAAGCGTTGGGCATTCGGAATCGATTGCATCAACGCCCCCAGGTTTAGTTGAGACTGTCGTTTCGGAAAAAGAGTGGGGTTGCATTCGGGTTTCATCATCGCATTGAGTGATTGACAATGTTGGAGTATCGAAGAAAAATCTCAGCTTGCCACCCCACGCTACATTGATGGGCATGGACTAGTATGGCAAAGCTTAGATTATACCTTGTTCTTCGGTTAGCGCGCAAATCGAGACTGCTCTGTCGTTCTGTCTTGATCGATTTTCAGTCTTAGTGGTCATTCAAGTTTTTGTTTCGGTCGCGTTGACTTGATTAAACGTCCCAGTGGTGCACGTGTATGGTTGCCATCAAATCCATTGCGTGAGATTACTGTAACGACTTCTTATCTTGCGGTAATTGCTTTTGAGTAGAAAACTCTCAAGTTTGCTACTAAAAAGCAGGGTAGGCCAATGTGGTAAAAAATTATTAGTCAATGGATAATTTGACAAAGGTAAGTTAAAATCTTCAAATTTAAGTTGAGGATTCAGGTTCGGAATAGATCCAAGGGAGATGTTAAGACGTCTACATACGAGTACCTGGTGTTTGAGTTGACCTTCGCTCGTACTCGTAGTCGTGGGTAGATCTTGAAGTAGGATATGGAGCCATTTGGGTAGCCGAAATAATCACGGGTTTTCGGTAGGTGGAAAGGTCGTCGTTGGTTACTACGTACATTCCTGGAAGAAGTTGAGAAGAATGTGAAAGTCGCGGTACAGAACCGATTGCTAGCAAGTAGTTGCAAAGTCGGTAAGTTTTGAGAGCAGATTTCCCGGGGTTTGTCGTGGTTGCCCTTTCATGCCAGAAGCTCGCTGGGCGTCGCTTGGAGCCGCATCGAGTCGATGCGCGAAATGGCAAGCCACCGGGGTCGGGTGAGACTGAGATGAACGCGAGTATCAGGCGAAAGCAGTCAGTATGTGACGGATTGGTTGGCGGACAACAGTCAAGGAGAAGGATACAGGATGCTCAATTACACATGATCCATCAATCATGTTTCCTGACCAGTTCTCGAAGCCATAACAAACATTTTTTTCGTCGGATGGAAGAACCTGCAGATATTGTATGGGATGAGTTTGGGCAGCTAGCGAGAATACAGCCGTCTCGCAAGATGGATTCACCAAACCGAGTAAGCCGAGTCCAATTCTTATTACATTGCTGCCGAAAACATGAATTTTGACCTTGGTCGCACGAAACGACGACGACGGTATTGATTATTATGACGATAGCGTTTTGAGGTACCTGGTGGTATGAGTATGGTTTTGGTAGATCAGGAACAGTCACGTGTGTATTCATCCGTGCTTCATTTTTTTGCTGCCATAACGAGATGTGATGGATATGGTGGTTGTGGTATGATCACACAACTAAAATTTGAACCCTCCCTGATATTATGCCTGCAACAACAGAGTAACTGGTACGTGAAATTGTTTTTCTTTTTACGTACTCATACTGGGCAATAGTGGATGATTGGGCAGTAGGAGAAACCCGCTCGAGAAATGCCCCAAACTCGACGAGTTCGACAAGATTCTGAACCCGCGTTCGACTAGCATGTTCGCGAGCTGGTAGGATGCTTGATCGCGTTGAACAGGTATCGCAGTAGAGCTCACCACGTTTTCGATAGCATGGCTGACGCACACTGTGTACGAGACGAAGAGGGTTTCACCGTACATTGTTGCGGTTCATTGGGTTAGGGCTAGGTTTAGGGTTAGGGTATATAATATATGAAGAGTATGTCAACTATATTATCGAAAAACGTTCAGGTACCTCCAAGTATGGAGTACCAGGTAGGTAGGTATGATGAATGCTGACTCCCATAGTCAAGAATAGTCAAGAAGCACGTGTCCTAATCAAAGTGTCCTGTAATACCAATGCGTGTTGAGAGCTTGGTATGGACTAAACCAGAGCGGAACTGGTTGGACAAAATGTGGCTTGACTCCGGAGTGGGGGAGTTTTATATTTGCTCTTTTTGGGGGTCATAAAATATTTGTTGAAGGCGATGCCCCTATACTCCATAGGAGTTTGAGGATTCCATTATTGAGTTCGCATTAATCTAGGATGGAATGAACATTACCATGACAGTTGTCACGGGCAGGGGGAATGTAGGATTCAGCATGTGCTGGTATCAATGCCCGAGAATCGGGGTTTGTCTTGATCTTCATAGTTGTACCGTTTTTCATTTTGCTTGGGGCATGTTGAAAACGAGAGTATCTACCACCAGAATTTTGCTCGATCGAAGATTTGGATGTATGACAATTTGGGGGAACCTTTGGGGGAACAACAATGTTGGTTCTTGGGGTGATTTGTTTGATAAATTTAAAGAACCATATTCGAAAGGTTTTCTTTCTGGTTTCACACAGATTAGTCCTACTGCACTTTTGATCGCCCATAGTCTTATCAGCCATTTCCGGTACGATTACTGCGGTTGAGTTCCACTCGCTACGGCGTTGGGTATCAGTATTCGGATTTGTGGAGCAGAGGCAGCATTGTGTTGAAAATGGCATTAGATATTAGAGGCATGTGCTTTGGATGAGCTAGGTTTCGGATGGTACGCTTTATTTGAACGTTATCACGACGAGCATACAGGCAGGAGGAATGTTGGTTCATGCCCGTGCACAAGTCTGACGTATGCTGTGTATAACTGCTCAGAATCTATGGAGATGGTAGAGTAGGCCTATCAACATGATTGACGATCCCAATCTTGAATGTTCGAGTTGAGCCCACGTTGTCGGCTCCGTACACTATTAGTTGTCTTCTGGAGTGCCTGTTCAGAATGGCCTTCCTTCCGTCGGCGGAGAGAACGATAATCGATACTTGTTTCACGACTGCTTCCGAGGGCCCATCAACGACCGGTCGCCCAACCTTGATCGGTGTGGGCGACTCTCCCCCCTCTAGGCAAGGCTGTCGCCCGAAGAAAGCCTTCTCCTGGTTAGTAAAGATCAATAACTTCTGCTGTAGGTCCTCAACTGCAGACATGCTAATGTTAGTCTGACTAAAATCATCATTGCCCGCCTGTGCCCGTGTAGTAGCTGCCTCGGATTGCTTCGCTTGCACCTCATTCAAGACCATCGTTAATCCCTCCACAAGGCGTCCGGTGGGTAGTTCGTCGTTGCCTCGGGAATCTTGTTCCTCGGGTTGCGGTCGCCTTCTCTCCTCGTTTGTATGCGCTTGGGTTCGCCGACTTCTTAAGTGCGCCGGGCAGCAGCTAGCCGCTGCATCACTTGACTCTCTGCGTAGATCTGTATGACCTGTTCTTCGTCTGTTGTCACATTAGGCAAAAGAGTAAAGTCCGTCCTGCTGACCTGTTGGGCTTCCTCGCAGTGCAATCATTTGTAACGTCACCACGCCATCGTATTGAAGTACCTCGTACACGGGGTTGCCTAGGTCATCGTGTGGTACAGCATATCAAGGTGGGAGCCGTCGATGGGCCCTCGGAAGCAGTCGTAAACAGGTATCCATTATCGTCATCTCCGCCGAAGAAAGGAAAGCCATTCGGAACATGCGTTCCCGAAGACAACTGTAATAGTGTACAGAATTAACGTGGGCTCAACTGGAGCATATCCAAGATCAGGACCGGCGATCATATCAATAATTCCTCTCCACCATCTCCGTAGACTATAAGCAGTCATACACATCATACATCAGACGTGTGCACAGGCATAAACCAACACCGCCGGAGTCCACAAAAATACGCGTTTTCACTTTGTTACCCATCACAAAATGGGGCTAAAAAGATTATTGGTCGGGGGTGGTTTTGCGGGAATTTACACAGAAAAAAACAAGGAAAGTCAAGAGAAGTGCATGCAGCCTGTGGCGATGTAACCGATAGGGGCGTCAGTTTCTGTTTTTTTTTCTGTAGTCACTCCGGATCACTTGCGGTGGTGATCCCCGCGGTCGTTTGCTGCCAAAAAAAAGCAAGCTGTAGTGCCAGCTGGTTATTATGCTTTTTTGCGAGGTGAATCCGCAATTAAATGGTAGGCTACCCTTCGCGGAAGAGATCTCGAAATGGTGTCCTTGTTGTCCGTGAGGTACCCTATTATTAATAGTGTCACTCGTACGAGTCGCTCAAATCCACTAGTAGTGAAGAAAGGGGTAGCCCCCCTATCAAAGTCTTGATCAGCAGGTACCTGGTGTACGTAAACAACGCAGAGAATAGAGACCAAACACGCCAAACGTGGAGAAAGAAACGCGCTGGTGTACGTACACAACGCAGAGAATTGAGACCAAACATGCCAAAAGTGGGAGAAAGAAACGCGCGAAAAATACCTACAGCCGGGGGGAGGATACTAAACTATTTTATCGTACAAACAGGAAGCAGCCGAAAGGAAGAAATCCGTGAAAAACATCAACAGACGGGGGGGTGATGCGGAGATCTTTCAGTGAGCAAGCAATTTTTGAGGTATCAGTGGGGTATTAGTCTGTTTGACCACTTGCAAAAGGTTAACTAATAGCATGCCCAAGCTAAGCCTTATAACACTTTCCCCCCCTGAAACGGCGGGATAGCAGGTCGGCCGGATATACGGGTGGACCTGTCAATTATCCAAGCCGTTTCATTTCCTACGTATACCGGGGGAGAGTATTTTTCAAGTTCAACATGGGGAAAATCTGAAAAGTTTATTATTGTGGATGATGGGGATCGAACCCACGACCCAAAAACCCATGGTCTGTCGACGACGCCATTTGTTAAGGTTTTATTGGGGCATTAGTCGTTTGACCACTTGTAAAAGGTTAACCAGTAGCTTACCTAAACTAAGCCTTATAACACGATACCATAAGACCCCCAAAAGTTAAGTGAACCGAGGGCACCCGGACAGCCTTTTTCGACACCTCGCTTGAAAATGGTCAGAATAGAAAACTAACCGGTGCGATGAGATTGCAGGACGATTTAGAAGAAAACAAGTTTTTTTTCGTATTTTTTTCATTTGTTTATTGTTTGGTTTTATAGACCCCAACCTGTCCGGCGGCAGGGCGGGTATCTCTAAAGCCAAGTAGTCTAAATATGAAAAAATGGGGGGGGCTTGTTTTGTTCTAAATCGTTTTCCGATTACAGCGCTCCGGCTAGTTTTCTATTTTGAGCATTTTTTTGTGACGTGTACGCTATCATCCGAATCTCCGGACACCCTGGAGTGCACAACAATTGAAAAGGAAAGAAAACGGAGTTGACAAAATGACAACGTCATCATAGCAATGTTCACGAGCGGCATATGTTATACAAATAGGATAAACCTCCACTCCATATCATATTCCAGAAAATATCTGCAACAAAACTACACGTACGTCTACACAAAAAGAGGGGGGAAATATGACCCAGATAGGGAGGGGGAGAGGGGAGGAACGGGGGGTTGGAGAAATACGTACTAAATGCTGCTGTAACTTTCGGTAATACAATCCTTTTCTCCGCCCCACTACATGCCACGGGTTTAAACACATGAAAAGTATCATATATCACTGCAACATGTGTCGCGTTTAACCCCCCACTACTTCGTCCACACCAAATAATTCAATAAGCAGGCTCATCAAATATGCCAAACCTTCTTGTCAACTTTTATTTCAAGGTTTCAACCCTAGCCACGCGAAGTAATTATTTTCAACCAACACACTGTAGCAAAATACTGAATACACCCATAGTCAAACTATGAACTGAAACTGTATTATAAGTGTATTATGACACCACTACAACCCATAGCTGTCAAGGTTGTTTACTGCATGTTTATCTCCGGGGATAAATATGCATTTAACCATACTTGACAAAACCCGCGAGGGGCAACGTTGAAATTCCCAAAATTTTCTCGCAACTTCGTTCTCAGCCCCCCGAAGCAGTTTTCTCGGCGTAAATCAATATGTTTTGCGGATATGCACAACAGGCCAACCCCCGCCAACCACTGCAAACTCCACTGCAAACTAATACATATATATATATATATTTGAAAACACCACTCTGAAACAACACGATAACGGAGTCTAGAACATCAACCAAAACATACACGTGTAGCACGATAACGAAGTCTAGAACATCACCCAAAACATACACGTATAGCAAAAACCACGCTAACAGAAATAATACGTGTTCAAAACCACCACTCTGGAACAACACGATAACCAAGCCTAGAACATCAACTAAAACAACCACGCAAACACAGAATAATATGTATCCGAAAACACCACTCTGAAACAACACGATAAAGAATTCTAGAACATCAACCAAGAATGCCCACACACTAAAACCACATACACGTCTACATACGAAACCCAGTCAAAAGATGTAACCGATGTACCCTGGATTCCAAATTGAGGTCCCTATGACTCAGAAACATCGCATAGTCTACATATAACCTTTGCACACACCTAAAACACGTCAAACCTTCTCGTTGCCAAATAACAGGTTTATCAAGAACGCAAGAACAAACATAACTAAAAAAGACGAGGTAATCGTACCAGCGCCCATCATTATAGCATTCGCCCACCACATCACCTCCATTGCAATTATTTTTGGGCATCAGCGAACTGGGTCCAACGCATGCCTGTGGTGTTTTAGGTGTAGTGAGGAGCGGTAGTAAAAATGAAGTGCGCTGCTCGATAACCTGTTCCTGACCGTCGGTATACTGAACAATCTTCGGGCCGCGTCTCCTCTGTATCAGGTGTGTGCGGAATTTATTTGTCGTTTTCAAGTAAGCGGTTGCGTTGACGTATACTGCTTGGCTTGATGTAATGGAAATGACCACCACTCAGCGATCACCTACTACACGCTATGGCATGTTTTCATTAGCACCACTAACTAGAGCACCAGACATGGACGCGACATCTACAGGATCACAACATCTTCGACGACAGTGGGGAGAAAACAGGGCGTATAATCGTACACTAGATAATAGCAATGTCAAAAAGAAGTACAGACAGTTATGTTAACACTGCGGTAGACCACACTACCAACCTATTACGCAGGGTACTTCGTGCCTCCGGCCGTTTGCATGATCGCCTGACAACCTCTACCAAACGCAGTAGCACATGCCTAACAAAGTAAAGTCACCCTCGTGCTCAATAGTGGTGACGTCGCATGCCCACGTCGCCCCGCTTGGTGTGCTTGTAAGATGTATCTCTGTCTTAGCGTTGGCGACCTCAGAGCCCCACATCGGCACGGCATAAATCATAGGCGTAAAATCGTATATGTGAGACAATAATAACGTGAAAAGGAGGTACAGACAGAGATATATATATACATGTTAAAATTGCGGTAAACCGCACTACTAACAAATTATTACGTAAGGTATTCCGTACATACCGTCTGCATGATCGCCTCCCAACTTATGCCGAGCCACGTATGACTAACGAAGTAACGTAATTGAGCGCGTGTACACTAAGCGTTCCTTTCAAAACAATAACGATTCGCATCTCTCGCTGTCGTTCTCAATGGCGGTGACATTGCATGACCACATCATCTCGCCCGTTGTATTTGGCAATATGCATCTCTTATAATTAGCGATGTCAGAAAATAATGGTAACTACATGATTGTACCTATCGATTGAAACATTCTATCTTTCGATCTATGTACAAAAACAAATTATGAAGCTTTTAACACGTTGTTCACTACACCTAACAACTGGGTTGCATTCTACATGTAACACCAAACCTTCTAGAATAATAAACATTACCAGACGGGTGATATAAAGGGGTGTCTCCGTGCTGCAACGGTCACATTCGTCCCCTGTAGGGGTTTGTAGTTTCTGCGCACATATTTGAATGCCCCCCTCCCCCCCCCCCCCGATCCCTCTTGTTTAAACGCCCCACCTGAAATCAAAATCTACCAGAGTAGTAAACACTAACAGCCAGCTGATATCATCTCATTATCCATCTACCCATCCATGCCGTAGCTCCAACTAATCTCCGCCCTCCGCCCTCCCCCCCCCCCTTTTTGTTCCCCGCCCAGTTCGTTCAAACGCCCCACTTACAATCGCAATCGGCCAGAGTAATATACACTTCTAAGCTATTGATATTACGTCATTATTTTTCTAGCCATCCATGACGTAGCTTTCATTCATCCCCCCTCCCCCCCTCCAACGCCCTCTCCTTCCCCACACCCCGCACGATCGCCTAGACCCAGCACCGCGCGTATAGCAAGCCCCTACATATATGATTAATACGCGCGATCGGAGGATCACACAAAATGTTGCGAAGATCAGTGTCGACCAAATTCTTGATCTCATAGCTGGAGTATATTTACATATTATTTGTGACCTAAACCTCTTGAAAACCCTTCCCCCTCCCCCCCCCCCCCCCCTTTTTTTTTCTTCCCTCGCCTTTTCTTGCCACCTAATATGTAAATCCACCAGAGTAATAAACATTTCCACGCCCTGGATATCGCCTCGTTATCGTTTTAGAGCCGCCCATGCCGCTGCTGCATTTTCCACCAACCCCCGCCCCCAACGCCCCCTCCTTCCCCACCACCCGCACCATCGCCTAGACATAGCACCGCGCGTATGGCAAACCCTTACAGCTATGCGATGTGAGCCCTCCCCCCCCGCCCCCCGCCCCCCCCGCCACATCCCCCCCCCCCCCCGCCACAGGAAGGATTTATAGCTTACACGCACAACTTGAGCTGCCCCACCCGTCCCCTCCCCCCTGTCCTCCGCTCCCCCCCCTCCTCCCCTCCCGCCCCCCTTTTGATCAAAATCAGGCCCCCACGTTCTTGAAAACTCCTCCCTCCCCTCACCGGTTATTCGACTTACAGGATTCACTTGATAAACTGATGCATTTCTTTCCACAGCTGTCAGTTTTTGTCCCCCTCAGAAACGGGTTTTGTAGTTTCCGCGCACAGAGTGGCTAACATCACCCTATTGACCCTGATAGCTACACTGTATTTGCAAGGGCAGTCGCCGAGCTACATCCTTAATTAGGACACAAAACCCGTAATACGCGCGATCGGAGTGTCACACACAGCTTGCAAAGATGAGTTTTGACAAAATATTCGATCTCACAGCTTGAGTGTATTTCAATTTGTATAATATAAATGAATCTGGGGCGTTTAGTAGACGTGCATACGTCAGGTAAGAAGTACGACTACTACTGCCGATTATTACAAGGCTTAGTTTGGGTAAGCTATTATTGGTTAACCTTTTGTAAAGTGGTCAAACGGACTAGTACCCCACTAATTCCTTGACAAATGGCGTCGTCGACAGACCATGGGTGTTTTGGGTCGTAGGTTCAAATCTCACATCCCTCTATACTAATAATAAACCTTCTCAGACTTGTCCCATGTCGAACTTGAAAAAAACTCTCCCCCGTACACCCAGGAAATGAAACGGCTTGGATAATTGGCGGGTCCGCCCGTATATCCGGCCGACCTGGTATCCCGCCGACATGCATCCCGCCGACCTGCTGTCCCACGTTTCAGGGGGGGAGAGTGTTATAAGGCTTAGTTTGGGTAAGCTGTTGGTTAACATATTGCAAGTGGTCAAACGGACTAGTACCCCACCAATTCCTTGACACGATTATACTAGCCGGGTCAATCAGTACATTACTACACTGACTGGCAGTGGATTCTAGTAGTGCCGGCCAGTACATACACTGAGCCAGTGCCCTGCCCTACAAAATGGAGGTGCCGCCCCTACCTACCGTAATCTTGCTTATTTTTTCCAATTTTCGTCCACGTATATCTTTCCTCAATCATCACTTTTGCTCTCAAATACAACATTTTTTGAAAATAGTTATAATGTTTTTTCACAGTCGGCGACATTATGGACACAGGTCATGGGCGTGGTCACAGGCTGGCGTCTTCCCTGCTTCCCTCTGGTTTTTCGTTTTGTTTTGATCGCGCATGGCGTTCAGCATTCCCATTGTCCACTTAATTTTCGGTTTGTTACTCATACTTGCGCGGAATTCCGCACACTCATCACGCTCTCGTCTCGCGCTTCTTCCGCTTGTTGTCGATTTGCAAGGCCTCTGTTGTGAAAAAGAAATACATACATAGACTAGACTATGTGTTAACACCGTGGTAAACCACACGACCAACCTATTACGCAGGGTATTTCGTGCCTCCATCCGCTTACACGATTGCCTGACAACCTCTACTATACATACCAAACGCAGTAGCATATGGCTAACGAAGTAAAGTCACCCTCGCGTTCAATAGTGGTGACATTACCTGCCTACGTGAGACAACCTCTATCAAACGCAGTAGCATATGGCTAACAAAGTAAAGTCGCCATCGCGTTCAATAGTGGTGACATCGCATGCCCACCTCGCCTGCTGTATTTGTAAGATGTATCTCTGGCTTAGAATTGGCGCCCTCAGAGCCCCACATCAGCACGGTAAAAGGCATGGGCGTGAAATCGTACATTTGAGACAATAATAACTTGAAAAAAAAGCACAGACAGAAAAATATGTTAAAATTGCGGTAAACCACACTACCAACCCATTACGTACGGTATTTCGTACATACCGTCTGCATGATCGCCTCCCAACCTATGCCAAGCGAAGTATGACTAACGAGGTAACGTAATCGAGCGCGTGTACAACAAGCGTTCCTTTCAAAACACTAAGATTCGCATTTTTCCCTCTCGTGCCCAATGGCGGTGACATTGAATGACCACATCACCTCGCCTGTTGTATTTGGCAGCAGATATCTCTTTCTTATACCACATCACCTCGCCTGTTGTATTTGGCAATATGCGTACCTCTTTCTTTGCATTAGCGATGTCAGAAAATAATGGTAACTACAAATATTCTACCTTCCGATCCATGTACAATAACAAATTATGAAGATTTAACACGTTGTTTACAACACCTAAACACTGCGTTGGATACAGTATCCAACCTTCTAGAATAGTAAACACTACAGGGCAGATGATATAAAGGAATGTTTTCTTGCTACAACCGTCAGATTTGTCCCCTTTGAGGATTTATAGTTTCGGCGCACACATATTGAAATGTCTTGCCCCCCCCCCCCCTCCCCCCCTCCCCCGATCGCTCTTGTTCAAACGCCCCACCCCTTTCCCCCCCCCCTTCCCCGATCCCTCCTCCCCCCCCCCTTTATTTCTTTTTATTCTTTTCTACCCAGTTTGTTCGAACGCCCCACTTACGATCAAAATCGGCCAGAGTAATAAAGACCTCTACGCAGTTGATATCACGTAATTATATTTCTAACCATCCTGACGTCATTTTCATTTCATCCCCCCCCTTCAACGCCCCCTCACTTCCCACCACCCGCACGATCGCCTAGACCTAGCACCACGCATATGACAAGCTCCTGCATATCTTTGATCTCACAGCCGGAGTGTATTTGAAAATTATATGTGCCCTAAACCTCTTAAAAACCCTTCTCCCCCCCCCCCCCGCTCTCCCCTACTCAAACGCCCCACCTAATAATATTGAAATCCGCCAGAGTAATGACCATTTCCACGCACTGAATATCACCTCAGTATCTTTCTAGAGCCACCCATGCCGCTGCTCCCCCCCCCCCCCCCCCCCCCCCCGCGTGCCCCCAACGCTCCCTTCTTCCCCACCACCCGCACCATCACCTAGACCTAGCACCACACGTATAGCAAACCCCTACATCTATGCCACCTAAAGCCCATCTCCCCCCCCCACCTGCCCCCCTCCTCCACCCCCCACCTCCCCACCCCCCTACCCCCACCCTTTCGAACACTCCGCCCTCTACTCACTGGTTGTACGACTTACAGGATGTACATGATAAACTGGTGCATTCTTTCCGAAACCGTCACATTTATCCCGTTAAAAGAATGTATAGTTTTCACGCACAGATTGAGCTGCCCCACCCGCCCCGCCCGCGCCCCAACCCCCCCGATGATAAACTGGTGCATTCTCCAAAACCGTCAGATTCACCCCCCTTGAAGGATTTATAGTCTCCACGCACAGATTGAGCTGCCTCGCCTGCCGCCCCCCCACCCCCCCTCCTAACCCCGCTCCCTTTTGATCAAAACCAGGCCCCCACGTCGTTCAAAACTCCGCCCTCCCCTCACCGGTTATTCGACTTGCAAGAGTCACTTGATAGACAGATGCGTTTCCTTCCACAGCTGTCAGATTTTGTCACCCTCAGAAACTGGTTTTATAGTTTCCGCGCACAGACTGACTAACATCACCCTGTTGACCTTGATAGGTACACTGCAGTTGCAAGGGTAGTCGACCTATATCCTTAGTCTAATGAGGACACACAACCCGTAATACGCGCGATCGGAGTATCACACACAGCTTGCAAAGATGAGTTTCAACAAAATATTCGATCTCACAGCTGAAGTGTACTTTCATTTTTTATAATATCAATACGAGAAATAGTTACGCGGGTGACTATTGGACGACCAGGGACGCCGGCAATCTGTTGGCTAACATCTTGCATTATGATTATGTATGTTGTCTTCACATTAAATAACACCACTGTTTATGTTCTTTCTAGCAAACGGCTTCATCCCCATGATCCCCATCATCCCCATCATCATCATCATCATCATCATTATCATCGTCATCATCATCATCATCATCATCATCATCAGCATTACCATCATCATCATCATTATCATCATCACCATCATCATCATCATCAATACACCAACACACAGCAGTGCCCGTGCTGATCCTTCAGCACGCGAGGAGCGAGATACAAATTATTATGTGGTCGTGCTGCTGAGAAAGTGTACACCAGACAATCACCACAGAACAAATCAAGGGAAAGAAAGTGAAATAGTAGCGTACCGGATAAGAAAACACGATAAAACAAGCCAGAGCATACCTCGTAAAAGGAAGAAAAAAGAAGAAAAAGAAAATGCACAAACGACGAGGGTTGTGAAGAATGTCAAGCAACAAGATAAGAACGGCCGCAACAGGAACAAGATACATGTATGCGCTTGGCACGTAAATTCATGGCATCTACATTTTTTTTGTTTTTTTCCAGCACACTTTCACTTTCCAGCTTCTGGACAAGCCGTGGTCACAGGTGTCATCCCTTCTCCTCCCCGGTTCTTGCCTTCAATTTCTATCGCGCATAGGGTTCAGCAATCCCACTGCTTGTCGATTGTTCATCGAATGTTGCTAACTCACGCTCTCGCGCTTTCCGCAAGTCAATTTGTGCACAAGAAAAAGTCCCAACGAATTTATACGAGTATGCACTCGGCGGGGCTCGAACTCACGCAACTGACCTATACCAGGCTCGAGGATAACCTGATACGCCACCGGGGCGACCGGTTGTCAAATGGTTGTACTTGGTGGCGATTGAAATGCTCTATCTTGCATCCATGTACAATAACACGCTACGAAGCTAAAATATATTTGAAAATGAAAATACAATTCAGCTGTGAGATTGACCAAAACTTTTCTTCTGATCAAAACTCAGCTTTGCAAGCTGCGTGTGGTACTTCGATCGCGCGTCTTACGGGGTGTGTACGCTTGTGAAGAATACAGTTCGGTGACTTCCCTGCTAATGCCAGGGTCAACAGGACTATGACGTTCATTCAGCCTTGCCCTTCCCGGACAGAACGAGACATCTGCAAAATACAGTGTGCATGAAACAATAAGAAGTGTTGTAGTGTGAGTTAGCTTTTGCAGTGAGTGGGCTACTTGAGTCTACCGGGTTTGTACTATGATACTTCGAAGTATGTAGTGAAACATTCGATCTCACAGCTGGAGTGTGCTTTTTTTTGTATACGAATCGTATATATAACACATTGTTCCCGAGATAACGGGTGGCCACGTTCGGCTCGCACGCTTCGGTGTTTCCCAGTTCTAACACGTGGACTCTTCGGAGGAGTCGACCTACCCGGGAATGTCTTGTTTCTTGTATAAAAGTAGTCCCGATTGACATTCATATCAAGTAAGTTTGTCACCTACAGAAGTCGCTCCACTCAAAATTATTCAATGTGGAGGCTGCCTGAAACAACAATCGGCTACGGTGACGCACTTTCGATTATTCCTGTCTTAGCGCGCAAGAGCTTCCATGTGCATAGAATGCAGGGATCTGGTGTTTTGGATCGACGCTTTAGGTTGTGTATTCCCTGGTCGTGTGTGAGGTAGGCGCTCGAAGAGCTTTAGGATAAGTGTGCACCGCCCGGCGCCTGATGCAAAACTTCAGATCTCACTCGTCGGTCTTCAATCGACCAATCAATATAGGTGTGTGGATGCCTTTGCATTACATCACAACAAGAAGCAAAGGGATCACTTCGGAGCAGTAGCGATCGACGTCCACCGCATGTTCCATCATGACTCGCAGGAAAAAAAAACGGATCATCAAGCCTGGGCTGGACCTCCGCTGGCCTTCCACACATACAGGGAGTAAACAGGAGCTTGCGTAAACACCGGGTAGACCCAAGTAGCCCACTGCGTAAGCTAACTCGTACTGTAACACTCACTGTTTCATGCATATTGAATTCTATATATATATGTCTGGTTTCGTCTCCTTAACGCGGGGTAGACAAAACAGTTTCCGTGCGCAGGACGAAGCTGAACGTCTTAGTCCTGTTGACCCTGGCATTAGCAGGGGCGTCGCCGACCTGTATCCTTCACGAGGGTACACACCCCGTAAGACGCGCGATCGAAGTATCACACGCAGCTTGCAAAGCTGAGTTTTGATCAAAAAAACAATTTTGGTCCATTTCGCAGCTAGCTGAAGTGTATCCTTCATTTTGTATAATCTTGAAAAAAAAAACTACACTCCATCCGGCTGTGTGATCAATGTGAGATCAAAGATTTTGTCGCAACTCATATTTACAAGCTGTGTGTGCTGTTCCGATCGCGTGTATTACGGGTTTTGTGTCCTCATTAAGGATATAGGTCGGCGACTCCCCTTGGAAATACAGTGTAGCTATCAGGGTCAACATGGTGATGTTAGACAGTCAGTGCGCGGAAAATATAAAACCCGTTTCTGAGGGGGACAAAATCTGACAGCTGTGGAAGGAAATGCATCAGTTTATCAAATGTATCCTGTAAGTCGTATGACCGGTGAGGGGAGGGCGGATATATATAACACATTGTATGCCACACCTATGTTGTATACCAAACCTGAAGACTGTATTGTGTACCACACCTAACGTCAAACCTGCTAGAATAATAAGCGATACCAGGCGGGCAATATATTGCGATGCATTCCTTCTACAACCGTCAGATTTGTCCTCTTGAAGGATTTGAAGCTCACGCGCACATATTGAGCTTTTCCCCCCCGCCTCCCCCACCCCGATCCCCCGTGTTTAAAAACCGTGTTCACACGGCTGACCTAAAATCAAAATCTGCCAGAGTATAAAACACTACCAGGAGCTGATACCACCTCATTGTATCTCTAGCCATCCATGCCGTAGCTCCGATTCGTTTTGCGCTCCCCCCTCTCCCCCCCCCATCCCCCTCTGTTTTCGCCCGCTCCCTCTTGTTCAAACGTCCGACATAAAATCGCAACTGCCAGATGACTAAACACTACCGCGCAGTTGATATCACCTTATAATATTGTTTCTGGACATCCATGCTGAAGCACAAATCACCCCCCCCCCCCCCCCCCCAACGCCCCCTCCTTCCCCACTCCCCATCAAAGTAATAAACGTTACCAGGCAACTGATATCACCTCATTATCGTTTTAGCCATCTATGCCGTAGCTCCAATCCATTTCCGCGGCTTCCCCCCTCAGATTTCCCCGCTCCCTCTTGCTCAAACGCCCCACCTGAAATTGAAATCTGCCAGGGAAATGCGCACTACCACGCGGTTGATACCACCTTTTTTTATTTCTATCCATTCATGCTGTAGCTCCAATTGCCCCCCCCCCCCTCCCCCTCCCAACGCCCCCTCCTTCCCCACCACCCGCACCATCGCCTAGACCTAGCACCACGCCTATAGCAAACCCCTACATCTATGTGACATAAAGCCGTTGGAACGCCCCCCCCCCTCACCCCCAACCCCCCCTCCCCACCCACCCCTTCGAGCACTCCGCCCTCTCCTCACTGGTTGTACGACTCTCAGGATATACATGATAAACTGATGCATTGCTTCTCAAACCGTCAGATTGTTCCCTTAAAGGATTTATTGTTTCCGCGCATTAATTGAGTTGCCCTGCCCGTTCCCCCCCCGCTCCCTCTTGTTCAAACCCAGGCCCTGACGCCTGTAAAAACTCCGCTCTCCCCTCACCAGTTATACGACTTACCGGATGCACTTGATAACCTGATGCATTTTCTTTCATAGCTGTCACATTCTGTCCCCGTCAAAAACGGGTTTTGTAGTTTCCGCGAATAGACTGACATCATCCTGTTGACCCTGATAGCTACATACACTGTAGCTCTAGGGGGAGTCGCAGACCTATATAACGCTTTTAGTGGTGGCACCCCTGTTTGGGGGCAATTTTTCTTGAATTCAGTATGGGAAGGGATTTCGGGGCTCTAAAAGGATTAACGAAGACACACACCCAATACGCGCGATCGGAGTATCACACACAGCTTGCGAAGATGAGTTTCGACAAAATCTTCGATCTCGCAGCTGGATGAAGTGCATTTTATTTTTGTAATATCTTTGTGCTGGAGAAGAACAGATTGCTGCAGCATGCCAGAGATTGTTGTTGTTGTTGTTGTTGTTATTGTTGTTCTCACACAAACTCGCATAATCAAGTCCGTGGTCACAGGACAGGCTCCAGTCACTCAGGAGCTGAGGAATACCCCAGGAAAAAACACACACACAACCCAAGGTGGTACACGCATACCAGGTATATCACAGAGATGCACATTATTGTTGTGTATTTTCAACCATCTTACCCCGGTGTCGTCACTAGGGGGCAGTCATCGGTATAGTGTACCAGGTACGTATTTCCTTTGGGTTGGGGTTAGAGAGTTAGTTCCATCCATGTATGTATGTTGTGCCTGTCGTACCCAGTACTAGGGCATGACATTGCGTTGTCGAATGCATTACGATGCATTATCTCTGTGTCGTAGCTTGTGACCACAGAGCTGATCTTTCTAGGGTGAAGAATCAGTACGGACACTGGGTGTGCTGGATGTCGACGAGTAGAAGAACGGTTTAATGTGAAGAACACACACACACACATTATGAATGTAGGACACCCCCTGCTGCACGGACGAAACAACACGAAGAAGGGGGAAAATGCGAGAGGAAATCCCTTCCGCGAACCACAGGCGTAGGCGGAAGGTACCCAGCGCCGCCATGGGAGCCGCCAGACGACGTAGAAAGATGTGTATTATAATTGACTCCTCCGGAGGGGACGGTAGGAAGAGGGAAATCGAAACGAAGTGGGAAGAAAGTCAAGTCGAGTCAAGTCAAGTCAAGTCAAGTCAAGTCCAGTGACCGCGAGGGAGTCACCCGTCCCAAGTCTAAACCCCTCCTCGTATCAATTCCTTAACCCCTTTAGAGCCCCCGAACCCTTCCCTACACTATATCCAAGTAATTTTATCCCTAAAACGGGTTTCCAGTTGTAAAGGGGTTAACAAGCACCCACAGATACTCGCGTGCCATACTATCGCCATCTGGCCTATATCACCACGCACGGCATTCATCTTATATCTATATATATAGATATTTTCACACTTCTACTTTCCAGCTTCTGGACAAGCCGTGGTCACAGGTGTCGTCCCTTCTGCCCCCCGGCTCCTGCCTTCAATTTTTATCGCGCAAAGGGTTCAGCAACCCCACTGCTCGTCGATTTCTTATCGAGTGTATAGTATATGCGGGTTTCCCGCTATTGTTTATACCAGGTATAGTGTACTAAACACCGGCATCAAGTCCTTACGCTTCATTTTTTATAAATATAGAGTAATCTATACCATTAGTTTATATACGCCCTTCCCCCCCCCCCCCCCCCCCCCCCCTCCCCCCACCCCCGCCCCCACCCCCCACCCTCCCCCCCCCAACCCATCTCAACCCCACCTTCTCTTTACTCACTGATTGTACGACTTACCCCAGGATATACACGATAAACTGATGTATTATTTCCAAAAATGTCACATTTATCCCCTCGAAATAATGTATAGTTTCCAGGCACATATCGAGCTGCCCCCCCCCCCCCCTCCGCCCCAACCCCCCCCCCCCCCCCCCCCCCCCCCCCCGCCCCCAATAATATACTGGTGCCAAAACCGTCAGATTTATCCCCTCGAAAGGATTTATAGATTACATGCACAAATTGCCCTTCCCCCCCCCCCCCCCCCCCCCCCCCCCGCCCCCCTCCAAACCCGCTCGCTTTTGATCAAAACCAGGCCCCCCCTTTCCCTTTACAGCTGTCAGATTTTGTCCCCCTCAGAAACGGGTTTTATAGTTTCCGCGCACAGACTGACTAAAATCATCCTGTTGACCCTGATAGCTACACTGTAGCTGTAAGGGGAGTCGCCGACCTATATCCTTAATGAGGACACACAACTCGTAATGCGCGCGATCGGAGTATCACACACAGCTTGCAAAGATGAGTTTCGACGAAATCTTCGATCTCACAGCTGGAGTGTATTTTAATTTTTATAATATACGCTGAGTCACAACACAGAGAGATTGGGTCGTGGGTTCGAATCACCCACCGACTTCATATTTTTTGTTATCTTTGAGCATGCGCGCTTGAGATATTATGTTATGGCTATTGGTATTAAGACACTGTTGTTATCACATTAACTCGCATAATCAAGTCCGTGGTCACAGGAGGACAGGATCCAGTCACTCTGGAGCTGAAGATTACTCCAGGGAGAAAGCACAAACAAACCAAAGGTAGGTGGTACATGGATACGATATATCACAGCTGACGCAATTCGTGCCGCTACTTGTACCAGAAACTTTTAAATAGTGAATTCGGGAGTCAGCCTACGATGTGCCACGTCCATACTGGTGCATACGCGTTTCTACTCGCACCTGGAAAAACCGACCATACCGCTTGCCACCCAAGAAAGACTACCACGTAAATATTGCACGTAGTAGTACCTGTTTATCACTACCCATACGCACGACAGGCGCAAGTCAATTGAAAAAAAAAACGAAGAAAAGAAGAGAAAATAAAGGGAAGACAAAACAAGAAAGCGAACAGCAAAAAATGAAAGAAAAAAAAAAAAGAAAATATGGGGTCCATACTTGTGGCTAAAATAACACAACGACGATTATAACCAGGGTAGACCTGTGGGACAGACACCCAGGTAGGGCAAGATATCATACATACACTGGATGTTGTAAGTTGATTAATTGACCTTGTCTTCAGATTTTCTTCTGGCCACGACATCATCGAGCATAGCCCTAACGTTTATTTTTTCAACGTTAGCAGCAATTTTTGGTTTATGGATACGATTTCTGAATCTCAACAGAGCAGGTACGGTAAATCACCCCCACGACGTAATCGAAAATGGTTTATTTATCGTATCGTTTCTTTAGTTCAACGTCAGCGGAACTTCTTGTTGTATGAATTCGATTCCCGTATTTCAACCGTAAGGTCGTTTAGCAAAGACTTTCATATGTTATTGCTCTGTGTTAGGTTAAAGTTGGGGGACACGGAGTGCCCCCTGCAGGTCTGCCAATTGCTTGAGCAGGTCCTCGGAGAGTACTCACTTTCGTTCCTTCGTAGAGATGTAGATTTATTCGTTTCCACCAAAGCCCGGGATAGCTTCTGAGATCGGAGGCACGTGCCTCCGATCTACTCCCTAACTCTCCCGAATATAAAACGCCAACCTTATCATACGAAACCCATCCAAATAATCTCAAATTCGGATACCTACATACAGGCCTTTCGAGGCCGTATCTTAGCATTATCAGACATAAATATATAGTCTACCAAGATAATACATACCTGGTACACTATTTAATAGTGAGGGTACCCCAACTATATGTGCGATGCTTTGGAGTGCGAGGTCATTTTCCTTAACCCTAAAAAATTCACAGTCCAGTTACAAGCAGTGATTTGTTCCCATATCGAGAGAGGGGTGCCAGGCGTGATTTCATCCTACTTTAGTACGGCCACGTCATGGCTACGTACTGCACTAATCAAGGCGGGGGCCTTCTTTGCTCCACATCGCTACGTTTACCAGGTTGGCAGGTACAAAACAGCAGCAGAACGCAATGTACTGCTGTAAGACAAATACCAGCATACAAGAGAGCCGGTGCTCCGTCTGGTGTAGCCCCCTACACCTCACGAGAAGAGCAGTAGCATATATATACTAGTATCAGATACACTGTGTATTAATAGCAGCTGTACGTAAAAGTCACAATCGCCAGGGACGTATTTTTAATATTAGTGCAGGTGTTTTATTTTTTTCGTCTCGAGACACAGAGGGCGTCTTTCCTGGAAAATACAAGCCAGATACTCCAATAAAATATACTTCACCTGGTATGCCAGACTCGAACTCAGGTAGTAAGAAGTAGTCGCACACACATATCTCTTTACTCATTTTGGTGTGCCACCGAGAATGCTCGCCTTCTCCCGCCAAATTCACACGACGGCATGCAAGCATGCGTGCGGTCGGATGATGGAGAGTGCTTAGATAAGTTCAACGTGGGACACGGTCTCAAGCAAGGATGCGTGCTCGCGCCACTGCTGTTCAACATTTTGTTTCACGGCGGTACTGCGTGTGGCCGAGGAACGCTTCCTCGCTGATGCAGCCATCACCGACAACACGGTGCAGCTCCAACGAGAGAAGGAGAAAGACGAGAAGAAGGGCACTTCACGCACAGGCAAAGTCGACAGGCGGAGGGGAGAGGAGGAGTAGGTGCAGATATTGTGGGGTATGCTGTCCGCGGACGATGCGGGCATCGTATCGCGATCATCAGAAGGTCTGGAGAGGATGATGACGGTGATCGTGACTGCGTGCTCAGCGTTCGGGCTTACGGTCTCCGAGGCGAAAACATAGCGTATGTGCCTGAAAACCAAAGGCGGGGGGAAAGTGTCGTTCACAATCAATGCAGCCGACCAGGTATACAAACAAACGATCGAGTTTGTGTACGTACTTATGCGGGGCTAACACCGCAGACAGAGACCTTAGCATTGAAATAACGCGACGTCTTCAGAACGCCTGGGCGTGCCATCAGCGGTACAAGATGGATTTCTATGGTCGCCCGGGTGTGCGCCTACGGTTGAAGGTGTGGTTGCTGAAAGCTGAGGTGGTCGAGACATTGCTTCACGGTTGCATGACGTGGAGCCCGAACAAGCCTGACTATGACAGGCTACGACGGGTTCACCACTCCTTGCTCCTTCGATGCCTCGGATGGTGGCAACGGAAGCGCGACGACCACGCCCTATCGCACGCCGGCGCGCTTGCCAATACGGCTTCCGAGAGCATAGAGGCGATAGTGCGCAAACGGAGAATATAGATTGCGGGATTCGTAGCACGTATGGGGAAGGAGCTTCTGCCGCAGAGGGTGATGTTTGGGAAGCTTGTTGGGGGTAAGGGCTACTCAGGGGGGCAAGAGAAGGATTGGCTGGCTCATCTGAAGGAGTATATGTCGGTCTTTGGAGTGAAATTGAATGGGTGGCGAAAGGCTGCTCAGAAAGCCGACAGATGGTTTGGACGAGTCGAGGACGGAGCCGAGTTGTTCATGCGAAATTGGCATGAGGCGGAGAGACGCTAGGCTGCCGAGTGAAGCGCAAGGCTGCGGCAGCGCCATCTACCGTCGGCATCTCCAAGCGGCCGGGGGCAGGGGGGAGGGAGGGATGGGGCAGGGGGGGAGGGGGGGAAGAGGGGAAGGGGGGGGGGGAGGGGGGGGGGCGTCTTGCCTGAGAGACTGCAGTCTGGGTCTGTTGATCATCGTCTTGGGAATTGTGGGCCTTCCAACGGCCGTCACAAGATAGACCGTCTGACTTCTTCGCCTTGTTGCGTTCTCTCCCCAGTGCCATTGAAGTATAGTCTAGACTTTGTGATGCTGTCCTTTTAATCGCCTAACGCCATTGTCAAAACTTCTATCTACTGGAGTTCTACTTTCTGCTCGACAAGAAAGTAATGGGTCTAGCGATATCGCTCGCCATAATGCTCAATAGGTGCTGAACGGCAAAGCATCAAGAATAATGCGTTCTTATTATAGCTTATATATGTTGACGACGGAGCACCTGCAAAACGTATAGCTTGTTGTATACCGCGAATCGCGTTGTATCTTCCTATTTGTGGGTGTTTTTGAGAGCCTCTAAAACACGTCTCTGAGAGCCTCAAAATCACTTGCATAATCGTACATCGGCCTGGACCTGGCACATCGTAGACTGACTCCCGATTTCACTTTTATATGTTTCTGGTGGAGGCATGAATTGCGTCAGCTGTGATATATGCGTGTACCACCTTGGGTTGTGTGTGTTTTTCCCTGGGGTATTCCTCAGATCCAGAGTGACTGGAGCCTGTCCTGTGACCACGGACTTGATTATGCGAGTTAATGTGAGAACAACAACAACAACAACAACATCATCACTTACCTGGTGGTGTGCGTGGTTACTCTTTTCTCGTTTAAATGAGCCATTCCGAGTTGTTTCATTTATTTTTGATGGCACAGAAGGTATAGACCGGCGGCGTAGACCTTCAAATGTGTCGAAAACATTGTGCAGAGCTGAACAAGGGGTGAGGGTTAAAATGAAACACGTTTATGACTCTCAAACTGTTGAGAGTATGAACCTTGGATTCAAAACTAAGTTTATGCTAACTCTATTCGAGCAGTGTATTCGCACGAATAAGATATGCAGTTGAATCTTAATTTAAATCTTACGTTGAATCTTACGTTGAATCTCCACTGGAACTTAGATGTAGACGTAGATTTGAGTATGTTAAGGTTGTCCCGTTGTCCCGGTATTCTACCGGACTAGGGGCATTGCTCCGTGATGATCAAGTGGTGATGAAACTCACCATGACCACTCTCCCAACTCTCCCTTCTCTTCTTCTTCTTCTTCTTCTTTCTTTGGCCTCAAGCGCCCTTTCCAAACTATCCCTTTTCTTTCTTATCACAAGTGATCTTAACAGAAAATTCGGTGCCACCTCAGCATCTCTTCGCACAAAAGACAGAGCCTCCACACAACCATTTTGTTCACAGGCTATTAACAGGTTATGAACCTCGACCTTCGATATAAACATCATTCGGCACCAATCCAGATCTCACTGAAGTTTGTCGCGTCTTACCGGGAAGTTTGAGAGAAACCTTCATTACGCCGGCTACGGCATCAACATCAGCATTAGCATCACCATGGGAGAGTCCACGGAAGCAGGTGATGCGGTAGACAAGCTCGTTAAAGCTCTCAACGGCAAATTTATTGGGCTTAACGTCGACGTATGGAAATTCACGGCTAAGTCCGTGATAAGTTTGCGTCATGCCGGGATCTCTGATATCCTAGACGGGCGACCTTGCCCCGAACCCAAACTAGTTAGTCGTCGTCCATCTTCTAGAAGAAGTAGGCCTTTACGAGCTGTAACTCGCAGCCAGGCCGCTGACGAAACGGACACTCTGTCCGGGAAACCACCCCCGGCTGACACAGCAGAAAATGTACCACCGGACGCAGGGGGTACTCGCGTGGACACGGCGCATCTGCAACCATCATCTTCAGGATATGCTACACTCCCAGCCGCAACATCAGTTTTATGAGCCACGGATGACAACATCTCGAATTTGGAAGACATCAAGCACTGGTACCGCGACAACCGTCTTCTCCCCGACGTCTTGTTTTTGAGCACATCGGGATCTGCGGCCAGCTTTCTTCTACAGTTCAAGCCCAAACGAGGTGAACATGCGAACGTAAAGGCTGCTTGGGATGGTATGGTTGGAAAATATAAAAATTCCACTCGCCAACGTAGACGTATACTCAAACAACAACTAACGCATATGGTCATGACGGATGGGCAAGACCCAGACGTGTTCATAAATGAAGCATACTATTTACGGGATGGATCGGTGGACATGGGAGAGGTATTTAACGATGACAGCATATTGGACAGAGTGCTGGAAGGACTCACGGATGAATACTTGCAATAAAATATAGTGCCGAAGCAGATGATGACTTCACACTCGACCGAGCTGTGATAACAATGCGTAATATGTACGCGAATAGAGCTATGCGAACCGGGCCTTTGCGAAACGCGAAGGGGCGTGAATCTGCTATGGTAGTCACGTCAACACCCTCAGCAGTAGTGATCTGTTCACACTGCAAAAAGCCAGGCTATCGATTCCAAAATTTCTTTAAACGCAAGGGAATTATGTCGGGGAAAAAACCTCCCCCGACACCTCGAACGAATTCGTGGTGTAGCCTCCATGATACCGATCGCCACGATAATAGCGAATGTCGGTCTCAAATGCGGGACGACAATATAACCCGCCGCCCTCGTTCTGGTCAACAAAATGGCCGGCATGATAGCAACCGCAGCGCTCACTCCAACACCGCCACAACTCCAACTTCAACAACGCAAATGGACGCTTACGTCCCAGTGACACATGCTCCATCCACTACTGCGGCTGCGACTACAGCAGCTACTTTTACGTCCTTCGCGACTCCTCCCTGTCCATCCTCACCTCCAGTTTATTCTTTCATCGCCGCACCTCAGATCAACATCGCCGCGCAGCCCGTCAAATTCTCCATTAATGCGGACAGCGGAGCTTCTAGCCACTTCATCGACAATCAGCTTCTACCGGGCATCGAACATAAAAAGAACCACCACGTACAGCTGGGCTCTCCTGTAACAACAAACGTAGCGGGAAACCATCGCCTTCATGGCGTAGGTCAAGGTGTTTTGTTCGTTCAAGTGTCGGACCACATAGGCTCTAAGCACTCTGTGCAGCTTCCTGTCACGGTCGTACCAGGGCTAGGCAGGCACCTATGTTCGAGGAAATCAGCTGCTACGAGAGGGGTCACTGTAATCATCGCCACATAGTTGTATCTGGGCATGGGTGCATTTGCTTTTCCCCTACGCAAAGGCAGCCACTGATCTTCTCTGCATCATGTCGACCTCACCACTGGTGCTACCAGCGGAACACCTGAGACAGAGTTTCCGACCATTTCTGGCAAAAAAAAAATACGGAAACCGTACTCGCTGTTCAAGCTTCAACTCCTACTGAAGCTACTTCCCCACCTAAAACCGTTCCAGCTATCATCGGTCACAGGAGGTTGGGTCATCCTAAGCAGATGATGGCCGAGGCGAAAAATATCCCAGAGTGTGCGGTAATTTTTTCAGACACTCCATCGGCGTGTGATACGTGCAAAATCAATAAGAGCACTCAACAGAAACACCTTAAGACATCGCCGCCTAACCTTTCCAGCGAACGTATGAAACTAGTGAGTACTGACCTGCTAGGATACGCCTACATGGCAAAATATACTGACCATCACAGCAGGGTGAAGCCTCCTTCGTCGAAGAGCCGCCTTACGTTTTACCAACAGCAGACTCGGCCACTTCTCAAGCAAGAGCGCGTCAGCTGGCCCTACAACGCCAAGGATCTCCAAAACAGCTGTTTGATACCGTTTCGCAGTACACCAACAGGGCTCTCGGAATGGACCAAACAAACCGTCCAATATCTTTTTCGATGCCCAACACCTACGCGCAACCTGTGGCCTCACCACAAGCGGAAGAATGCAAATCATCAACGACTTCTGCTCGAAGATCAACGACTTCAGCACGGAGAACTCCTTCTAAGCTCCAACACCTTAAGGTCGCAACTACAGCTTCGGCTCGCAAGACCGCTTTTGACCATCGCGATGGCCTTGTAAATTATCTCAGGCAACTTCCATGATCGCAAAAAGAATTGCTTCATAAAGTTCCATTCAAGATTGCGGCGTTTCATAAGTGCGAAAAATTCGAAATTGATCCTGTTTCTAATTCTGCCGTGTGCTCTCGGACTTTTCAATCGCGCGATGTACCGAGGACACAGAAGCACGTTACGCACAATCAAATAGGCAATGTACCGCCAAAACGATTGGCCTATAATAATTCAGCTACAAGACTGCAATGGACCGAGGAAAGGGAAGGATCACTAGAAGGATCACGCGCCCATCGCATCACAACCTTTCTCTCCCTCTCTGTCGAAACTTTTCTTCAGCCTTTCTTTACCTCCTATACAAATGAGCTCCATCAACAGCTACCCTAATGGCACTCCAGTCAACAATCGGGTACAAGCACTGGAAGCCCAACGCCTCCATGAATTATCTCGCACGAGACAGAATACCAGCCTGAGGTACATAGGGTTCGCGAGATTTAACTGCCGGGATGCCCAAGGCATCATTTGGGGGGTACGCTACAACCTCCTCAAAGACATCATAGTTCCTGGTCAAACACGCCTGGAACAGAAAGATATGGCAGCAAAGCTTAAAAGGAATGGGATCCTAGACAGGAGTGAGTACGAAACTATGAAAATGTTTATAAAGTCGCTCAAATACTCACATAAGGGAGATGACTTGCTGCTTTTTATCGATAGCAGCGTGTACAGTTTTTGAGTGCGGGCTTGGATCGGTGCCTCGGTCGCTGACCATCTTGACGTTCTCCTCGCCAGTACTATGTACAACGATATAGCCGAACGACTGTCATATATCTCGTGCGTATCTGGACCCCACAGGACGAGTAAATATGAACAAGACTTGACCGTGTCCCAATCCAGGGGATAATTTTACCTAAGTCGTAATACTTCGTACAGGGACGGGCGTATGGTTATACCGGTAGTATATTCTATTGCGAGATGTACTTGTAGGTACGGTTGAAATTGATGCTTGAGTAGACAATATTACTTAGTGCAGCAGTTCTTTGTCAAATATAAAGTTACAACTGCTCGCCAGTTGCGTATTAGTAAAGGTGGAACTATGGGTGGTATGAACTTAAGTCCACGATCGTACAGCAATAAGCTATGTTCTATAGGAAAATGCGTACGAGTACATATTCCAGCATGAGGGATTAAAGGCTCACACAGACTGTCTATCTTTTGCTCTTCAGCGTACGATTAGTGTCAGACAGTTTATCGTTATATGCGTGTCCTATGATCATCTTGAAGTGGCGTGGTTACCTGACAGCAGCGACCTTTGTGTTTTGGTTGGTTTTTTTTTCTTTTCCGGGATATAGCTCGTTGATGGACTATAGCTGCACCCATTATGGTCTACTACAGTACTATCAATATTAGTAATTCTATATGGTTCTTACTTTTCAAGTGCGGAAGTACGTAAGTACATAATTTTGTTTATTTTGTCCACAATTCTTTTTATTTGTCTAGTATTGTTTGTCTTTTTGGTTCAATTCAGAAGCGTGTTCAAAACCCAGTAGACGTATCTTTGCGTTTCATCTTCTAGGGTATTTATCGCTGGTAATTACACCAAGCATAGGTTTTGTACGTATCTTTTCTTGTAAGGTTTTATTTTTTGTAAATGTGTGAATAACATGTATACATCCATAATGCCGCGGTTGATACACCGGACTGAATATTAGACCCATTTGGTTTTGATTATTTTGCACAGCCGTGGCAGCAGCAGCAGCAGCAGCGCAGTAGCAGCACCGCAGCTGCTGCCGCAGCAGCAGCAGCAGCAGCGGCGGGGGTGGGGGCGGAGGTGGCGTTGGCGATGGCCCCTCCGGATGAGTTGCGGCACAGCAGCTCGCCGGCTCGGCCGGGCTCGATCACCACGATCATAACACCATAACGACAGAACAACCAGTTTTTATTTCGTTTTTAGAAACAAACGCAGGACACACAAACCGCAGCCGCAGCCCAATAGCCGCCGCACAGCAGCACAGCAGCAGCAGCAGTAGCGGCGGCGGCAGCCGTGCGGCGTGGGTGGCGGTGGTGGTGTAAGCTCCGGAGACGGCGTTGTGCTATAGCAACGGTGGTTGACGAAGTCATCACCATCACGCAGCAGCGGAGAACCAGGTCACATCGTAGAGAGCGCAGGAGCGCTGGCTCACTATTAATAGCACCTTCCCCTGAGCTTGCGCGTAAGCGCCATGCTTCCCCAGCTACCCTTTCGGGCCTCCGCATCAAGGTTGGGATGTGTCTACCGCTGCCAAGCACAGCGCACGGCGAGCAGTGTGTGTGCTGTGTGCTGCCGCGTGGGTTCTGCCATCGTGCCCTCTGATTGTTGTGCCGTTGTGTCTGAAGAGCAACAGTGTTAAACTCGGGTTTTGTAGGCCAGTCGTATGAGCTGGTCATCATTGGTGGAAGTTCACTCTAAGTCGTTTGCTCAAATCGGAATTTTCATGCCGTTTGGGGGCAAATTCTTCCTTCAAAGTTTGCTCGGGTTTTGCAACTTTTTATTTGAATTCTATTCACGCAACACTCGATTGTGAAAATAAAAATGCCTCCAGCTGTGAGACCTTATATGTGTAGACTAGTCTATGTACTTGATGCATAGTCTACACATATACCGATATTTTGAAATTATAAAAATAAAAATGCACTCCAGCTAGCTGTGAGATCGAAGAATTTGTCGAAACTCGTCTTCGCAAGCTGTGTGTGATACTCCGATCGCGCGTATTACTGGGTGTGTGTCCTCGTTAAGGATACAGGTCGGCGACTCCCCTTGGAACTACAGCAGTGCAGCTTGTGCCAGGGTCAACAGGGTGATGTTAGTCAGTCTGTGCGCGGAAACTATAAAACCGGTTTTTGAGGGGGAAAAAATATGGCAGCTGTGGAAGGAAATGCATCAGTTTATCAATTGCATCCTGTAAGTCGAAAAACCGGTGAGGGGAGGGCGGAGTTTTTAAGGGCGTGGAGGCCTTGGTTTGAACAAGAGGGAGCGGGTTGAAGGGGGGGGGGGGGGGGGGGGGGGGGGGCAACTCAATTCGTGCGCAGAAACTATAAATTCTTTAAGGGAACAAATCTGACGGTTGTGGAAGGAATGCATCCGTTTATCATGTGTATTGTGTAAGTCGTACAACCGGTGAGGAGAAGGCCGAGTGTTCGAAGGGGTGGGGGGGCGGCAAAGGAATTTCCAACAGCTTCATGTAGGTATGTAAGCGATGGTGTATAACATACCTGGTGTATACGTGTTTATATACATCAAGAGCACAAGATAGATCACTTTGAAACAGCAGTAGCAGCGATCGGCGTCCACTGCACGTTGCATCATGACTGAAGAGCACGAAAGACTCGAGCATCAAGCCTGGGCAGGACCTCTGCTGCCTTGCCGCCTATACCAAGAGTACAGGAAAGTATCACAAATTCGGTAGACCCGAGTAGCACACCGTAAAAGTTAGCTCACACTATAATTACTTGCTCTATTCATACTGAAGCTCACACTATAATTCCTTGTTTTGTTCATCCTGAATTCCACAGATGTCTCTGCTTTGTCCCTGTTCATATGCCTTCGTGTGGAGAACAACGGCTGGGCCTCTTAGCCCCGATGACCCTGGCCTTAGGAGGGGAGTCGCCGACCTTTTGTATGCTTCACGAGGGTATACATTGCAGCACGCAGCCTAGATGCCGAAAATGTGGGACATGGGCTCTGCTGGTTATAGCACTAAACCCACCAGAAATTTGAAGTCGGTGGGATTGGAACCCACGATATATATTTATTAGTTGGTTACATAGCACTACCCTTCGTGGCTCAGTGGTTAGTGCTATGTAACCAACAACATATTTTGTCGTTTTTTTTTAGTTTTTTCTTTGTCTCACTGACTTTTTAACAGGGATCGGTGACCACGTAAGTCAGTGGGTAGTGCTGGATAACCAACAGGTTCAAAAACATGTTTGACGTGCGCCGAACCGAATCGCTCGTACACAATTTGCGAAATCGCGGCCTCGGAGACGTAAAAATTCATGTGCACACACATTTATATATTCAATTGCTGTTTCAAACACGAAGTTTACTCAGATTCTCCCGCGTTATCGAGTCAATGTTATAGGTAGGGTTCTCGAGCTCTCCCCTCTCTAGGTGTTCTGCGTGCGCTCTCTGCTCTTACGCCGTGAATATTGATGGGCTTTCGTGGTTTAATGACGCGTTACTGTATGACGTATGTAAGAAGTGGCACCCTGACGTCCCCCTCAGCCAGTACCCTGGTACTGCCACTACGGTACTGCTGGTACATACTGGGCCAGGGCCCATCCCTATCAACAGCTGTATCAGTACGGCTGCTCCCCCCCCCTCCCTCCCCCCTGGTTTCCACTTGTAGATGCTTTTGGGGGTCTTCTGCTGCGTGGCGTAGACAGCTCTTCTCCGCCTTGCCCCGATGCCATCACGTTATGAATCTGCCCGCCGCGTCGACAACCTCCAGGTAACATTTCCCACTCCTCTCGGCCATAGCACCGTCTGCCAACAAAATACCAATTGAGGTGTATATAATCAAATTGCATGAAGTTTGAACGTTTAGAAAATACTTCGTATACGGAGAACATGGAAACGAACAAACCCCTTGAAACACATCAGCACCTACAAGCGACATACCTTGGCGTACGCTAGCTAGTCTCGTCTGCCGCCAAATCGCAAACAGTGCAACCCGCAACAGCAGGGTTGGCACTCACTCTCTGTGCTTTTCGGGAGTCCATGGTGTTGAGCCGCGGCCGTGCCAACAGCTGCAGAGCCATCAGCATAGTCGTGTTCACAGGAACAAGAGTAAACATTACGAATCTGGAATCTTCCAGCATAGGCCGGTGATGCTTCCCCCTCGATCTCCACGTACTGTACCCGGTGGATCAAAAATCAAGTTTCACCTGTATCATGAACCGTTTGTCAGGATCCTGCATGGTGCCGCTCCACTGGTAAGATAAAGCTGACCGAGTTCGATGTCTGCCACCTGGCTAGCAGCTGGAACGCCAGAGTGTGTCACTTGCCGTGTTCTCACTTTCTCGTACTCATGCATCCCAGCCTCCTAGTGGAGTAGTATAGTGTAGGCTCAGAATTTGCCCTCCTCCCATTAGCATGGGCGTGGGGAAAGATTGTGAGTTAAAGGCTCACCACATGGTTTTCCAAGTGGTGAGGCGTTGGTCTCGTTGGGGTAGGTGTCATCATTGCCCTCTAACGGCCCTATCTCAAACCCATGTTCTCTTTTCAGGACCTCGTTCAAGGTTCAAGGAGGCCTGTTTGGCGGGGGGAGGGTCAGCCTGACCTTTTGTCAGTGCTTCGTGCCTTACCTATGGAGTTGGCATCACTCGCCCGTTGCGCCGGCCTTTTTCCGGTGCGTTGAGCCTTGACGACGCACTATTCCCTTTGAGGCACACGCATGTCACTGGTCATTTTATTGCGGCTGTGACGACACAATATTCCTTTTGTGGCACACCCCTGTCACTCGTGATTTTATTGCGGCTGCACCTCTATTATTCTAGCTTGCGAATAATTAAAAAATCCCTCACGTGACAGCTACGGACATCCTCTAGTCTTCCTCATGACTACGCTAGACCGTCAAATCACAAACCCAGGTATTGCTCCGACTAGTCGCAGCCTGCCCAGCTCAACAACTCGAAACCTTCCTTTATCCACGCATCAATACAAGCCAGGGGGGAGAGGACGAAGCCGCCCTGCTTCCTCCCTCACTATCGGCTGTTGGCAGGTTCTCGGCCATGCTCTCGGCGGCGCTCATCATGCCCTCATGGCCCCTCATGGCCAGGGCAGCAGCGCTTGGTAGTGTATTCTAATGCATGGCATGAAAGGCTGGCCTCAAGAACCAGGACGCTGAAAAGTACTTCCCAGCATTCCCTGCTCCTGCATGCTCTGGTGTATACAGAAATTAGTCTAGAATATATCATTTCAAAGTCATGATGTATGTGGTACCACGTACATGTATATATATAGACTGGGATTTTGTATGGAAAGCCGTATATCTATGAATAGTATGGTACCATATGTATGCAGGATTTAGTGCGCCGTGAACCTCCCCTCCCCTCCACGTAAAATGCCTGCCAAAACAAAAATTGTCCCCCTCCCCTATACTGAGGTCCAAAACAAAAAAAAATGGGGTGTGGCGTCTGATTTTGTTTTTTGTGCTGTCCTTGCATACCGGTAACAATTGCATATGTATAACCTACGTAGCAATGTTAGCAAACAGGGTGCAGGCGTCCCCGGCAGTCAGCCGCGAAACTATCCTTGATGTCGAGGTCGTAGGTTCGGTTCTCCCATGGGACTCCTTACAAATCGACAAGCCGAAGCGCGAGAGCGTGACGAGTTGGCGAAATTCCATGCAAATCCACGACCATACGAAGTTGGAAGTAAGTTGGGAATGCTGAACACCATGCGCGAAAAAAAAATTGAAAACTAGTGCCGGACGGAAGAAGATAAGATGTCTGTGACACCACGGCTCGTCCCGGAAGTCGCTGAGGGTACAAACCTCTTTGAAAAAAATAACGTGAGAGTAAACGTGGTGATTGAGGAAAAATGCCGACAGAAAACAGCGGTGGCCGAGAGTACCGTTGGTCGGGGGGGGAGCATTCCTGCTTCTAGGGCTGGGCTAAGTGTATAGCCGGTGGCCCCGGTGGGGCGTCAGGTTATCCTCGAGCCTGGTATAGGTCAGTTTCGTGAGTTCGAATCTCCCCGAGTGCATACTCGTGTAAATTAGTGGGGACCTTTTTCTTGTGCATCAGTTGACTAGCGAAAAGCGCGAGAGCGTGCAACACTCGATAAAACTCGACGAGCAGTGGGATTGCTGAACCCTATGCGCGATAAAAATTGGAGGCAAGAACCGGGGGGGGGGGGTTATGACCACGGCTTGTCTAGAAGCTGGAAAGTAGATGTGTGTGAAAACAAAATAGAAAAAGTGAGGGCCCACCAATACTCCGGTCGTATGTACAGTATTTTACGTTTTCGACCACGTAAGAATCTACAACAAATTCGGGTGTTTCCCAAAGTAGTAGCGTAGGTCAATTTTTGACATACTATAGGTCGCGTCTAGTGTCTGCATCCTTTAAAATCAATCAGCCACCGCCCTCCTGTTGGTATTCTGACCGGTCTTCACGTCAACGGCGCTGAAGGGGCACACGGTCCCAAACGGACATAGCTCCTCCCGTTAGTGGAGGTTGCTTGTTCTACCTCAGAGCCTCGCGCGACCTAACGTTGCGTGTTCGACGGGGACTTACTTAACTTCTGCAGAGTCACCCGTGGTCGCTGACAGGTTCAGCTAGGGCTACTGCGCTTCACAGCTGATTTGAAGTGCACCGCTTGCGACGCTCGATCAACTTCCCGTGCAGCGCAATCAGCCTGCCTCGTACACTCTCGCGGTTTTGTCGTCAACATCACCATCACGCGCGGACGCCGGTGACGGGTCGGTGGGACGGATGGCGAAGGGGCACCTTGTGAAGAGGACGCCTGGGGGACAGGGCTTGTCTTTCGAGTGGGAGGCGCAAACGCTGCACACAGACGTCACCTAAACTTTCCCTTCAAGTTTTGTTATATAATTGGACCCGAAGAGAAGCACGGGCCAGCTGACATACGTGTTTAGCATCGACAAGTTATCGGCGGCGCAGGATGTCGTGGTTACGAACGTGGTGGCCGTGAAGGGGTTCACGGAGGCCCCTACAGTGTGAATGGAGGACGCCACGAGTTGCGCTTTTCCTCCACATGCTTATCGCATTCACATTCATTCCCGTTCACGCCACGGACTCATTCAGGGAAGACGTTCGTGGCATTAGCTGCTGGCATGGTCGAGTGTCCGGTCTGCAGTTGGAAGGTGGCCGTGCACGTGCGCGATTTCCGAGAGCCCGTTGGAGGGCACCTCCTACCTATCAAGGTGCAGAGTCACCCCACGGTAGGAACCAAACCCGCTTAGTAGTGTCCAATCAGTTTACGGATATAATACGTTTGAGGACTAGGGCATAGACGCTTGGTCGTGTTGTGCGAGGGAATGCCTTCGAAGTCATGTTTGGGGGTGATAATGATGGATGATGGATGATTATATTGAGCTGGCTCCTCTTGTTAGGAGCTCAGAAAATTCTTAGAAGCTTCACCACCCGTACCGTGGGAATGCTCTATAAATCGCGTATTTTCTCTACGTGCAAAGCTGTATCCATGAGTATTGTGCTTTGTTGGACGGGGGCTATCGAAGTGGCCCAACCCTAGCGGTGACAAGCTTATACTTTTTTAATTCGACTCAATTGTGTCGCTGGCTTGTATGTTGGTGCATGCACATGTTCTGCGTTTACTACACACGGAGACAGGCGTGCGTGCGGGTTCTGTGGTGTGGGGGCCTGCACGACATGGGTACATGTGGACTCTGGACGGGAAAGAAAGTGCCTCGGGTGCTTTAGAGCTACGTCCTCTCCCCGAGGAGCTATGTTCGAGACGCCGCTTTCACGCTCAGCCTTTAGACGGGATCAAAAGCAAGCGCACATGCCCCTGCAGCAAGGTGTCTATCAAGTTCCTGCTTAGCAAGGAAGGAAGTTGGGTATGGACGTATTGCATGGTCAACCACGTGCAGAACTCACGCGACGCGGGGCTCGAAGTACGAGCAGACGATACTGCGGTTTTGGCATTCCGGGCCATACGCGATGTTAGCGCAACGGGGGAAGAGGAGGTGGAAACAACCAATGGAATTGTCTCACTGGCAAACGCGCCGCAGGCGAGGAGGCAACTCGACCATTAGACCACGCAATACGTGAGGAGGGGGAGGTAGTAAGAATGAAAACGACAGCAAGGGGGCGTGCCAGAAGGGGTTTGTCCGAGGAGGAGAAGGAGGAAGAGGAGGAGGGGGAGAAGGAGGAGGAGGAAAAGGAGGAGGAGGAGGAGGAGGAGGAAAAGGAGGAGGAGGAGGAGGAGGAGGAGGAGGAGGAGGAGGAGTAGGAGGAGGAGGAAGAAGGAGAGGAAGAGGAAGAGGAAGAGCAGGAAGAGGAGGAGAACGACGACGAGTTAAAAGAAGATGAGGAGAAGGAACAAACTGGGGGGAGAGGGGGGTGATCAAGATCAAACACAGGAAGAAGCAGTAGCCTTTGCGATGTTCTCACCGCACAAAATCACACCAGATAAAGTACTAAATATATTTCGATGTTTGAGGTGTACGCACATTGTTTATCAGTTTTTCCAAAACCCGCGGTGAAACCGTGCCCAGGTCTGAGCCCTAGCCTGGGTTGGGGTTAGGGTTAGAATCAGGGTTAGGGGTAGGGTTTGGGTGGGTCGACGCCCTCTCGCGATTTGACAAGAAAAAAGCACAAAAACACAAAAACAGCTTAAAACTTCGATAAAGTGGTATATATTTTTGGTACTTTATCATGTACGATTGCGGGACAAGACCGGTAAAAGCGCCTCGGAAGAGGAAAATGAGGTGGAGGAGGGGGGCCGGGGGGGGGGGGAGGGTGGAGGAGGAGGAGGACTTGACGCCTTTTCGTGATTTGACGAGAAAAGCACAAAAACACAAAAACAGCTTAAAAACCTCTATAGTGTGAATACATTTGGTACTCTATCCGGTACGATTTGTATGACAAAACCGGCAAAGGCGCCTCGGAAGAGGAAGCTGGCGTGGAGGAGGGGAGGGGGAACATTGGAGGAGGAGGAGGAGGAGGCCTTGACACCCTCTCGCGATGTGCCAAAAAAAACACGAAAACACAAAAAAAACATCTTATAAACCTCTGTAACGTGAAATATATTTAGTACTTTATCTGGTACGATTTGTGGGTCAAAGCCGGTAAAGGCGCCTCGGAAAAGGAAGATGAGGTGGAGGAGGGGGGAGTGGGGCTGGAGGGGGGGGAGAAGGAGGAGGAAGAAGAAGGCCTCGATAAGGAGAAGAATAAGCACGAGAAGGATAGAGAAGACGAGGGCGAGAGGGAAAATGGCGATGACGATAAGAAGGCTGTGGCAGTATGGGTGGGAGGAGAAACGGGCCACAGCCTTATGCTGTTTCCAGGAGAAGGCGTCGTTGTACGTCAAAGAGGCAATGATGTCAGCTGGCTTGATTAGGGTATATTGAACTGTTTCAAGCATGGTACAGATTATCTTGATGTCGTGCACAACGGCGGGATAACATGTGGTGCGACTTGGTGGTGATAGTCTTCGGAGGTAACAGCACCGATCTCTTGGCCTTGGTACGAGTGCCATACATAGTAGCCTATCGGGGATCGACATCGACGTACATAGCGTCACAGTTTAATGAGGATAACATTATTTGGGCGACGGTCGCTAGTAGCCATTCTGTCCGTAGAGATTTGCTGCTCAGAGCGCGAGTTTTGAATGTGACAAAAATGATAAGGTGCACGGGTCTTGTGCCAGTCTCTCAAACCTCAGCCGCGTGAACAAATCGAGCGTTTCCTGTGTACTACGATGTTACGTGATACATGCACCGTTTCGCCAGGCTGGGTCGGCAGTCGTACCACGCTTATCGTGGAACTACAGCAAGGAAATAACCTCACCCTGTTCCTGGGTCGTTATACATAGTCCATAGCAACTGTGAATTTCTGGTTTGAAGCTTTGATACATATCCATCATGCATTCCAAGGCATGCATTAACAAAAACGGGCACCGTGTGCGAGAACAGCAACAGAGCAAAACCAAAGATACGTCAGTACACCATGATCAATATATAACTTTGTTTTATTAATTCTATTGTTCTTTTTTTTCTTCCGGATTGCGGGGGCGGCGGGGGAGGCCGCAGTCATGTGACCATAGACCCTCGCATCCCTAGTATGTCGGGACGGAGCACGTTGGGGTTTCACCAACCAGGCAGGTATTCCTTGCACCGAGCGCGAAGCTCCGTGAGGTGTTCGGCGGGTCGTATGAAGGGTGGACTGCATCCTTCCAAGAACCGCTCTCGTAAGACGGACTTCGGCACCTTGTGCCTACGTTCTTGCTTCTGGGTGACAGTAATCAATAAGTTATTTTTTTCTGGTGTGGCCATTCCAGAGACAGCAATGGGTACTACTATTACTATTACTATGCGACTGCCTCGTGGGTGCCGTGTCATAGGGCCGGGGGGAGGGGGGGGGGGGGTAGTGTGGCGTCTGGGATCCCAGTCCGCGTGCTACCCCGGAGGAAGGCCCCTTCGTTCTGAATGACTAATTCAAAATCAAAATTTGAAAATCAAACCCCAGCACGAGACTCGGGGTAGGGAGCCACTCGAGTGCGGGGCTCTATACCTGTTACGGCTTGCCGTTTATCGCGTTTCGCCAGGTTGCGGCTGATGTTACACGCTGTTCGAGACTCGCTTGCCGATGGCCGGACAAGACACAGTCCACTCTTATTATTGTCGGGGGTTATGTGAAGTTGCACTCAGCATGTGAAGGCCCACACGTGCAGGCTTCAACAGAAGAGAGAATACATGATGATGGAAAATAGGATGATGGATTGCTGGCGACAGGGGCCGGTGATTGATCGTTTGTGTCCAGAGTGGACCGTTAGGGGAGTTGCCCGAGCGACCGGGTAGTAGACGCGTGATGCTCTTGTGCCCCGACCACAACAATAACGTCACACTTCATGACCACCGCGCGGGACACCCCTGGCTTTGTTGTTGTTTCAACGAAGAGTAATTAGGGTGCGTAGTCATGACCCTCACGACCCCAGTCGTTCGGCAAAATTTCGATACCCTTGTGCGTGTATTACATGGATTTTCCAGCGATCCAAAAGAGTACTGGTCTCGACAGCACATATCAGATCCACGTATGATGCATGCGTAGAGCAATTATGGCAACACTGCCGTGTACCAGGTATCATACGGTGGCCACCAGGTACCAGATACACTTACCAAGCTACAGTACATTCTGGTCTGTACGCAAAGGGGACAACAAACTGCTGCGATGCTAGAACACGCGTAATGATATGCTGCTGTCGCATGTACGTACTACCAGATATCCTGCGTTGTCCAGCCTTGGATAAAAAGCTATACTATTACTGCCATAATGCGTACCGTATCTGCTAGTTTTGCCCACGCAGACTTATTTCGGCCAAGCCATGGTAAACGGTGCCGTCCATTCTCTCCCCCGGCACGTGCCTTCATTTGTATTCATCACGCAGGGGGTTTAGCATTCCCACTGGTCTTCGATTTCCACCGATGTTTGCCGAGTCGTGCCCTTGCGCTTTCGGTAACGGAAAAAGACTTGAACACAACTTTCTGTGCATACTAAAACGCACCAGACGAGATACAAAACCAAGAGCAGCGCAGCCGCTATCATCCGGGATGACAGTCTTCCGCTCACCCAAAGTCTTCATGTAACCAATATAGGAGTACCCGACACATCATAGAGATATCGGTTTCGATATTCAGTCTCTCGGTATAAAAATATGACGTCACCGATTGATGTACGTCAAGGTTCACGCCCGAAAGGTCTTGACGCCTAAGCTAAAGCAAGTCAATTTTTAATCACTCGCTTCTCGTCCTACGAACAAAATTAAGAAAATATCGGACATGGTCATGTAGCCTTCAAATCTGCCAGGACACTCCATGCGGCAATCCCGACACAAAAGATATGTCCTTACGCGAACCCCGACCCAAGACGGACACCATGTAATAACATCAACAGTCAATGCGTTTGCAGCCCATAAAGGCTTGTGGCAGCCCTCCGGCACTTTTTGTTTTTTCTTCTTCACCTTTCTCCCTCCATAGGGGTCACTTTGAATATCTCATGCCACAAAGCAGGCTCTTCTCCCCCTTTCCCACTACTACGGCAGGTGCCTTAAATTTCGTCCTAGGAATCTTCACCCCTTTCATCCCCTCTTCGACTCGCATCGAATTGCGCCTACCCACGCTGCAAGGCTCTCTCGTCAGTTGATTCCTTTGATATTATGTGTTTGTAAAACTACCAAAAGTCCGACCCACGTGATATTCGAACCCCCGGACCAAGTCTAGTCTAGTAGCGTTCGAGGGCAACCGCTAGACCACCGGGGCGAGAAGCAGTAGTGGGTAGTCGGGGAAGCCCGTGGGATGTTGCACCTTCTTTTGATTTGGACTACGTGTCCTAAGCACCGCGAGCGTCTCCTTTTCTTTCAAAATGGGTGTTTCTCGCCAATACCGGACACCACCTGCGCCCCATCACAAAAACAGCGGAAAACGGAGGATGTAAATCAAGTTCCGAATCCGACAAGACCATGCTACTATCATTTCATATTCAAATGCATGTTTTCAGCATTATTTTCCGGAATTATTCTAACGCCAGCAGCTGCGAGTTCTCGGTAAAAATAGAAGGTCCATATACCTGTCTTGTCAACATGCGCAATACACCGGCAAGGAAGGTCGACTCTATTATTGGTAATGGTAAGTGTTTTTGATTAGTCAAAACCTAAACGAGTAGCAATAATGGGCATCCTAACCTAACCCTAACCCTCTAACACGAGAGATTCAAGTAACCTGCAGCGCAAGTAGCGACAGCAACAGATACCCCGTTCCCCCCTCCCCCCCCCCCCCGCCCTCCGCCCCCTCCCTCCTCCCTCCTCCCCCGTCCCCCCCTCCCCTCCCCCCCCTCCCCTCCCCCCCCCCCTTCCCTCCCCGCCCCCCTCCAACTTTTTCACCCCCCACACGGGGAATCGCACAGGAATATATTGAGTAGGAGCTCATATGGAGGCATTTAGAGTACATGCAAGACCATCACTTGAAAATTGAGTACGGCATCTGCAAACAAGATCCTTACTTGGAAATTTTAGGAAAAACATGAGCAAAGATCCAATAATACAGAGCTTTTCGGGTGCTTTTAGCCCTTATATTAGTGTCCCTCTGTCTTTTTTGTTAAGCCCTCAAACCCGACATATTAGAGAGTTCAATCATCGGCCTGGTGAGCACCAAGCCTTTGGTGAAAATCGTTTTTTCATCGGCGCTGTACCCATTGTATTAGACTCCCGCGCGTAAATTGAAATATTTCAGCGATTTCTGTAGCTTTTGGTGTTGCTGCTCGGAAGTTTAAACTCACGAAAACATCTCGTGAGTCGCTTCTCGCCGCCCACGACTGCTGACTGGTGCACCCGACGTCGGCATACACCCCACCAAGAAGAGCGTCCCTCAATTTCGCGGGCCGCGGCTGCATGTGGGGAGCTGGAGCTGCCCGCTAGTGAAGTGCATACGTTCTGTTGGGGGTCGTTTTTAGTCTCGTTTTGTGTACCCCAAATTTTGACCACTACAGTGCCTCAAAATCAGTCGAGGTGTGGACCCCTGCTGACAACCAGAGGAACACCAATCTGAAAATACTCACAGCATCTGTAGTTTAAGCCCTTTTTCCATAGGCTTCCCGAGTCTGTGTTCCACGATCCAGCCGAAGCTCTAAACGCGGCGTGTTGACCTAGCCGTATGTTTTACTGTTCCGATAGAACATCTAGACATATTATGGTTACCGGAAACCCGGGGACCAAGAGGCGCTTGGGTACCCCCGTGGCCTTCAAATCCCGCCGCCCCCCTCACCTACAACTTACATGATGTACATGATAAAATCAAGCATTCCAAGGCCGTCAGATTGTGTCCCCCTCAAAGACGGGGGGGGGTTGGGTCCATGCACACATGGATTAACATCACCCTGTTGACCCTGCTACAAGGTAGCTCCAAGGTGCGGCGCCGACAGATATTCTTAATGAGGACATACACAGAGTTGTACGCGCGATGGAAGCATCACACACAGCTTGCAAAGATGAGTTTCGACGATGTCTTCCATCTCACAGCTGGAGAGTATTTTAATTTCTTATACTCTACCTTGCGTGGTAAAAAACGTGGATTGCTGGCCCACAGGCCGATCAATTATTAGAGCTTATAAACACGTCTGCCTTTGTACTCATACGCTCTTCCCCCATAACCTATAGCTTTAGGAGGATTGCATCGCCAAGTTAGTAGAGAGTATGGCATACGTAGTGCATGATAAGGTTATACCTCGTTGGTCTCATTGTTTCTGCGATAAATGTGTCGTGGATAAGGGCCCATTTACAAGCACTGTACTTATTATGATAGTTACAACGTTGATAATAACAACAACGGCAACATCGACCCCGCAACAATATTATTGTATGGGTGCCCTTTAACTTTAGCGATGCGGTGGTGATGCGGTTGTGATAATCCAGAAGCTTGGCGCGAGCCGCTGCAAAGCGGGCTCGATAACTTCTCCCAAAGAAACGGATGCTGTTGTTGATAGATTCTTCTGTCTGGGGCGAGGTTAAGACGACATAAAACCTACTACAGAATGCAGTAGTTGTGAACGCGTTGAGGCTCGGTCGCCCTTGACTAAGCCCAGCACAATGTGATGTGTTCCTTGTCGTTTGAAACCAAAGCAAAGTAATGATCAGTTGGGGGAGGAGGGGGGGATACACAGGCGCTACGGCTATTATTATTAGAATAGATACGCTCTACTAGTACGGGTCATTGCATGGACCGACCCACAACTTGTGAAGGCTCCGCGTCTGTGTTAAGGCTTAACACACCGACTATACCATACCGACGACCGACTGCAATGCAAAACCAGCACCATACTCCTTAAGCGTTCTTATGGGTGTTCTGTCGCGTTGTTTAAATTCCATTCGTAGGCATACGTTATATGTGCCAACTAACACACACAAAATAATATTACACTAAGCTGTCTGTTTGCCTTAGCTGGCAAATATTCCCGTACCCATAATTCAACAGTACTCCATGCCTTTTATACGTGACAGGTACCATAATAAACAATGTCATCTAGATTATGTTTTGATTCATCCAACCAAATATTGACGGGCGATAGACATAGTGCGCAGCTTGCAAAGATGAGTACCGACCCTAAATTCGTCGAACTCACAGCTTAGGTCGTTGTAATAATTTTATGTAAAAGGAACTCTTATTTAGAGTGACCCCCTGATATTCCTATAATACAGTAATATGATGTATGCTGTTGCTCAAGGTCACGTCACTTTAGTGTATCACGGTTCTTATCCACCGAAGGTATTGCAACGTTTCTTCTGTGTGTATGAAGGTTTTCCATATTCATGCCGGATTTTCGGAAAGGGTGACCATTCCCTTCGAGTTCACGATGATGGCAGCGAGTGTTGGGGGGGGCGGGCGAATACTGCCGCCTGCAGCCACCAGCGACAACCTACCAGGCACCACATACCCATTAGACTACACTTGAAGGCAAAACACAAGTATGTGGTGAACGTGTTGATACTTGTGCGTACTCTCTCCATACAGGGCTTAGACCTAATCCACACCGCCCAGTTGCCACTGAATTTAAACTATCCCACCTCGCCATATAATGTGTGCCCGGCCAGGCACTGGTTATTATACGTATCGTAACAGTGTCGAATGCACCCATGTCAGGTGTATAAACCTGGTACTGTGTGCCATGGCTACATGGCTGAAAAACCAACAGATGCATCAAGGCACAATGTCGGTACATTATGGCAGGGGCAATGGGGGCCAATAGCCTTCCCGACCTGCTCATGGCGCGTGGAGTAGGTCGTCGACAGGGGCGAGTTGAAGTGGTGCGATATTCACCTTCGAGCAAGCATACCCGACCGCCTAGGATAGCCTGCTTGTGTGTACCGAACAGCTGTAGCGGCAGCGTCATGCCACGTGTGCTCTCGTCACGCTCAAGCACCATGTGATAGTAGTCGTACACATGGCGGGTAAGTACGTCCCTGTGCTTTACGCCGTGCAGTCCTCCGGCCTGTCCGTAGTGCGTTTAGAAATCAGCCCCATCGGGTGCCCACCCGGCTCGGCAGCCTTGGATACCTTTTTTTGCGGATGCACCCGAGACTCCCCGGCTAACGACGCCCCGGCCGCGTCCTTGATATGCTGGGCTTCCTCTGTCTCCATGAGGACACCAAAAAAATTGACATCGGTCATGGCAACTATCGAGCGCCAACCTTCATCCGGCGCCGCCTAGTCCGCCAGCAGGTAGATACTGCTTGATGATTCGAATTCGCAAACGTCAAACACATCGCGATCGATGCACTTTCACAGTTTGTGCAGAACTTCTAGCGCAGTAGGGGCCGGGGGCATTGCTCCGCCAGCATCTCCGTAATTTGGTGTACAGATGTGTGCATGGATCGCCGGGCAACCGGGCATTGTTTTGTTTTTTACGGGCTTTCACCGATAGATTGATACTCCTTGGCCAGCGGACCGTGTTTTTTTTTAATGGAAAAAGCTGTCCCACATATGCCAACATTATCCTCTGGCCCTCAATCCCTCGCTATAAACTTAAGATCGGTTGAACGTTGTTGTTACCACATTAACTCGCATTGTCAAGGCTGTGGTCACAGGACAGTGATGCATGTCTTTGTGATTGTCTTGACTCTCTTCAGTGTTCCTCCGGAGGGTACCTCAGTGTCCTTCCCTCTTCGGATTTTTTAGTTTGTCTCGCCGTTGGTGGATACACTTTTTTCGCGTACAGCAGAGGCTCTCCAATAGGCTTGGTACCAGCGGGAAGCGTATCAACAAGCTCTAAAGAGATTTAGGACATATTTGTTTCCCACGAAATACGGTGACATGGTATTAACAACAAAATGCAACCCCCCGGAGGCCGCCAGCGTCACCCGCCTTCCAACCCTCAAGAACGTGTGCTCTCTACGCTCTACTGCACATTCATTCGTGTCTGCATGTAGCTCTGGAATATTGGCGGGAACGTCAACCATCTGAACTATCTGTCGGGCGACCTCAAACCTCGGGAAGGTTCAACGTTGAACCCTCTTAAGGGTTACAGCGGCATTCAGACAGATGCTCCCCAATTCAACAACCCACCGCGTAGATACGTCTTCTACAGGGTCGCAGCCAGAGCTCCCTACGACGCTGTGCACACACAATACATTTCTAGAGGAATTGCGCCCGAGGTCACTTTCCCGCCGGAGCGGCGTTCGACGTGCAACCCCCTGGAGCCGACCGGAAGCGTCCAATACTCGACCTTCTGGAGGGTGCGCCCTTCAACCCTCAACAGGAAGCAACGGATACGTTTTTTCCCTCCCAGAGGATGCATTTTTGTCACCCCCCCTTGACGATCAACTCGGTATATCGCCTGGAGAACGGAACCGTTTTCATGCCCCTTTCGAGGCCCGACTATTTCGCATAAATGTCCCGGTGAAGCATGCGCGCTTGAGCCCTAGAGAAGGAGGAAAACTGGAAGCTGGGTCGTACAGGCTACCACCGAGCGGGAGATTCCTGTTTTACCCAAGGGATACAGCTATGTACCTGCTCCTCGGAGGGGTTCGTCGTTAGAACGACCCTTTGTAGGGTGTAACGTGTGTCTTCCTAGTGTCACATAAAATAATCCGACACGAGCTTCCGCTGGAGGGCGTAATCGTCAATCCTCGAAAAGGGTGATCACAACGGTATTCCCTATGGAGGGCTTCACCTTGTACGTGTCCATCTCCAGGGCTGAACAGTTAGCATACTTTTCCCTCAGGAGACTGTGCCCGTTAGCCCTCGAGAGAGAGAGAAACTGGAAGGCGTTTTCGACAGCCCTCCAGCGGAAGATGTTTAGTTTACCGCTCGAAGGGGATACATATTCCTCTGGGAGGGATTACGTACACCCCTCCAGAGTTTCATGGGAGCAACCACAGCACACCTTCCGCTGGAAGCTGTAACGGTCAATATTGTCCAACGTCATCACCCCGGTGTACCCTCTCTGGGGCGTATAGCTTTGACCGTGCCCTCTTTGAGGGCCGATCATTTTAGCATTTTTTTCTCTCTGGAGGGTGTTCCCGTTGGCCCTCTAGATGAATCGAACCGTACGCGTGCGAGACGGCTGAAAAGTGTGTGTTTTTTGCACGTATGCATAACGACTCCCTCGAGAAGGTTGGCGCCACCACCCTCTAGTTACCACTGAAAGCATCCATCATTCCACCTTCTGGAGGGTGTTCACTGAACCTATCTCGTGGAATCAAAGTGGCTCCAGCCGGAAGGCATCGATCGGTCGAAGAGGTACCCTCTGGGGGACCTATCATTTGAGAACATCACTCAGGCGGGAGTCTACTTTGATACTCCCAAAGACTAACATGTTTTCCCTCTAAACAGCCGACGTGAGCTCTGAATCCCGTCGGAGGGTACTGATTACCGGTCTCCGGAGGCCATGGCGATACTTCCTCGCTGGACGACACATGAATTGTTGACTGGCCTCCGGAGTGTTAATGTTAAGGTATCATGCCCTTCACCCTAGATAATTCAAAAGTCAACTTCTCCTGCCCTAGGACTGTGTGCCGAATATCCCTATTAAATGCGGCAATACCAATCTCGCTGGAAGATGTCCAGGGAATCAAACACCATCTAGAGGCTCGTTTCACCTCTAGACGCTCGTGCTGGGTGTAGGACTATTTTTTTTTTGGGGGGGGGGGGGGGGGGGGGGGGGGGGGGCGATTTGGCGCGTGTGGATGTCACACTGTAGAATATACGTATCATGTATGTCCTGAAATACAGGACCAATTGACGTTGTTGGCGTGCTGTTTCTCGGTGGTCTGCCTATTTGGACGGTCGGACATTTGCGCGTGAAGGGTCTCATGGATCTACCGGTCGGTGTCATTTGGGCATTCGTCTGACAGATGTAACCGCGAAAGGACCCACGATAATTGATCACTCATACTGAGATCGCTGGTGGTCCTAGGACTCCACGTTTGTTTGTTGGATGAAATATGAGGGCGTGTTGGACAGGTCTGCCCCCCTTTGGGATATTTGACTTATTCTGGCCCTATACCCAACCTGCTCTGTGTGAATAACAAAAAAGATTGATAGCTCCAGGGTCTTCCGCCACTCCCGGCCTCATGACGGTTCCCAGCGAAACCCACCAATCCTCGTGGGCAAGGCAGCCCCGAGAATGAGCTTAGCGAACATTACGAGCGAATTGGCATCCTTAACACCCGTCATACAAGTGGGAATCGACGGGAATCGACGTTATGGCGGCGGAGGTGCACTCTGATTTCCCGAGAACTTCTCATTCGAGGACATACATTCATACTAACATAATCCAAACCTCGACTCCAAGAAATACGGAAGCGCCGCCCGATGTTTAGCAGCCTTCTCGTGGCCTACAGCGCTACACACCATTACAAAATATTTAACCAGGAACAAAGACACCAACAAGGACACCAACTGGGTACATAGCTCTTCAATTCAGGAGAGCCTCCGGTCGGAAAATGGTTAGCCAAAAAACCCTGCTACGCCTTTCATCGTTAAACTACATTCGTGTACTGTTAGTCACTTGAGTCACCAAGGTTGCCGTAGGCAGTCACGTTTGGCTGCTTATTTCCCGAAGTGGCTCGGGGTCGCTTGCGCGCGCGAGCGACCCCCCTGTTTCTTTGAGGTCTAATAATGAGGCTTTCGTGCTGACTGGATTATCTTTGCGAACTGAATCCGCGTTGGCATTTACAGTTACGCGCTGCGCCAACAAAATCACGCACGCACTACAACAGTAGTTTTGTTCGGAGATTTCTGAATGACTGGTGCTAGTGACGAGCGCTAGTGAAACAACGCATGCTACGATAGAGGTATACCTTTTTTTGGCGAAAATACTTTCTTGATGACGGGGCTCCTTGACCCAAAGTCGTCGGAAAAACGACATTTTTTTTTGCATGATAACTTTCGTGGTGTACCTAGGCCATGGGATTTTTTCATCCGGGATCATAGCAATTTTTGGGGGGGTTTTCGAATCAGTTTTTTGGGTTAAGAAAGACATGCGTATCGTGTATAAGACGTGATTAAGAGATGTGCTACCGTCCCAAAGTTAGAAGCAGTCTTGACCTCCCCCAGTGAGAAGATGTCTTAACGTCCCCCAGTGAGGAGATGTCTTAACCTCCCAAAGTGAGGAGTAGTCTTGACCTCCCAAAGAGAGGAGTAGTCTTGACCTCCCAAAGGGAGATGTCTTAACCTCACAAAGTGAGGAGATGTCTCAACCTCCCTAATTGAGGAGTGGTCTTAACCTCCCAAAATGAGGAGATGTCTTGACCTCCCAAAGTAAGGAGTAGTCTTGACCTCCCAAAGTGAGGAGATGTCTTCACCTCCCAAAGTGAGGAGTAGTCTTGACCTCATAAAGTGAGGAGATGTCTTAACCTCCCAAAGTGAGGAGATGTCTTAACCTCTCAAAGTGAGGAACAGCCTTAACCTCCCAAAGTGAGCGGCAGTATTAGAGAAAAAAGTGGTGCCAACCTCTATTTTTAGCACGCGTCCTCGGGTGGATTCCTCTCGGTTGGGACGATGCGGGTATTGTAGAGTATGATAGAGTATGGTGCGACAATTTAAAGTTTCCTCGTGGTGCAGTGAAAATCAGTAAAACCGCGAACCAAGTCTCCGAGAAGCGAGGCAATCTCGCTCCAGAAGTAATCACCTTTATGTCGCGTTAGTCAGCTATCCAGAGCCCGCCTCATCGAGCGCCAACTTCTCGAAAATCCTTATGTACTCGGACGCACTGTGGTCGGCGATGGTATCGCCGAACTCCAGTTTCTTGTAAGAGTCGTAGCGGCCCAAAATCAAGTCCCACGGGGTCACACGCCGGATTTGTCCGCTGCCGCAAACGGAACAACGCAGGGTTACGCGGTGGTCGCACGGTCAGAATGTGTGTGCAATTGCATACCAAAGCGATACGGAACCCTAGGCACTTACAGAAGGGAGGTGGACTTCATGCAAAAGTGTATAGTCTATAGTTCTTGCTTTGCGTGTTTCCGTTTGTATCCTTTTACTTTCTGGGAATGGAATACGAGTGATTGACATTGATCGACATTCATGCTGTCAAATATCGGATGGAAACCACAGCCTGCCGCTGCCATAGTAACAACAACAACAACAACATCAACAGCAATGCGAGTAATATCAGTAACTAATAATAATGGTATTCCCCCAAGACTGATTATGTGCAAGCGTAAATGCCAATCCGATGAACAAACCCGTACCCTAGGCATACAATATATTACATACCTGTTGACCTTGGTACAAGCTACACTGTAGTTCCAAGGTAAGTGGCCGACCTATATCCGACCTATATCCTTAATGAGGACACGTACCCAGTAATACGCGCGATCGGAGTATCACACACAGCCAAAACATGAGTTTCGACGAAATCTTCGATCTCACAGCTGGCTGGGGTGTATTTTCTTTTTTTTAACATTGAAAAACAAGGATGACAATTCGACGAACCTGTTGGGGTAAGGAACTCCGTCATTTCTTCGGCGTGTACTACGATGGAGGGATTGAGGCATACCCCGGTACTACGTTTTGGCTAATTTATTTCAGGACGACGGGGCTCGTTAACCCACAACCAGAATCGTCGGAACTTCATTCATTTTGTTTTGGCAAAATTATTGTTTTGTTTTTACACCTGCTTATTATCGGCCACGGATTTGGTCATCGGATTCCACTTTCAGCTTGCTCAAAAAGGTTTGTTTTTTCGGTCAGCTCCTCAAGTGGCTGGCTCCAAAAACAAAATGGTCATGTCACCTCTACCGCAGTGTCATTCAGACAGTACGATGGCCAAAGAGCGGTATATAGTACCTTGATACCTCTGCGTGCGGCAGCACGCGTCGAAGCCATTGCATGGGGTTGTTAATCGGGCTGCGCTGTCATTTATTCTCTACGTCGGTGACGCGTGCCGCGATGGGAGTACACCGCGTTTTTTTCTGAGGTTCCCATCTTTGAAAGGTTTAAACCCCTTTAGAGCCCCCGAATCCCTCGCTACACTAAATCCGGGTGATTTTGTCCGGTGTCCAGCCGTGAAGGGGTTAAGACAGGTCCTTCTTAACTCAAAACACGGATTTAAAAAAAAACATTGAACTGCTGGCTAAGTTAAACCGATGAAAAATCCCATGGCTAAGTTATAAAAAGATATAACTAAAAAAATAGCATGTTTATGACGATTTTGGGTTCACGAGCCCCGCCATTCAGAAAACATTTCGGACGAAAAGTGCCACCTCTATTGTAGCACGCGCGCGGTACCTAGGTGAGGTTAACGTAAACCCAGCTAAAAAAAAACCGCCGACGGAAATACCAAAAACGCGACGATGGAAAAAAAACTAGATACAAAAGTGTGTGTAGAGACGTGTTATCAGCTCGTTTGGCTTGCGAAGGGGTGGGTTCGGCGAGCTGCTGATCTTTTCTAGTGAGGAGCCTCAAGACACAAATAGGTGCTAACCCAATCGTAGGATGTGTGCTGCTATTGCTCACTCACTTGCGGTTGAGATAAACCTCAGTGCCGACGTGCGCGTAGGGGGGGGGCACAACGCGCGGGACGATGTCGTTGTTGTTCCTGCACCGGAAGTACTTGTCCTTAAGGGCGGTGCCGTGGTTCATCTTGTCGTCGAATTTCGCCGCGAGCTGTAGGTCAAACACCCTGCAGGGCGTTGGATTTTCACCGGCGGTATGAAGTGGTCGAGAGGCGTTGTCAGAGTTTGCATCATGGAGAACGTGAGTCGTGTTGATCCACAGCAGTACTTTACGGGTTCTCCACTACCGTACCCGTCAAACCGTTCAGTAGGAAGCCGTGTGCTACACCTTATGGTCAGAAACATACCAGGGTAGTACCCGGAGGTATCGGAAAAGAGGGGCTTCTCAAGTGACGGAAGTATGTGAGTTGCCGCTGGAAGGAAATCATTATTCGCGATGTCCTTAGGCCTTTGGATTATTCATCGGGTTCGAATTTAATTCTAGCTCAAAATCGAGATTAGGACATGAAGCACAGAGCTCCGCGAGTATAAGCGCCTTTAGCAATTCTAGGCGGTAACTCGTTATGGTAGCATGCGTCATATCTTTTGAAGTGCGGTGAGCTTTTACGGGGATATGCAGAGCAAGTCAGTCTTGGGGTCCAAATTACCGTCGCAGTGCTCCATTTTATGGCAAATCACAACTGGTTTGAACGGCACAGATATGTTGCGGGTGTTCGTATTGACCTGGAGAACGTTGCAAGTGTTGGATTACGGACGGCAAGCAGCAAACCCAGGTAGCTTGGGTGGGGGGTGTACTACTGGTGACATCATGCATAGCCGTAGTCTCAACACCATAAATCATGGCGTTCTTACAATGCTGAGACGGAGAACGTCGGGTTTTCACCGACCAAGCAAACCTCGCGTGGAGCAAGCGAGATGCGCCGTATGGGGTTAGACGAGTCGCATGAAGCTAACGTTGGGTTGGAGGTTTCAACACGGTCAACCAGTACCTCGTCGACGTTGCAGAACACTGCTAAAATCAAAATACAAAGTAAAACTCAAGATGCGTTATCGTAAAGCACAAGGTAAACGCTGCGCCTGAAGCGAACGGAAAGAGGTAACAACGAACGGTGACTATTGTGTGAAAGCGGGTATAGGCGATTTTAGGGACACGCGAGACAACAGTGGAGGTGTTGTCAGCTTAACTATCATTCTCTCTCCCCCATCTACCCGAGGATAAATGCATGGTGGATAGTATACACACTACGCTTGGCGCACGAGCTATGACGTATAAAAAGCGCGCCTCTTTCTCTGCTGCCAGTGGTTAAAATCGACTCTATACATACACGGATATCGTTCACACTGTATTTTGGCATATCTATGGGACGGAAACAAACGAGCGCGCTCCTCTCTTCACTCTCCACAGTCCATTTAGACGCCATGCGACGTAAGTATGAATGAGCAACAAGACTCGCCATTCTCTTTGCTCTCTCCGATCAAGTTTCGACGCTAGATGAATACCCGGGGACCTGTCGAGTCTACATGTCGCGTTTGGTGCCCTGGGTTGTCAACACCCGTCAGCATTACAACCAGGACGAATGACGCCACGTCATTATATAACTCCACCCCCTATTTTTACCGCCGACAAAAGCTCTTCTTGCCGCTCACTGAAAACCGGAATTTTTTCTAAATATTTGTTTTTCGCGACAAATCATTACCGTGCGTATCGCCACGCCGAAAACCACACAAAAAAGTGTTAAGCTAATAGGGTCCTCTCGGTGCCACGCACAATCGTAGCTCAGCAAAGGCGGAAGAGAATCAGATTAGAATTATTTCCTCAGGATCGTGAGCCTCTTCATTTCCTGACTATCCCAATCCAAAACGCCATCCTATGCATAAGAAAACGGACAATTACCCATCGGAAGCAGGCAATTGCGGCTATTCTAAGAACGTACCTTAACGGAGGTAGGTAAACACGCTCGCTATCAATAATGGGTCTGAGCATATTCAACAAGGTGGTGAAAATGAGTTTTGTACCGTGTACCGGCGAGAGTGGAACGATAGAGGTAGCAATTTTTGTGATATCTCGATATTTTTTTTCTGAATGGTGAGTCTCCTTGTTATCCCGAAACCGCCGGGAAAAATTGCCCATTTCCATCTCGTCATATCGTTTTTGTCATGGCCACGCCATTCATTAGATTGGTCATCGTGTCTTGAATGAATATTTTTGCGTAATAATCAAGTTTCCAAAGGGATAAGAAGCTCCTCATGCGAGGATGCTCCGAAAGCGAAGGGTGCGCCGCACTACCGTGCGGTGCATATGTTCACCGCTGCACGCAGGCCACGCATTACCTGGGGCTGCCGATAGTGTAAATCCCGGCGAGTTTGATGTCGTGCTCGAAGGCCAGTCGGGCTCCAGCGATGGTGGCCAGGGCACCTCCGAGAGAGTGCCCGGCGACGTACAGCTTGCGCTCCTTGCCCTCCTCGGCGAGGAGCGCTTTGATCTTGCTCAACATGCCGTCGTCTCCGTGCCATACTGTGTTCACTCCGTCATCGAACCCCTGCCGCGTGAGCGTGTTTCGAGAAGGCGACGCGACATGAGGACTTGTTCACGGATAGCAGCTCGGTTTGCGTCAAAAGTCGTGG